>CM040119.1:76823497-77331276 GCA_022559845.1 Amorphophallus konjac | reverse complement strand
GATTTTATATTTATGTTATGATTTGTTATTTATCAGGTAATTTATTTATCAGTTTAAATAAATTTTTAAAAAAAAAATAATGCAAAATTAGCGACCGCATGGAGACTGAATTGCGACCGAATAGCGACTATACATTATATTTCTTTTATTAAATAATTATACTTGGCGACCGATTGGCGACCGAATTGAGACCGAATAAATCCGATAGGTTAATTTTATTTTTAAAAATACAACATAATTAGAGACCGAATAGCGACCGAATTGAGACCGACTTAATTAGCGACCGATCAGGCGACCGATTATAATCGGTCTCTGCTAACGACTGATACTGCGACCGAATTATGTCGGTCGCTATAATAGCGACCAGTATATAGCGACCGACATATTCGGTCGCTAGATAGTCTCTGTTCGGTCGCAATGCAGATTTGCGACCGATCTAAGACTGAATAGCGACCGCTAGGTCGGTCGCTATCCGCGATTTTTCTTGTAGTGAGATCCTCTGCAACTGCTGGGGAAATACAGCTTAACCCGTCCAGTGGAGACTTCCACTGCAAATCCGCTGACTTACAGCTTGAAGAAATAGGAATTCAGAAATGAAAGACTGAAGCAAAACAAAAATGAAAACCCAAATGGGAATGTAGCTCGATGAGCAATACTCAGCTCTGGTTTCTGAACCCAGAGACTGAGATACAACCTCTCAAACAAAAACTCTCACAATCTCATGTGATCAAGCTCTCTCAACTCATCTCTCTTGATCTTCTCTTCTCTCTTTTTCTTCTTCTCTGTTTCTCTTCTCACAGTGGATCGATGGCACTCTGCTACTTTCAGACTTACTGTATAGACTTTGCTCTCTTCATATTTAGATCACCTTCATCTGAACACCAAGGCTTCAATATATACTGGCAGCAGGTGGATAAGGGCGCATTTTTCCCGCCCAAGGAATTCGCCAGATCCGAGGTAACTTTATCTATGTGTCATCATCTGATCACCTCGTCCTCCTGGGATCACGAGCCATGTTAGCAATCCCTGTAGAGAATCCCTGTCAGATAGAGTATCGGATCATCAGCTTTAAGTATATTCATTGCAATGTATATACTTCGGTTTATAGCCGACGTATAGACATCAATGTATGGACTTTACAAGACAAACAAAATGTGTATACTTGCTCAGTGTATGGACTTGTTTGAACGAAAAAGCAATGTATATACTTGAGGCATGAAGGCCAATGTACAGACTTGGCCACAAGCTGAACAATCGGATGTATAGACTTTGAGATCATTCAATCAGCCAATGTGTAAGACATCACGATGTATAGACTTCAGTTTTTATGAAGGGCTGTACATACTTGCTGAATTGTAAAGCAATGTGCAGACTATGAAGAACCTCACCCAATGTATGGACTTTAGTGAAGTGAACGGATGTTCAGACTTTGAATATGAAGACCAATGTATGGACTTCGAATCTGAGGACCAATGTACAGACTATGAGAGCTAAGGCCAATGTATACACTTTAATAACCTGACCCAGTGTATGGACTTAACATGATGCACGAAGACACAGTCCAATGTACAGACTTCATGAACAATGCATGAACGAGTCGCTGTACAGACTTTGAATGAAGGTCCAATGTGCAGACTTGCCTTAGACTCTAAATGAGACGTACCTGGCTGTACAGACTTTGACAGATGCAGGAAGACAGACACTGTACAGACTTGGATAGCGTGAGACGCTGGAAGAGACGGTGGAGTCTGTATAGACTTTGCCCAAAGCCTTAGACGCAACAGAGACAGACTGATGTACACACTTAGCCAATGCAATGCAATGTATGGACCTGTACAATGAAACGATGTATAGACTTCACCAAGACACTGCATGAACAATATGATGCGATGTACATACTTTGAAGAACAGCATCCAATGTATAGACTTGATGAAACACTCACGAGTGTATAGACTTAGAGTGAAGCATGCAAGGTATGGACTTTACGAAATGCATGCTACAGTGCCGATGTGTAGACTTGAATATCATTCAGCAGCTAATGTGAAGACTTCCCGATGTATAGACTTTCAAAATGAAAGGCTGTATAGGCTTGAACAAAGAAGCAGCGAATGTATGGACTTCCAAATGGAAACGACGGTAAAGCGATCAGTGTATAGACTTCAAGGGAAACGATGGTAAAATTACCGATGTATAGACTTGAAGGAAAACGTAGGTAAAACTTCCAATGTACAGACTTCAAAGATGAACAGTTGGATGTACATACTTCGAAGATCACTGATGGCTGTACAGACTTTGCTTCAATGTATAGACTTTGAAGTTCAACGAAGGATGCATAGTGCACTGTATGGACTTCCAATGAGACGTAAATTGAGACGATGGATGTATATACTTTCCACCGACAAATATATAGACTTTGCAGTTCAACGAAGGATGCATAGTGCACTGTATGGACTTCCAATGAGACGCAAATTGAGATGATGGATGTATATACTTTCCACCGATAAATGTATAGACTTTGCAAGCCTAAGATGCTGAATGAGACGGTGGCTGAGACGGTGCAGCTACAGTGGTGTACAGACTTCATGAGACGCTCACTGTATATACTTACCACCGACAAATGTATAGACTTTGCGAAGCACAGTCCATTGTACAGACTTTCAAGCCTGAAGGCCAAAGTGTGGACTTGCATAGTAGCTCAAAGTATAGACTTCATATGTGTGCTTCGGCTGTACAGACTTCACTCTAGCAGGTAATGCAGCAATGTATATACTTTGAACTTGAACGTGCAGTGTATAGACTATGCAATGCACTGTGGATGTATGGACTCTGCAACGACGGGCAATGTATAGACTATGCACAGTCCAATGAATGGACTTTAACTAAGGTGGACAATGTACACACTTAGCCGATGTGCAGACATTAACGATGTGATGCAATGTACACACATGTAAAGATGATGCAATGCGTTGACGCTGCAATGTATGCCAATGTATAGAGTTTCATGCTGCAAAGCACTGTGAAGACTTGTGAGTGTGTGCAGAACACAATATAGACTCTGACTGCATTATGTACACAGACAACCTGATAAAAGCAATTTCATCAAAAAAGGAATTGTTGCCAATCAATCAAAACAAACAATCAATCAAGATAAGGCGTTGCCAAAGAAATGAAGCAAATGCCAACATCATCAACACAGAGGAGTCACAACAATTGTTTATAGGATCAAGCCCCTACCGTTGCCCTAAAAGCTTGAGCTGGTAGCGAAGGCGGAACCTTATATCCTTATGGCAGCGCAGAACCCCACACTATCGTGCTGTGGGTGGACATGAGGGGCTTCGCACATGGACCCTATAATCCATGCGGCGGGTTGGGCTGTCAAACGCCGATGCACCACGTGGGTCCCATACCCCACGTGGAGCAACAAATCACAAGGGAGATGCTGAAAAATCCAACAATCTCCCCCCCAGCGACACCCGGGGGATTTGAACCCGCGACCTCGCTCTGATACCAGTTTATAGGATCAAGCCCCTACCGTTGCGCTAAAAGCTCGAGCTGGTAGCGAAGGCAGAACCTTATTTTCTTATGGCAGCGCAGAACCCCACACTATCGTGCTGTGGGTGGACATGAGGGGCTTCGCACATGGACCCTATAATCCATGCGGCGGGTTGGGCTGTCAAGCGCCGATGCACCACGTGGGTCCCATACCCCACGTGGAGCAACAAATCACAAGGGAGACGCTGGAAAATCCAACAATTCGCACGTTTTCTTTAAGATTTTGAGAAGGGTTTTATTAGTGGCTTCGGCTTGACCATTGCCTTGAGGGTAATATGGAGATGAATGATGTAATGCAATGTTGAACTTCTTACAGAGGTCCTGGAGCTCTTGTGAGATGAACTGGGGCCCATTGTTGGTGACGATGCTGCTTGGCACTCCGAACCGCGAGATGATGTTCTTTAGGGTGAAGCGGCACACCGTGGTAGCTTTGATCTCTGCGTACGCTTCCGCTTCGGCCCATTTGGTGAAGTACTTAGTGGCGGTAAGGATGAAATATTTCTACTTGGTCTGAGAATTGGGATCACCTAGTGGGCCTACAATGTCGAAAGCCCACATAGAGAATGACCAAGGAGCAGAGAGAGGATGAAGAGCTGAAGCAGGAGCATGGATCTTATCAGCATGGAGTTGGCATTTAAGACACCTCCGGACATAGAGGGAGTAGCCTTCCTCTAGAGTGGGCCAATAATAGCCATACCTAAGGATCTTCTTCGCTAGAGCCTGGCCATTGACATGACCTTCACACTCGCCTTAATGAGCTGCTTCAACCACCTTCCAAGCTTCATCATCATCTAGACACCTCATGAGCATTCCATTGAGAGCGCGCCTGTACAACTCTCCAGCTATGATAGTGTACCTCGAGATAGCTCTTCTAATAGCCTTACGCTGTTCAGTACTTGCCCCTTCTGGGAACGATCTATCCTTACAATACATCTCAATTTCATGATACCAAGGCAATTCTTCTTCTTCCAAGATCTCTTTTAATTGTGTTAAGGAAACTTCCTTCAAATCTTTCTTTTCATCCTTCACCTCTACAATTTTCCTAAGGTTGTCAAACCAAGGATCCTAAAGAGAAGGGGCGTCCAATCTCTGGATGACGATAGTCTCATTGCTTCGACTGATAGGAAAAGATAGGGAGGAAGCAAGCAATGCTAGAGCAGCGGCAAGGATATTCTGAGATCGAGGAGTGTGAATGTAGATCAATTTGCGGAATTGCCTAGCCAAGAGACTGACCAACTATCGATATAGCTTGAGTTTCGGGTCACGAGTGTGGTATATGGATAGAACTTGGCGCAGAACAAGCTGAGAGTCTCCTATGATGTTCAAATAACGCCCGTCCAAGAGATAGGCATGCTTCAATCCAGCTAGGAGAGCTTCGTACTCAGCAATATTGTTGGTAGTAGGAAAGCAGAGCTAATATGCAAGAGGAATCGTCACCCCTTCCAGAGTGAGGAGAAAGGCACCTATCCCACGGCCTTGTGAGTTGAGCGCACCATCAAAGTGTAGGGACCAGAAAGGATGATGGGTAAGAACAGCGAGATGCTCATTAGGGAACTCATCCTGAATGGAGTCAGTGTAGGGGATAGGAAGATGGGTAAGATACTCAGTGATGGCATATCCTTTGATTGCCTTCTGAACGACGAATGTGATATCAAACTTAGAGAGGAAGCACCGCCAGCGAGCTAACCTGCTAGAGATGACAGGCTTTTCTAGGAGATAATGGATCGGATCCATTCTAGAGATCAGCCTAACCTGGTGGGCTAAGAAATAGTGCTTCAGCTTCTAAGCTACCCAAACTAATGCAGCAAAAGTCTTCTCCATGGCAGTGTACTTGGCCTCTACGGGGTTGAACAACCTAGAGAGATAATAAGCCGCCCTTTCATTGCCTTCATCATCCACTTGTGCCAGGACAGCTCCTAGGGAGTCCTCAATGATAGAAATGTATAGGATCAGGGGTTTCCCAAGGATAGGAGGCTACAAAATCGGGGCATTAGACAAATAAACCTTCAAATCCTTGTAGGCCTTCCGACAATCTTCATTCCATTCAAACTTGACCCCCGCCTTTAGCAGTTCGTAGAACGGGCGGCACCTCTGAGAATGTTGGGATATAAATATTCTAATGAACTGCAGGTGTCCGATTAATCCTCGAAGTTTCGTGATGTTCTTAGGCGGGGGCATGTCCATAATGGCCTTAGCATTTTTAGGATCAATTTGAATCCCCCGTTTGCCAACTATGAAACCTAGTAGCTTCCCCGAAGACACGCCAAATACACATTTCTTAGGATTCATTTTCAGCTTGTACTCCCTAGCTCTCTAAAGCACCTTAACTAGAATAGCGGGGTGTTCCTCTTTGGTCCTCGACTTCACCAAAATATCATCCACGTAAGCTTCCATATAGACATGCATCATATCATAGAATATAGCCATCATCGCCCTTTGATAGGTGGCGCCTGCATTCTTCAATCCGAATGACATTACCACATAGCAATAAGTGCCCCAGGGCATGGTGAAGGAGGTTTTCTCTTGATCTTCCGGAGGTAGACAGATCTGGTTATATCCTGAATAACCATCCATGAACGATAAAGCTTCATACCCGACTATGTTATCCACCTGCACATCTATGTGAGGCAGCGAGAAATCATCCTTGGGACATGCCTTGTTTAGATCCCTAAAATTAATGCAAATTCATTCCTTTCCATCCTTCTTGGTGATAGGGACTATATATGCCACCCACTGAGGATATAGAACCACTAGAATAAACCTGGCCTTATGCAATTTATCAACTTCTTCTTTCATTCTTAAGGCCATATGGGAGTGAAATCTCCTTAATTTCTATTTTACGGGTTTTGCCCCTGGCTTAAGCACAAGCCGATGATCCACAAAAGAGGGGCCAAGACCCGGCATGTCCTTATATGACCAGGCAAAGGAATCACTATACTCCCTCAAAACCTTAATCAACTCCTCTTCAACCTTAGGAGGGAGATTAGCAGAAATAAAGATAGGCTTGGGATCCTCATCAGTTCCCAAATTAATTTCCTTTGTAGGTTCATCCACTGTCAACGATGGCTCATCGAACTTCTTCAAACCTTATGCATACAAGTCGGCGGTGTCATCTACATCGTTATCCTCAAGATCGACCGGGTCTTTTTCATCCACGATCTTATAACGCCTAATCCATCGTCGCTCCATACCCCGTCTTGCTCCTCATCTTCTTCTAGCACAATCGCCATCTCAATAAATTTTGGGCATTTGAGGAGAGCATGACATCACTGAGCTAGATCCTGCAAGAACCTATCGAGAATTGATTTGGAATGAGGCGCCGGCGGGCGCGCCTCAAGTGCGGAGGAAGGGTTGGACACACTAGAAGAAGACCGTACTTCTTTAGACCCAACAGACTCTACTTCCCTAGACTCGATGGACCCTAAATCTAACCTAGGAGAGAGAAACTCTAATGGAAGGGAAACAGGGGCCTTATGCCCCAGGAGGAGGATGGACAGAACACAGCGTAATCTTCCACTAAAATCTCTGTTTCAAAATTGACGTTTATTTTTGGAGATCAGTGGAGAGTACGCAACAAGATGGAGATAACGGGGAAGGAGGAGGAAGGGTGAGAGGATAAATGGACGGGGAGAAGATATCAAAGAAGGGATCAAAGGAGGAGAACCACATGCTTGAAAGATCAATTGGTGGGTAGCGCGTACATGGACAAGTTACAATCATAAATTTAGTTGGCATTTCCCGCAGCAAGGGATCAATCATGACAGGAGGTGAACGAGGTATGGAATCCAACCTTTGGAAAAGAGACATCAAATGGGAACGAGACCAAGTAAAAATAATGGGTGAGCTCCCCTCTTCCCGCGGATGGTAAGTCGGCTTTCCTTGCGTGTATTGCACAAGTCGCACCTCCGGGTTTCTTGGATGGTCTTCTTCATAGAACATTCTTGCAAAAGCTTCATTGAAATCAACTGTATCATCCACGTGCCCCCTAGGCACCAACGGCGGGCCAGAAACTATGCAGGCATTATCTTCTTTCTCGGTCTGACTTTGCGGGGCATTGAAAGCACTTGGCTATAATGGGCCCCTGACAAAGTTCTGACGATAATCCCAAGTCAATGGTAGTGCATCACTCAGGATAGATAATGGCGACTCTCGATATCCGAGGCCCCTATTGCTCATTTTTATGCCCCTGGGGACCTGCTTGGTCCGCCCCTACAACAGAGCGCCGAGACCTCTCCCTGGCTGATAGCCTAGCATTAATATGATCTTCCAGCCCTTAGAATCTCTTATCTCTGGCTTTATCCGGACATTCACCTGCGTGACGGCTAGCTTGTGAGGTGCATATGCCCAGGGAAAATTAAGGTCCAGTACCAAAATAAGAGGCCGATTACTGGGCCAGAGTGTCGGTAAGATCTTCTCTGAAATGGCTTCGACTGACTGAACTGTGGAGATGCTTTTAACTTTGACCACCCATCCTTGAAACGGGAATTTAAGGCGTTGATGAGCAGTAGACGGTACAACATTAAGATTATCAATCCACGGACGACCCATAATAGCTTTGAACATGGGGTCAATATGGAGCACATAAAACTCAGTGGGCATTGTCAAAGGCCTGAGTTCAGCTTGGATAGTAATCACCCCAAGACATGGCCTTCTCAAATTATCATATGCCACGATGGTAGTTGGGGTAGGCCTTAATAACTCTTCTGAAATGTTGCATGCTCTTAGATTGCTTAAAGGACATATATTGATAGAGGCCACGATGTCCACCAATGCCGCATCTATGCTTTGTTCAAAATGATAGAAATACATAACGGCATTTGACGAGCCTTGGGGGGTGCTAGTTCGGTTTCTAAGAATGTAATGGCTGGCCCCTTGGAAATTATAGCCAGGGCGGTTGGTAGACTGTCCACTGCCATGTGTTCACTAACCATCACTTTCTGTAAAAAATCCTGTAGTGCATCTTGGTGAAGCTTAGACCACTTAATTAATTCTAGCCCTAAAATCTTCACGGGCATTCAGTCTAGATGATGCAATATATCATATTGAGTACCCCGCAGCGGATCTGCCTCCTCCTGGTCAACAGCCTATTATGAGGACTAGGGTTTGGGTGCGGATGCACTAGTGGTAGGGTAGTTCTGATGGAACAAACACCCGCTCCGTAAGGCAAGATTCTGAGCCGGCACACCATCAGATGGGCTCATGGTGGGTGGTTTGATGGGCCCAATGGGGTAAACAAGAGGTGTAGGGGTAGGCATAGTGGAGACGATAGGGGTGATGGGAGTAGTGGCAGTGTTGATGGGTCATGCTGGGAGGATGACTGGTGAAGGGTTGGATGGTGGCGTGATAATGACAGGCGATGTGGCCACTTGCGGGGGAGCAAGGACGGGTGGAATGTGAACTTGCTGGGGAGTGATGGTTGGCGGAACAATGGGGGAAGTAGGCGGAAGGATGAGGGGTTTGTGGAGGACAGCAGACGTAGGCGGTGTAGTGGTGGCGGCTTGCTGGTTTGGCGGGAGGATAACGGGAGTAGAAGGTGGAAGATGGTTGTGGTATGTATGGTGGAGAGCCATGAGCCGCTGGACAGAAGAGTCATCATCATAAGACCACTCGGCGTCGGGAGATGGGCGTTGAACAAGGTTAACCTGAGCCGGTGCTGGTGGCTGAGGCTGAGGAGCGGGTGGATGATTCGGCATGGGGTTTTGATGGATCCCCAGATCCTGCGCAGGCTGCTGCTGTTGTGGCTATGGCGGCGGCTGCGGTGCTTGCTACTATACTTGCTGTCTCAGTGCTTGCCTTCTTTTTTCTTTGATTTCGGTGATGACCTTGTGCATTTCATCCCATGCTATACGCTGCCCTTCATGTAGATCATAGACAAAATCCCTGAATTGAATGCAAGTCTCTATCGTATGCCCAAGCTACCAGTGAAACATGCAATGTCTAGACTGATCGACGGTCGAGTTCCAATTTGGCTATTCCGGAGGAAGTTGTAGTGCGCCAATGGACATGAGAGCCGAGAAAATGTCCGTGAGGGTCTTGGGCAAAGGAGGGTACTCCTTTTTGGAGCTGGGCCTTTGGGTGCAGAGCCGTTAGGAGGAGGGATGTTGTGGTATTGTGGGGGTTGTTGCAGTTGTTAAGGAGCGGGGAAGGCATTTTGCGGAGCGGGAAAGGCAGTCTAGGCATTTTATGGAACAGGGAATTGAGGGTTACGTGGAGGTTACGGGAAGCGGTGTGGAGCGGATTGGTTGGGGAAAAGGAAGGCAACGGCTTGCATTTTCTCATTCGTTTTGACTTCTTCGGTGACGGGTCCCTGAGGTTTTCTATTGTACTTGGGCTTTTGGGCCTCAAAGAGAGTGTGGATGGGGGAGTCCTTGAATTGGGTTTGGATAAACCTTGCCCAGCTATATAACTGGTGCATGTTCGTGATATCATTCATGGCCAAAATGTTGCGGAAGGTAGGTGTGGCATTAGAAATGAGGAACTTGACCTTCTCTTCTTCCGAAATGTGGCCGGGCATACGGGCAGCCATCTGCCTCCATCTGTTTGCGTAGGTAGCAAAATCTTCATCGGGCTTCATTTTCTTGGCAACTAAATCTGTGAAAGAATATTTCGGGCTGACTCGATCCTGGAATCTCTGGATGAACTTCTCTTTGACAATTTTGAAACTCTCAGCATCCTCTATGGGTAAAGCGTAGAACCACTCCAACGCGACTCCATCCAGCGATCGGTGGAACAAATACGCCATGAGGTGATCATCATGTTGGAATTGCTCCGATTTATACATGAAATCCCTCACATGAATATATGGGTTGCTATTCTCGTCATACTTGCGGTATGTGGGGAGCTTGGATTGAGGAGGGAATCGAATGTTGTGAAAACTAGGAATGGGAACAATAGCTAAGGACTGTGGGCCGACGCGCTTCTAGAGGAAGTCGAGTTGTTGCTGCATGGTAGCCCACTTATCAAGGAGTTCCTTCTCTCGATAAGGAGTAGGTAGAGTGAAAGGTGCAAGCCCAAGGCGAGGAGCCGAAGGAAGGGACGGACCATAAGAAGGTGGTTGGGTCAAAGGATGACCTTTATTGGGATAAGCAAGATGGGCTGCTCCATGCTAAGGGCGAGCAAAATCAACTGGGCCCACAAGGACTTGTGGTGCCGAAAGAACAGACTTGTAGGGATCAATCTAGGTGGATGAGGGAAGAGCGATCTTCCCTTTATCGAGAGCTTGAGGGGCCGAACCAGAGGATTGGCCCGCCTCCAGATTGGAGAAGCGAAGGACCCTAGGTTGGACCGGGGTAAGATCAATAGGAGCAGGAGGAGCCCCGAGCCCATCAACCCTAGATTGGGAGATGGAAGTAGCAGATGGACCTTGTGAAGTAGTGGAGGACGGGGCGAATGACCCCTGCAAGGTCTGATAAAGGGCCTGAAGTTGGGTCGGATCCAACTGGGCCATCATTTGAAGAATGTGACTTGTAGGATTATTGGTGGACGAATTTGAAAGAGAGGGCTGACAGCCCTCTATGGCAGCATAAGATGGAGGAGGGTTTTGACCCTTCTCCAGCCCGAAGTGGAATGACCCTAGATGGGTCCTCTAGGAGCCCTTGAGGAAGAGAGTCCTCGTAGGAATGGGGGAAATCGTAGGAAGATATGGTGGAGTCAAACAAAGGATTAAGATAGGAGATGAAGGAGGAATTGCCCCTAGGAGATGAACCTATGGATCTGAAGCAACTCCACATGCAATGTGGCACCTATCAAATGAAGACAACACAAACAACCACCAATAAGCAACCAAACAAAATGACCCAACAAGGAGAATATGCAAATAAAGGAGATGAGAGGCAACCAAAGTCAATCAAGTTATAATGATGCACAAATTTTATTTGTTTCCTCTTTAGAACCTTAGTGATTTGAATAAAATGTTCTCTTCAACAATAGGTTCCTAGTGGGAATGGATAGTGGGGACTTGGTTGACTCTAGTTGTAAACTCTCCTTCACGCATGCAACCTAGACACTGGGTGGTAAATGTACAACCGGCCCAGCGTCCGTGTGGAAATTCACGGCTCACGGGGACTTACGGAGGTCCCAGATGTGATCACCTAGTCGACCCCAAGGAATATGGAGGCGAGAGGATCATACACTAAGGTAGGAATGCAACTAAGATATGAAAAATGAATGATCCTATGTGCACCGGAGTGCATGCAATTTCTAGCCTAAAACTAACAAATAATATGAAATCAATGATATAATTATGCACAACAACAAAGCAGGAGACCAGATAGCACCCAGGAATAATAGGAATCAGCAAAAATGTAGAAATAATAGTAATCCTCAGGATGCGTACCTATACTGGAGAAACGGTCGTCTGAGGACCGCTAGAGAGATAAGACGGTCTATCGCTAGACCACTTTTAAACCGTAAATGGCCTGGAGGAGACCGCCAGGGAACCAGAGAGTAGAAACAACAGGGAATGAAATGGGAAAATCGAGAAAAACATAGGGAGAACTAGAAAACACAAGTAAGAGCAGGTCAAACAGTCACTCAACACGATTGGCACTAGATGTCCCACCATGATCGCCAAAAAATAGAGATTGTTGATTTTTTGTGATAGTGGTGTGAAAAGTGAGTGAGATAGAAATATGATGTGTGATATGTATTAACTCAAGCAAGCAATAACATCAAATATGGAGCATGTGGGTATGTCATCTCAATAGTGCAGAAGTAGGCAAGAAGTAAACTAAACACACACCGTGGGCGTGGAGCAAAGATGAAAATAAAGCAAACACACACCGTAGGTGTGGAGCAACTAAAAGAAAGAAATAAGGGAAATAGAGAGATGTGATGCCAAATACCCAAAATAATAAGATGTGATCGCCACCAAAGCAAATAATGCAGCCAAAACCACACTACGTACCTTAGAAAGAAGTCGAGTGAAGCACACTTGCCCACGGGAAAGAAAGGCTTGGGTGCAGATGTAAAAATGGTTTTCGGACGATCGCCAGACGATAGAAAACGGTCTGAAGAAGACCGCAAGAGAACACAAATGGTTCAGAGATGGCCGCTAAGCACACCCAGAAAATAAGTTGTGGAACTCAAATCTCCACCCCTCCTGGCTGGCCAGAAGAGTTGGGCCTCGTGTGGTGAGTACTGTAGACCTACAAAAGAGTGTAGAGACAGAAAGAAACGAACCCAATTAGCCCTAGGTAAGTGTAGTATCTATAAAGTAATATAGCTAATACACATGAAAAGGAAGGGTGAATACCTGGGGGTTGGTGGTTTTTTAACCCCTATGGGGCGTGAAATCAATAGGAGCATGTTTAAAAATATTTTTTGAATGCAGAAGAACATGGAGGACGAAGAAGAAACGATACTATGATGATGTTAAGATGAAGAGACTAAGAGGAGAAAAGACACAAAAAAACTCAAAAGAATCGGCTACTCCCTGGACAGGATGACTCAAGGATGCAGAAACAAGCTCTCCCTGGTTGGTACTCGCTCTAGAATATGGTAGCACTTCATCGCAAGCTCCAGAAATCTCCTCTTCACACTGCAAGAAAAATCTGAAATACCGACGGCATTTTCCGACAGAAACAATTTCGTCGAACATACGTCGGAACTTATTTTACTTTCTGACGGAAAAAATTATGTCGGAAAAACATTTTTAATTACGGACCTATTTTTGACATATTAATTCAGTCGAAAATACATCGAAACTTTTCGACGGAATAAAATTTAGTCGGAAATACGTCACATAGTTCTAATGTATTTCCGACCGCATTAAATTTTGTCGGAAAGCCCTAAGGAAGGACACAAAATTTATCAACAGTTTCCGACAGAAAAGAACATGGTCAAAAATATGTCGGAAAGTTGAGACGTATTTTCGACATAATTTTATTACATCGTAAATTTCCAACATATTTTTGACTAAACATTTTTCCGTCGGAAACTCTTGATTATTTAATTATAGGAGGCGTGGAAAATTATTTCATTGTGTTCCGACAGAATAATTGTCAATCGAAAATACGTCACACATTTTCGACATAACTGTTCAGTCGGAAATATGTTGGGACAGTCTAACGTATTTTCGACCAAATTAATTTTCGTCGGGCATTTTCGACGTATTTGCGACTGATGGTTTTCCGTTAGAAATCTCTAAATAAAAGTAATAGATAGAAATTTATCAATAGTTTCTGATAGAATATCATTCTATCGTAAATACATCGGAACTGTTCGACCAAAATAGGCTGTCAAATAAGGAAATCAAGTGTCATATGAAAATTATAGGTGACAAAGAGATCATAATGTTGAAGAACGGATCACATTGCACCTAACACGGTCAATGCAGCAAAGCACTCAAGCTTCTGAGTCAACACAGTCAAGGCAGCCATGCCTCAGAGTCAATATAAGTAAGTCAACATTCAAATAGCTATTTCAACACCATCTCATGAGGAGTCAATACGAGCTCAATCATAGTCAAAGCAGTCAGCCTAGTCAGCAAGTCTGAAGAATAGTTCACAAGGGTGAAAAATACATCATATGCTTGATAAAAGGTCATTAAGGGTTACAAATCGATGTTAACATGAAGAATATTGCTCAAGGGCGAAGAATGGTGAATAAGAGTGACAAATGGGTCACAAGGCTGACAAATAGACACCATGAGTAACAAATGGCTAGCTAACAGTGACAAATAGCGCTCAAGGGAAATAAATGAGTGCTAGCGGTGACAAATAGCTATTGGCGATGGCTCAACACAAGAGGAAAAAGCTCAAAGGTGACGGCTCTTTCGGCCTAAGGCAGACAAATGGGCAGTAAGGCGGACAAATGGGAAATAAGGGTGACAAATAGGTCCTTAAGGCAGATAAATGGGCAGTATGGCTATAAAATAGCTTGTAAGGCTGAATAATAGCTTGGAAAGCTGAATTATAGATAAACTTGTGTCTGCCACACACTCAATCTCGAGGACCCATTAGTGGGCACATGATTCAAGGTTCTCTATAAAGAGGAACATTCTCTCTCTTATGCAGTGTGGTTTGTGTGTGAGCTTGATCATTACCCTCTAACCCCCCCTTCGCAGGATGGTGTGTGAACATATTCTATAGTTTGCTTTCATCGCATGCTAAGTGTCCCTTCCCTTCCTCAAAGGGGTGAACGGTCTCCCTCGTCCTGCCATGCATGCTTTTGCCCGATTAAAAAAATTGCTTTCTATTCAGACTAGCTCTCTCTCACGAACCCTCCTTTTCTCTTCTTCTTCTTTTTCTTCTCACGAACTCCCCTCTCTCAGATCTGCTTCTCACTCTTCTCTCTTTTTTTTTGTAGTGCTTTGCAACAGCCCTCTCTTTTCTTTTCTCTTGTGTAGCACCCTTCAGGGAGAAGAACACCCCATATATATAGAATAGAGGCTCCGTAGAGATTCAGGCTACCTAGTCATAAATGCGAGTGGGCGTGCTCTTCCGTTGAGATTCAGGCTGGGATGTCTTGAGATAAAATCAAGAGGACTTCTTGATCTAAATTTGGGTCATAGTTTCATTGAATTTCATTATCCTTATCACGAGTTATGATTTTCACAATATTAACATTTATTCGCCCTCATTGCAGCTGCGGCCTTTAAGTAGCCCGAGGTAATTTGGGTATAACTATAGTGTCCAGACAGAATTTAGCCTTGACTTCAACAGAGAAGTTCCTAACACTCCATTCAAAATTATGACCTTAGTTTCTGTCATTTCATCAACGAAAGATGAATTTATGATTTTTCAATTAATTACGTGCGAATTCGCCCAACAGTCACAGCTCTCTGTGGTAGCTGGCAGCAAAAGGCTCAGAACCTTGGGTTCTGATGCAAATTGGGTTTCCACCTCAACAGAAGAGTTTGGTTCAAGGGTCTAGTCTTTCTAATGGGCCAAGTTTCATCTCATTTGGTTGACTGTGGGCCAAGATATCCTTATTTAAATGGGTGACCATTTTTCTGTAACTGTTTCGACCTACTTTCATAAACTCCCTCCTAACCCCTATTAGGCCTATTTGTCAGAAGTTATACTCTTCACCAAAGTTATTCCTCACCCAATGGTTGTTGCATGGGTTTTGGTTTCTCATAGTTCTAATCTTCCTACGTTGAGTTACGTATTTTCTAAAAGTTCTTTAATAATTTGTCTAGACTTATAGCTCACTAAGTTCATGGGCCCGAATTGTACACAATTGGGCCAGTGCCCAATTGGTGGTCATAACAGAGCGATTGGACGACAGGGGCAAAGCCGGTCTCATCGTCGTCTCTAGCTCTGACGACGTCACCTACGGCTTCAACTGCAACAGCATGTACAAGGGGTACCTCACTGAGGACGGCTTCATGCATGTGGGCATCTGGGATTAGCTCGAACGGCTGCTGTTGCTTCGCCGCCATGATAATGTTTGCTTAATTAGTTATCTTGTATACAAAGAAGTCTACTGGTTGTTATGTATCTCTCTGGTTATATGTGATATGAAGCTCTGACTGTAACCATGCATGCTACCTGTAATCTCTTATGGGGATCGATTTGTCCCCCGTTATTAGGAAAAGGAAGATGAACGAACGCCTTTTGTTTTCTTACATATATTTTTGTGTGACAAACATGTCTACATATATATTAAAAATTAGGGTTTTATGCATGAAAACCATTATTAAAAGTGAATTTGCAAAAAAACCATTCCTAAAAATGTATTAGCAGGTATATCACAGAGTTAATTCAAATAGTGCATAAATGCCATTTAAGCGTCGTTTTCTTACAAGTTGTTGGTAAAAAGAAGTGATATGCGTGCAAATAAATATGGCATTTTTGTATAATTCAGATTACACAGTGATATACCTGCTAATATATTTTTAGGAATTGTTTTTTTGTAAATTCACTTTTAATAATGGTTTCCACGTAAAAAACCCTAAAAATTATGACACTTTTACCAAACAAAAAGTGTCAATTTTTATCAATTTTAAATTTTAAGTTAAAAATTGACAGAACATAATTTTTTAAAAAAGTAATTTCCAAACACCCTAGTACATAAATGAGTAGTGAATATACACTTTATTTTGCTCACGATATTTTATGTCTCCGCACTAGGTACACAGAGTGCACCGGCCCCACCAACAACTGTGGGTATGTTTCTTTAAATTCTTAGATAAATGAGTAGTGAATATGCACTTTATTTTGCTCACGATATTTTATGTCTCCAGACCAAATGTGGGTATGTTTATTTAATTTCTTAGTGTTGTGTCCCTGTGTTTTGATGCTGCCAAAATCATGAGTCATGTATACTCTTCATGTGGATAGTCAATGTGTTTTGTTGATGTGGAATCATGCATGGAGCTATAATGATTTTGTGTGTGTAGTTTACTTCTAAATTGCACAAAGATCAGGTTGACAGTTGCACATAGAACAGGCTGAAAGCCAGTAATTTTTTGTAGAACTGAAGAAAAGTCAATGTGGTCAACGAAGTCAATGCACAGTCAATGGACCAAAGACAGTGGTCAACCCAAGTCAGTGCAGTCAAAGTCTTAATTCTTTAGAAATGTGTCACAAATCTGTTAAGATTCATACAAGGGAAGGCAAGAAGATAAGGCAGACAAATGACTCATTCGTGGTGACAAATAGGCAAGTAAGGCCGACAAATAGCTCTCTACGGGTGACAAATAGGTTGTAGCGCTGAATATGTGTGAAGTGTTGAAGCTGCATGAAGGGGAAGTCGACTTGTGTTTATCCTCCAGCAGAAGAAGCTAAAGCTGACAAATAGACTTCTATGGGTGACATATACCTTCTTAAGGGTGAAAAATCGGTCTCAACGGTGACATATACCCTCTCAAGGGAGAAAACTAATTGTCATCTCTGATTAATTGCCAGGGAAGAGTTATCAAATGAAGAAAGAAGGGAAATGGAGGAGAGAGAGAAGAGTTCAGTACATGCCACAAGCTCAATAGTAAATCACTAGAAGACAATGAGCTACAATGTTCTATAATGATCCCTGAAACCCTCGAAGAAGCCAAAAGAACAATCAAAGGGTTGACTCATGTCAAGTTGGAATGGTCAAACTTTGAATTTATCAAAGTCAACAATAGTCAACTAACTCCAGCCAACATTATTATCATGTTTAAGTTAAGTAAATGTTGACCCAAGTCAAAGTCAACATCAATCGTGGTCAATGAGGTCAAGCTCCATAGTCAGACGGAATAATAGAGGAACAAGGGTGACAAATGGCTTTTGAAGTCAGCTGAAGCTAAAGAAGAAAGAAACAAGGGCGACGGCTCAGTATGGATTGTGAAGACAAATGATTGGACAAGGCAGACAAATAGCTGTGTTAGGCTGACAAATAGGCAACAAGGGTAAATGCGTGGAAAGAAACAAGGCACAGTCGACGCATGAAGCTGTGGTGTCGATGTAGCAAGGAAGCAAGGCAGAGAAAGGAGCTGTGGCGATGGCTTAAGGGAAGCTAAGGGTGACAAATAGCTCCCTAAGATAGACAAATAGCTGGTTAAGGATATAAAATACCCGATAGGAGTATGAAATAGCTCACTAGTACAGAAAAGGGTCAGGCATGTAAGGAACATGTGGGATCTCGTCACACCTTCGACTGTTACCTGCCCCAAGGTTGAAAAGGCAAATCATATGGCACGTGATCCAGTTCAAGCTCTCTTTTATATTGCTTTCAGATCTGTTCAGCAGAAGAGCCGCATGATCTACCTCTCTCTTTCCTTTTGTGGGTATTGAGTGCTTGTTGTTTGACATTTGTTCTGTGCAAAGCATTACTCTTATATTGTCGTTAGATCTATCAGCAAGAGTGCTACTTAACTTTCATTTCATTTCCCTCTAGTGTGCGTGAGTGCTTAAGTGTTCGACGTATGTTCTATGCAAACTCTTGTTAACATATTGATTATTCTATTTTAAGATTGGGTAGCGCTAAATTTCTTATTTTAATTTGGGCACAGTTTTTAATCGGGGGATATATTCACCCCCCCCCTCTATATCCTATCCTTCCGCACATCACTTAGATAAATGAGTAGTGAATATGCACTTTATTTTGCTCACAATATTTTATGTTTCCACACCAGATACACAGAGTGCACCGGCCCCACCACTTACTGCGGGTATGTTTATTTAATTTCTTAGATAAATAAGTAGTGAATATGCACTTTGTTTTGCTTACGATATTTTATGTTTACAGGTTTGAGTGCCTCTACATCATGTCTACAGAGTACACCACTTCCATCACATTCTACTGCTATATTTATTTAAATTCTAAGTTAAATGATGAAAATTCTACATGTTTACTTGTTAAATAAATTCTTTTTCTAATAATGAGCTAAATTCTGATTAACTACTTCTATTTTACTTGTAATAGGTACGTCGGGCACACCACCTGTGATAGTTGCCTCGTCCGCCCACCTCGGCACACAACCGGCAGACGATGCTGTTAGCCATCACGAGGGCGAGCAGGTGGTGTTGCAAGAGAGACACAAGCCATGTTGGGTCTCTAGGTAATATTTAAACTCATGAATTATGTTCGTTATCTATCAATCAACTATATAATTGTTGGCCATCATTTTAACATCTATAATTACAGGGATAAAGTAGAGCCCAATGACGCTTCTCATTTTATTACCAACATTATTGAGCGACATGTGACCGGCCCATATAAGTCATTTTGGCAGTTTCTACAGGATATACGCAATCGATTATACGAGGAGTTCCTGGCATACAATTTAATCATTTAAATTACATATTTCCCAACTCCGTAATTTCAATTGACAACTTATAAAATTTGAATTCTTCACAGCAAGGATATCAATTTGTGAGGTTAGCTGACGCCGGACGAGCTCGATGTGCATGGGAGGCCACAACAATTGTAAATTATAAGCATCAATTACATAGCTGTCCGGAGCGTGCCAAGGCACTAGCCGGGGGGAGCGAGGACTGTGGCCTTTGGAAGGCACACGACCCCACATGGATGAGGAGGGAGCACTGGGAGGATCTCTGTGATAGATGGGCTGAGCCTAATTGGACGGCCAAATCCGCAAAAGCCAAAGCCGCACGTGCGACACATCCAGACGTGCATCTCCATACTTCTAGATCCGTTTCCTTCGCGACCCAAAAGGAGAGATTGGCAAGTTATAATCTTAATTTTATTATATTTTATTTCTTATGTGTCCTTATTTATTCTCTATAACATGTATAATAGGAAAAGAAGAGGGGCGGTACGGTCGCGTATCGGGATTTATTTGCTACAGTTCACCAGAAGAAGGGGACCGATCAGTATGTGAACGAGAGAGCTCGCTCGGTAGTGGGAAGATTATATACATACACATTTATTTTCTATTTCAATTTTTAAATATGATTGATTAATATGAAATTTACAATATTATTTATTCAATTTGCAGGAGCCATATGACATGCATATGACTGAAAAGTACGGGGAGGAGGAGATGCAGCTGCCGCAGCTAGATCCTGAGGCATGGGTAGCAGCAGCCGGCCCACCGAAGAAAGGACAACTATACAGTTTTGGGCATAGCTTGGACCCTTGTAGCACCCCTGAAAATTTTAAAAGAATAAGATAGATTTTTAAATAAATAAAATCTATTTGTCGGGAATTAAATAAGATAAAAACAGAAAACAACCCAAAATGATAATAGGCTTGGCGTTTAAAGGATATAAATGGGCCAAAATAAAATAACGCCTTTCATTAAGGCGCTAAATTATATCCGGAAGTAAAAGCGCCCTTCACCTGGGCGCTATTTATAATGGTAACGCCCGTATATATAGGCGCTAATTCGTACGAAGAAAATTAGAAAATGTAAAAGACGACCTTTGTTAAGGCATTAATTAATAAAAACACGTCCTCTAATAGGGCGCGACTTAATGAACAACGCCCTCGTCTCAGACGTCTTTTCCTGAGAGTTAAATAAGGAAAACGAGCATGCTCGGTCGATGCATGGCTAGGGTCAGAGCCCAAATAAATAATAAGGAATAAACCCACACATATATGTATATATAATACATATTCCAATATATATATACATATTACAATACATATATTAAGACCACTTATATATATATTATATATATGTATATGTGTACATCTATATAAACAATGTATATATATAATGTGTAAATAGATTGCACCCTTTCGAACCTCCCAGTCAACCCACGTGTGTGCTTAGTGGGCTCTTACCTTCACAAAAGCCCACATGGCCATTCGAGCAAGCCAGAGAAGAGGTTAACCTTAGGTTTTAAAAACCAAAATAAGGAGGCGGCTGTTGATTGGGAAAGAAGTGCATGAAGGGAAAGGTATAAAAATTGGGAATAATCACTACGTAAGGAAACCCAATCCTTTTTTTGACTCTAACCCCCCGTGAGAACACCCCATCTCTATAAATCTCATATCTCACGAAAGGCAAAAGGCTTCTTTACTGCTACTATCGAAGGGGGTCCTTTTTGCTGTTGCTACGAGGTCATCTTCCTCCTACTGCATTAAACACCCAAGCCTTCATCATGTTGCTGTGAACGTGAGGAAGTGGCTGAGCCTCCATTCCTCCGGTTATAGTGAAGCCACCAAGGGAGGAGAGTCTTCTTCCTTCCACTTCATCCTACGACCGTGACTGCAACAACGAGGGGCGGTTCTGTTTCCTTTTCTTCCTTCTGTTGCAGTTAAAAGCTTATCTTGCAAGTCTTGGCACCATCCTCTTTCCCCCACCATACTACGTACAAGACAGAGTATCGATTCTTGAAGTTCATTCAACCTGTTCATCTTCCGATCTTCAACAAAGGTAGGTTATCTCAAGTCTCGTAGCCCAAACAAGCATAAATCATGATCATATTGTAGGTTTTCTCAAGTTTCGTAGCCCAAACGAAGTTAAATCATGATTTAAGGCAAGTATAATTGATAGAAATTATCTTATATATCATGCATATGGTTATCGATGTGTTTCTATTGAAATTAGAATTTTTACAGTAAATAACGCCTTTTTTAGGGGGTTATTTCATTTAGACGCCCATCAAAACGGTCGTCAAATTCCATTTGGAATTGACGACGTTGAATATGTCGTGTTATATGGAATTGACGCCACTGTTAAGGGCGTTATAAGAGTTAAACGTGACAGCCGTAATGTCGTCAATTCATGAAATTCAAAACAAAAGAAAAGAGATACCATTGAACAGTCGTGAATTTAACTTTGGTCAGTTATGAGTTTATTCGCATTTAAAGAATACATGGGTGTAGAAGTATCCTTTTGCCGTAAAAATTTATGGACGTACTATTGGGATAGGAATCAAGGTACTGAAAGTGGTTGCACTGTTTTTCATGCCCTCTATTGCAAGATCCCCGTCTCTCGTAAAAAAATTATTTTGAACATATGGTTAGGTAGAGTTTTTCGAGTCGGTCATTTCGATATATTATAAGCTTGATTCTGACACAGTTTAGTATAGAAACCGGAGGTCTAAAAAAATGGACTTTTTGAAATAACGACCCACTCACGGTCGTTAAAACCAAATCGGACGACACTGTAGATAGTCGTCACTTTTGACTATTATATATATATATATATATATATGTATATATACATATACTATATGTGTATCTTTGAAAGTCTATATTAATTAAAATATGTAACCGAAAATTATGAAAAAATTATATTTGGAATCCTTGTATTTTTCTCCTGATTATCATATATTCTATTTTCTTAAATTATTTTAAATAAATCAATGTGCCTTTTAATGTGTGTTTTTGAATTTATTCAATTAAATAGGTATAAATGAAAATTCTTACTAAATAAATTGAGTTAAAAATCATGAAAATTAATGTTCCCCAAGAGGATGCTATTTAATAAATGACGGCACCCACGGGCGTTAAATAACATAAGTTTATTTAATTATAAGGTAGGATGGACATGCAATTCTATGATTAACCTATACTTTCTCACCGTTTTCTTCCGATTTTGACCCATACCGTGGGTCTTTTGGCACTCTCATCTCACGTCCGTAGATGGACTCCATGTTTCATGATTGGTTCACGTTTACACCTCAACTCTTGATGACATACGAGCCCTCCGTTGGACATTTCGTTCCTTCGGACTGGCAAGTTAGTCATCGGGACCTCCGTAAGTCTCCTCGTAGCCTTGGATTCCCTCAAGGCCGACTGAGCTGGTTGTACCTTAAACACCTTGTACCTTTTGATTGCCACGTCTTGTGGTAAACCGGCCCTCTCATGTCGCCATTTTGGTCCGTGAGAGAATAATCTTTGCCATTGGAATGATGATATTCCACTAGGCGGTATCTTGGATTGAGTCCCTTATAGATAGGGTCAATCTCTCAGCTGGATTCATGTCCCTTGATTGGTGACAGGTATAGTCATCCACTCAAGTTATCACGGCTACCTAGTTAAGGTACCGATTCTACCCAGGTTATCGACACGTCATGATTCTCGTTGGTTTTATCATTATCCATCTAATGTTCTTCCTTGAATTCCGTGGAACCTATCCACGAATCTACCTTGATATCCTACATGAGTTTGTTCTTGGAATTCCATGGCTATCACTAAAGTGGTTGTCTAGATATTTACATGTAACAATGTCTGCGCAAATAGGGCCCGATCTGGTCCTGGGAGGAGCACCCGAAAGTACTTGTGCCCATGGGAGTTATATTGATCACGATGTGACATTGCACCGAAGTACTTGCTTGAATCTACGATAATCCACTATCTATCTCTCTCGCGCGTGCTTGACTTGACATGACTTGCGTGGCCCGGAATGGGCAAAGTACTTGCTTGTTAAAAGCCATTATCTCATGACATAAATGACTTTATTTATATACTTGGTACTCGTTCTTGAAATCTTGATTACTTGAAATTCCCTATCTTGGATAAAAAATACATGTTATTTCCTTTCGTTATCATGTTCAATTCTATAGCGTTTCGTTTTACATGTTTTACATGATTAGACTTGCATTTTCATTTGAAAAAGGTAATTACTTAAATAAATTGCTAGTTCTTGAGATATAATTCCTACTGAGCGTTCGCTCATCAAGTTCTTGTCCCCAAACTTTTCAGGTAATACGGACCATGACTCGGACTCGGATGGGCAGGAGCAAGAGTGACGAGCGTAGAACCTGCAAGCGTCATGCTGCTACTATCATTTATCGTGTCTTGTCGTCCTTAGTTCATTCTTGGAGTCTTGTCATTGGATGATGTGTTATGTCAATGTGTTCGAATTGTTAAGTCTTGGAGTATGTGACTTTATCTATGGGTTGTTATTATCACTGGTATCAGTGTTTGATTATGTTTCAAATCTCATCTTATTGCGCACTCTATTTTGATGTCGAAATTCTACTTGCTCTGATTGACATGATTGATACAAACTCGTCGCGTTCTCCCGGGTTTCTTCCGCGCTCGGGGCGTGACAATTTTTGTGGTATCAGAGCCTAGGATTTCAAGTCCTAGGAAACCCAAGTCTAAGGATAGGTCTATCCCAAACTGTGAGGATGGGTAGTGCCATGGGTATAAGTCCTTATAAGGCATCCGACTACAAATTTCAACATGAAACTAATTAAGGTCAACTCTTTGTAGGACTATGGCTGCTGAACGCGCATAATGGCGTGAAATGCAACGAACTGTTCAGGGCTTAACCCAGGCCTTGCAACAGGTGGCTCAAGGTGGGGCGCACCATGGTGCTGGCGACCTACATCGGAGCTTTAGGAATCTCAACCCTCCGAGATTCTCAGGTTCATCAAATCCCGAGGATGCGGAGAATTGGATAAAAGAGATTGAGTGAATCTTCCGCGTCATGCAATGCGCGGATGGTGAAAAGGTGCTTCTGGCCACGTTCCAACTGGAACGGGACGCCCGTGCTTGGTGGGAGTCTGTCGAGGCCACCTAGCTTGAAGATCACGTTACATGGGCAGAATTTGTCGAGCACTTCAATAGCAAGTATTTCTCTGACCGTGTTCAGGAGAAAAAGGCTGCAGAATTTGCTGCCTTGAAGCAACGATCCCTGTCAGTAGTCGACTACGAAGCCCAGTTCTCCAGGCTATCTAGATATGCACCACATTTAGTTTGCACTGAAAAGATGAAGGCAAGAAGGTTCTTGAATGGGTTACGACCCCAGTATATCACCCAGCTCGCTCCCTTGGATATTCAAGTGTACTCGGAGATGGTGTGTCGTACCCAGTTGCTAGAAGACGCTACGGAATTGTCTGACAAAATCCGTGGTAAGGATAAAAGGGAGAATGTCACAAGCCCCAACACTTTTAAACCGTCCTTCAAAAAGTGGACCAATAATGGAGGAGAACCCTCCAAGGTGAAGAAATTCAAAAAGGGCAACAACAAACCTTTCTCCATCACGGCACCGCCAAAGGAGAATTGTAAATATTGCGATAAGCCGGGTCATCAGGCTGCGGAATGCTGGAGGAGGCTTGGAGCATGCCTTCGTTGTGGGAGTAAAGAACACCGTATTCCCGATTGTCCGATGATGAACGAGCAAAGTGAGCCGGAGACAAAGGAAGAGAAGCGTCCGGCAAAGAAGTAGGGACGTTTACAAGCTCTCCAAGAGACGGAACCAACCGAGGGTGGGTTGGTGGAAGGTATTTTGACTGTCTGCTCTAAATCTGCTCAAGTACTGTTTGATACTGGCGCCACACATTCTTTTGTTTCAAAGAAATTTGCTGCTTCATTCTCTATGGAACCGGAATGGATAAACTTAGTGATTTCTACCCCGTTAGGGAACGAGTCTGATGTCACCTTCCATTACCCTAATTGTAAGATTATGGTTAAAGGCCACAACTTACCTGCAAATTCAATATGCTTAGATCTGAAAGAGTACGATGTAATTCTAGGGGCCGATTGGCTATCCACCTATCGGGCAACTGTAGACTGCCGAAATGGAAAAGTAACTTTTGAGGATTACTCGGAGTTAACTTACGTTACTCCCCGGAAGAGATCACCAGTCATCTCTGCTCTTCGAGCCCATAAACTTATCAACAAAGGATGCGAGGCATTCTTAGCATTTGTAACTGCCACAGAGGCTAAGGTAGCTAGACTAGAAGATATTCTACTGGTTCGGGAGTTCTCCGATGTTTTCCCTGAAGATTTGCCTGGTCTACCACCAGAGAGAGAAGTCTCATTCACTATAGATCTTATTCCGGGTGCCGGACCTGTTTCCAAAGCACCCTACAGAATGTCCCCCGCGGAATTGAAGGAATTAAAGGAACAGCTTATGGAGCTATTGAAGAAAGGATTTATCAGACCAAGTACTTCCCCATGGGGAGCACCAGTGCTGTTCGTCAAGAAGAAGGATGGATCGATGAGACTGTGCATCGATTATCGGCAGCTGAACCACCTCACTATCAAGAATAAATACCCGCTGCCAAGGATTGATGAACTCTTCGATCAGATTTCTTGAGCAAAGTATTTTTCAAAAATTGATCTTCGATCGGGTTATCACCAACTGAGGATCAAGGACGAGGATATTCACAAAACTGTATTCCGAAGCAGGTACGGGCATTATGAATTTACTGTTATGCCTTTTGGACTAACAAATGCCCCTGCAGCTTTTATGCAGCTTATGAATAGCATCTTTAGACCACATCTGGACAAATTCATTGTTGTTTTTATCGATGATATCCTGATATATTCAAAGTCTAAAGAGGAGCATGAAGTGCATCTGAGGATAGCATTACAAATATTGAGGGATAATCAATTATATGCAAAATTTAGTAAATGCGAGTTTTGGTTGGAAGAAGTGTCATTCTTAGGACACGTAATTTCAAAGGATGGAATCTCAGTGGACCCTGCAAAGGTCGAAGCAGTAAAGAACTGGGAACAACCGACAAATGCAACAGAAATTAGAAGTTTCCTTGGCCTTGCTGGTTATTACCGACGTTTTATTAAAAACTTCTCAAGGATTGCAGTACCCCTCACCAGACTGACCCGTAAGGAAGTGCCATATGAGTGGAATGAGGAATGTGAACAAAGCTTCCAAACATTAAAGGACCGTTTGACCACTGCTCCAGTCTTGGCCCTTCCTATTGAAGGAGAGAAGTATGAGGTATATACCGATGCTTCCGGTATTGGCCTCGGTTGTGTGTTAATGCAACAGGGAAGAGTTATTGCATACTCTTCTAGGTAGTTGAAGAAACATGAAGAAAACTACCCGGTGCATGACTTGGAGTTGGCCGCGGTAGTATTTGCACTAAAAATCTGGAGACACTACCTCTACGGAGAACAATTCACAGTATTCTCTGATCATAAGAGCCTCAAATATCTATTCTCCCAGAAGGAGCTTAATATGAGGCAACGTCGATGGCTGGAATATTTCAAATACTTTGATTTTACTATCCAGTATCACCCCGGTAAAGGGAATTCAGTAGCTGATGCCTTAAGTCGAAAGCCGAGAGCCCTTATAGCCAGCTGTATGATACGGGAATGGAAACTATTAGAGGAATTCTCTAGACTAAATATAAGCACGGACCAGAAAGACGGGTGTATTACTCTCTCTCACATGAGTGTGCATCCGGACTTGCTATCCGAAATCAAGAAGTTACAAGATGAAGATCCTGGAATGATTGAAATCAGGGAGAAACTAGATCAAAGAACCGGGTTCAAGATAGCAATTGATGGAAGACTAATGTTTCAGGAAAGGACATGTGTTCGAGACTGTCCTGAGTTAAAAAGGAAAATTCTAGATGAAGCTCATCGCTCTAGGTATACCATTCATCCTGGAGCAACTAAGATGTATAAAGACTTAAAAAGAACTTTTTGGTGGCCGAACATGAAGACGGAGGTAGCAGACTTTGTGTCTCGCTGTCTCACGTGCCAACAAGTGAAAGCGGAACACCAAAGGCCCGCCGGAAAGTTACACCCCCTTGATATTCCCAAATGGAAATGGGAAGGAATTGGTATGGATTTCATCATGGGATTGCCTAAATCTAGAGGCGGACATGATGGTATTTGGGTAATCATCGATCGACTAACCAAGTCGGCGCATTTCTTTCCAATTAAAAGTCGATGGTCGGTTGATGTTTTAGCCGCATTATACATTAAGGAGATCGTGAGATTGCATGGAGTCCCATCATCGATCGTGTCTGATCGAGACCCTCGCTTCACTTCTTATTTCTGGAAGGGTCTACAACACTCCTTGGGGACGAAGCTCAACTTCAGTATTATTTTCCATCACCAGACCGATGGTCAGACCGAGAGAACAAACCAAATAGTTGAAGACATGCTACGGGCTTGCATTATTGATTTTGGCGGAGGTTGGCATGATCATTTGCCTCTAGCCGAGTTTGCATACAATAATAGTTATCAAGGTAGTATACAGATGGCTCCTTTTGAAGCCTTGTACGGCAGGAGTTGCCGATCTCCTATATGCTGGGATGAAGTTGGCGAGAGACAACTACTAGGGCCTGATATGGTAAGAAATACAACAGAAAAGGTCGAACTTATCCGAGAAAGACTCAAAGTGGCACAATCCAGACAGAAATCTTATGCAGATAATAGAAGAAGGGAATTAGAGTTCCAAGTTGGAGACCATGTTTACCTCAAGGTCTCACCTGGTCGAGGAATAAGAAGGTTCGGAGTTAAAGGCAAACTCACACCGAGATTCATTGGTCCATTCGAAATATTGGAAAGAGTTGGCGAGGTAGCCTATCGTCTTGCTTTGCCTCCACAACTGTCGGAAGTGCACAATGTGTTCCACATTTCCATGCTGAAGAAATATGTGCACGACCCTTTCCACGTCATTGATCATAGTAACTTAGTGATTAAAAAGGATATCACTTATGAACAAAAGCCAATGAAGATTCTTGATCGAGAGGTCCGAGTCTTAAGAAACAAGACCATTCCCATGGTTAAAGTGCAGTGGAATAAATGCCAGGAACAAGAAGCAACATGGGAAACTGAGGAATCAATGCAAAGGAGATATCCAGAATTATTCTAAAACTGTAAGTACTCTATACCCTCCATGTTTCCATTCATGCAATTGAATTTGGGGACCAAATTCTTTTAAGTGGGGGAGGGTGTAGCACCCCTGAAAATTTTAAAAGAATAAGATAGATTTTTAAATAAATAAAATCTATTTGTCGGGAATTAAATAAGATAAAAATAGAAAACAACCCAAAATGATAATAGGCAATTGGCGTTTAAAGGATATAAATGGGCCAAAATAAAATAACGCCTTTCATTAAGGCGCTAAATTATATCCGGAAGTAAAAGCGCCCTTCACTTGGGCGCTATTTATAATGGTAACGCCCGTATATATAGGCGCTAATTCGTACGAAGAAAATTAGAAAACGTAAAAGACGACCTTTGTTAAGGCATTAATTAATAAAAACACGCCCTCTAATAGGGCGCGACTTAATGAACAACGCCCTCATCTCAGACGTCTTTTCCTGAGAGTTAAATAAGGAAAACGAGCATGCTCGGTCGATGCATGGCTAGGGTCAGAGCCCAGATAAATAATAAGGAATAAACCCACACATATATGTATATATATAATACATATTCCAATATATATATACATATTACAATACATATATTAAATCCACTTATATATATATTATATATATGTATATGTGTACATCTATATAAACAATGTATATATATAATGTGTAAATAGATTGCACCCTTTCGAACCTCCCAGCCAACCCACGTGTGTGCTTAGTGGGCTCTTACCTTCACAAAAGCCCACATGGCCATTCGAGCAAGCCAGAGAAGAGGTTAACCTTAGGTTTTAAAACCAAAATAAGGAGGCGGTTGTTGATTGGGAAAGAAGTGCATGAAGGGAAAGGTATAAAAATTGGGAATAATCACTACGTAAGGAAACCCAATCCTTTTTTTGACTCTAACCCCCCGTGAGAACACCCCATCTCTATAAATCTCATATCTCACGAAAGGCAAAAGGCTTCTTTACTGCTACTATCGAAGGGGGTCCTTTTTGCTGTTGCTACGAGGTCATCTTCCTCCTACTGCATTAAACACCCAAGCCTTCATCATGTTGCTGTGAACGTGAGGAAGCGGCTGAGCCTCCATTCCTCCGGTTATAGTGAAGCCACCAAGGGAGGAGAGTCTTCTTCCTTCCACTTCATCCTACGACCGTGACTGCAACAACGAGGGGCGGTTCTGTTTCCTTTTCTTCCTTCTGTTGCAGTTAAAAGCTTATCTTGCAAGTCTTGGCACCATCCTCTTTCCCCCACCATACTACGTACAAGACAGAGTATCGGTTCTTGAAGTTCATTCAACCTGTTCATCTTCCGATCTTCAACAAAGGTAGGTTATCTCAAGTCTCGTAGCCGAAACAATCATAAATCATGATCATATTGTAGGTTTTCTCAAGTTTCGTAGCCCAAACGAAGTTAAATCATGATTTAAGGCAAGTATAATTGATAGAAATTATCTTATATATCATGCATATGGTTATCGATGTGTTTCTGTTGAAATTAGAATTTTTACAGTAAATAACGCCTTTTTTTAGGGCGTTATTTCATTTAGACGCCCATCAAAATGGTCGTCAAATTCCATTTGGAATTGACGACGTTGAATATGTCGTGTTATATGGAATTGACGCCACTGTTAAGGGCGTTATAAGAGTTAAACGTGACAGCCGTAACGTCGTCAATTCATGAAATTCAAAACAAAAGAAAAGAGATACCATTGAACAGTCGTCAATTTAACTTTGGTCAGTTATGAGTTTATTCGCATTTATAGAATACATGGGTGTAGAAGTATCCTTTTGCCGTAAAAATTTATGGACGTACTATTGGGATAGGAATCAAGGTACTGAAAGTGGTTGCACCATTTCTCGTGCCCTCTATTGCAAGATCCCCGTCTCTCGTCAAAAAATTATTTTGAACATATGGTTAGGTAGAGTTTTTCGAGCCGGTCATTTCGGTATATTATAAGCTTGAATCTGACATAGTTTAGTATAGAAACCGGAGGTCTAAAAAAATGGACTTTTTGAAATAACGACCCACTCACGGTCGTTAAAACCAAATCGGACGACACTGTAGATAGTCGTCACTTTTGACTATTATATATATATATATATATACTATATGTGTATCTTTGAAAGTCTATATTAATTAAAATATGTAACCGAAAATTATGAAAAAATTATATTTGGAATCCTTGTATTTTTCTCCTGATTATCATATATTCTATTTTCTTAAATTATTTTAAATAAATCAATGTGCCTTTTAATGTGTGTTTTTGAATTTATTCAATTAAATAGGTATAAATGAAAATTCTTACTAAATAAATTGAGTTAAAAATCATGAAAATTAATGTTCCCCAAGAGGATGCTAATTAATAAATGACGGCACCCACGGGCGTTAAATAACATAAGTTTATTTAATTATAAGGTAGGATGGACATGCAATTCTATGATTAACGTATACTTTCTCACCGTTTTCTTTCGATTTTGACCCATACCGCGGGTCTTTTGGCACTCTCATCTCACGTCCGTAGATGGAGTCCCTGTTTCATGATTAGTTCACGTTTACATCTCAACTCTTGGTGACATACGAGCCCTCCGTTGGACATTCCGTTCCTTCGGACTGGCAAGTTAGTCATCGGGACCTCCGTAAGTCTCCTCATAGCCTTGGATTCCCTCAAGGCAGACTGAGCTGGTTGTACCTTAAACACCTTGTACCTTTTGATTGCCACGTCTTGTGGTAAATCGGCCCTCTCATGTCACCATTTTGGTCCATGAGAGAATAATCTTTGCCATTGGAATGATGATATTCCACTAGGCGGTATCTTGGATTGAGTCCCTTATAGATAGGGTCAATCTCTCAACTGGATTCATGTCCCTTGATTGGTGACAGGTATAGTCATCCACTCAAGTTATCACGGCTACCTAGTTAAGGTACCGATTCTACCCAGGTTATCGACACGTCATGATTCTCGTTGGTTTTATCATTATCCATCTAATGTTCTTCCTTGAATTTCGTGGAACCTATCCACGAATCTACCTTGATATCCTACATGAGTTTGTTCTTGGAATTCCATGGCTATCACTAAAGTGGTTGTCTAGATGTTTACATTTAACAATGTCTGCGCATATAGGGCCCGATCTGGTCCTGGGAGGAGCACCCGAAAGTACTTGTGCCCATGGGAGTTATATTGATCACGGTGTGACATTGCACCGAAGTACTTGCTTGAATCTATGACAATCCACTATCTATCTCTCTCGCGCGTGCTTGACTTGACATGACTTCTGTGGCCCGGAATGGGCAAAGTACTTGCTTGTTAATAGCCATTATCCCATGACATAAATGACTTTATTGATATACTTGGTACTCGTTCTTGAAATCTTGATTACTTGAAATTCCCTATCTTGGATCAATAATACATGTTATTTCCTTTCGTTATCATGTTCAATTCTATAGCGTTTCGTTTTACATGTTTTACATGATTAGACTTGCATTTTCATTTGAAAAAGGTAATTACTTAAATAAATTGCTAGTTCTTGAGATATAATTCCTACAGAGCGTTCGCTCATCAAGTTCTTGTCCCCAAACTTTTCAAGTAATACGGACCATGACTCGGACTCGGATTGGTAGGAGCAAGAGTGAAGAGCGTAGAACCTGCAAGCGTCATGCTGCTACTATCATTTATCGTGTCTTGTCATCCTTAGTTCATTCTTGGAGTCTTGTCATTGGATGATGTGTTATGTCAATGTGTTCGAATTGTTAAGTCTTGGAGTATGTGACTTTATATATGGGTTGTTATTATCACTGGTATCAGTGTTTGATTATGTTTCAAATCTCATCTTATTGTGCACTCTATTTTGATGTCGAAATTCTATTTGCTCTGATTGACATGATTGATACAAACTCATCGCGTTCTCCCGGGTTTCTTCCGCGCTCGGGGCGTGACAACCCTAGCCCGATTCTAGCATCTTCTTCGACCTCAGCTTCATCCTACCCTGGTAGCAATTCCTTCTCTACTCCCTCCATCGGCGCTTCTACGAGCCAAATTACATCCATCGTGCATCATGCGGTAGATGGCATCGAGGAACGCATGGAGGCCTGCTTTACTCGGGCGGTTGCTACCCTCCTAGCCCCGGCGGGGATTTTGACTCAGAGACCACCCTCGAGCACAGCACATCCCTCTCATGTGAGTATTTAATTTAACTTTTAATTTTGTAGATTTTAGAGTTATAATATAGGAGTATCTGTGATACCAATGTTGTATGCTCTATAGGCAAAGCCGGGAGCAAGTATATGATAATGTGTGCGTAGCAGGATCTAGAGGGGGGTGAATAGATCCTATAAAAATTTTAACCTCAATTTTTAAGCCTAAGACAATTTAACACTCAACTATCAAACCACGAGCTCAGATGATATCTATGAGAACAATATAAATGAAAGTGACAAAAATGCATTAACTAAGAGAATGCTATCTCACATAATCCACTCAGATCAGACAGATCTAATAGAATGCAATACAATCACTTAGCGTATTGGGAAGATCAGTTCATACGCAAACCTGTGAGTGGGGGAAGATGATAAGGGCCATTCACACCAATGCAAATCACAGCACATAAAATTTGTAGGTGGTTCGAACTGCCACGCAGATCTATGTCCACCCCACACTCAAACCTGAGTGTGGCTTCCCCTTGTAATAGTAATAACCGCAGACTCAGAATGCAAACAAATGCTGACTTATAGCTTGACCTAGAAGAACACTCTCCTCTCTTCTTCTGATCAAATCAGAAGGAACCGTGAGTAACACCCAGTTACTAACAACTAGAGGACCAGTCTTCTCTTCCTCTGAAGCATAGAGGGAACCCCGTGAGAAACACCAAGTTACCCACAACCTGGAGATCAAGATCTCCCTTCCTCTGATACCATAGAGGGGACGACGGAGGAAACACCTCCATACACTCTCGTTACCTAGAGCAACACACTGACAGTACTTGTGAGCAAACACCTTCAGTGCGTCAGGCACTGCAAGGCAAGGAACACAAACCGAACTAAAACGAGAAAGAACAAAACAAAAGGCAAAATGTCGAGCACAATCGACACAGTACTCATGGATCTGTATGCAAGCCATGGCTTCATAAGTCATCCAAACAGCCATAGCAGAATGTTGTATGACTGGAGTGCAGCTTCAACTAAACCCAACAAGAACACAGTGCCATGTTCAATGATTTCACCGTTGAAGGCCAGCAGAATTGAAGTCCAAGTCAATTTATTGACTTTAAACAAGGATCATCAGGGTCGTTTGATGCTTAATGATTCTCCTGAATCATCATGGAGAAGTCGGGAACCTCATGGACAATCATTCTCTTCAACCAGTTCGATCATTCTTTAAATGTCATAGCCATGAGCCACTTTACACCACTAAACAGCCATTTAACACTGCTATGCAGCCATTTTTCTGCTTTGTCCACCCATTTTCACCCTTAATCCGCAGCTACAAATTCTTCTTTCATTCTGTGAATTCTTCTGTCAAAAGTTGACTTGTAAGCCCTTCCGAGTCGACTCCTCTTCTTGGTTTTCAGCTGTTTCACACCTGCTGCCTATTATTCACCTTTACACAGCTATTTGTCACCCTTGTTCCCTATTATTCACCTAGTCCATCTATTTGTTACCCTTAAGGTAGTATTTGTCACCCGTAATGCACATTTGTCAGCCTTAAGGGATATTTTTCACCCTTATTCTTTAGCGGGTACAAAGTCTATCTTAAGGTGATATATCAACTTGTTTCTTCAGCAATTGGAGGCTTCTTCTGCAGAGTTGCTTCTAGGGCTGCTGTGACACTGCCATGCTTATGCTTAGCTGAATTCTTCAGATATTACAGTTCTTCAAACAAACACTCTTCAAGCATAAAGACATAATAGTTTAAGCATTCATAGCATTGACATTACAACTCTTCAAGCCTTCATATGAAAATGTTGTTCAAGGCATTAGCAAACATATGGACATTAGCCAGCACACATTAAATTCATGATATCAAAAACCATGATCATAATGTGATTCATAGTGTTAGACATCATCAAATTCACAGGGCACAACAATAATATTACTACTTAGTTCAAAGAATTCAACTTTGAGAGTCAAAAAAATCATCTTCATGTTATCTACTTTCGAATTTAGAAAATCAAAAATATATTTAACTAGATTTATTATTAATTATTTTTATTTAAATCTATTTATTATTAATTTTTTATGATGTAGGATCCTCCTGCAGCCAGTGATGGGGGAGATGTTACGAATGACGAATGAGGATGATGCAGTAGATATCTCTTGATTTTTTTAATGATATTGTGAAAAAATGATACATTTCAATTAATGTAACTATAACTTTATTTATTCATTGAGTTATGTGTTGTGGACGTTCTTTATTGTAATGTTCGACGGATTTTATACTATTTTGTGTTGTATATGTTGTTTATTGTGTGTTTTATGTTGAGTTGTGTAGATTGTGATGTATAATTGTAGCTTTAAACAGGTTTTTAAAAATTAAAAATATATATAAAAATATGTGGAGAAAGTTTTCGATGGAATTTCGACCAACTAACAATTCGTCGGAACCAATTTGACCCACTTATTTCTGACGTATTAATTTTTTGGTGCAAATACGTCGAAAGGTTCAGACATATTTTTGACCAACTAAAGGTCGTCGGATCTAATTTGAGCCACATTAGTTTCGACGTATTAATTATCTGTCTCAAATACGTTGAACATTAACGACGTATTTTAGACCAAATAACGTTTTGTCTGAACTAATTTGACCCACAGGTTTCCAACGTATTAGTTATCCACCTCAAATACGTCAAAACTTAACGACATATTTCTGACCAAATTAACTTTCGTCAGAACTAATTTAACCCACAGGTTTCTAACGAAATAATGTTCCTATCGCAAATACGTTGGTAAGTTTCGACTAATTTTTGACAAATATACTTTTCGTCAGAAATAATTTGGAAACCTATAGGTCAAATAATTTCTAACAAAAAAAACTTTTTAGTCGAACATACATCGGTAATTTTTGTCTCGTCGAAAATATTTTGGCCCATTGTTTTCCGACAGAATAAGTTTTAGTCGGAAATACGTTGAAAAATTTAGACGTATTTTCAACTAAATTATGTTCCGTCGCAAATATTAATTAATTTTCTTATTATTAATTACCGACATAAATACCGACGATAATTTTGACGACATCTCTTCGTCGGTAATTTCTGACGTATTCGCGATGCAATTATATTACGTCCAAAATTAGCGACATAATCGTACCGACTTCCATATTCCGTTGCAAATACGCCAGAAATATGTAAAAAATTGACTTTCCGACATATTTTTGACATATTTGCGACAGAATATGGACGTCGGATTTTTGACGTATTTTCTGACGTATTTGCAACGGAATATGGACGCTGGAATAATCTGTTTTCCTTGTAGTGTCAAGCCATGAAGTCGAGGGTTCTATTTATAGACCTCCAAAACCCTAGGTCGAGTTAGAGGGATAATAGCAAGAAAATAGGGCTAAACCTTGATAAATCTTGAAGATAATACTCCCAAGAGTCCACAGAAATAAACAGAAGCTTCTAAGGATCAACACTTAGAGAGAAGTCACCAAAGCATGGACTATAGTTCGACCATGGATGGAGAGCGGAAGATGAGGCAAAACATGACTTTATGTCTCCCTTAACGGTCTTGCGATAGACCGCATGGCTCACCAAACGGTCGACCGATAGACCGCTAGGCTCAGTCGATTTCAAAGGGATAAAGCCAACGGGAGAAAGGTAGTTCAAACATGACTCTCTGATCACCTAGCGGTCGAGCAAAGGGCCGCTAAGCTCTGAAAGCGATCGCACGATAGACCATTAGGTAGAGAGACGTGGCAAAGAGATAAAGGCTAAATACATCTCCTTGTGAATCCACAAAATAATCCTTATTAGCCCTTATCTAGGCCCAATAAGTTAAAACGACGAGAAATAGAGGGATTTGAGCCCAACTAGGGAGAAAACCCATAAAATAAGCCCAAAATTGAAAAAAAATGGCCCAATAGCCAGTGAACAACCAGGGACATCATAAGATAAGATGGGGAGATGACACAACTCATCGGTCATAAAATGGGTGTCAACATCCGTGAGCCCTGGATTCCCACACGGATGCCAAGCCGATTGTACCTTTTCACCGCTAGGGTTTGCATTTGCATCCGTGTGAGGGAGTCAACCTTACTTCAACCCAAAGCTTGGACCCCTTCCCCATAGGATTCCTATTTCTTGAGGGAATTGTGCTTAATTTAAAACATTAAAAGGTCCACCAAAGCTTTGAAAAATAATTTTTTCCCATCATTCTAACTTGTTTATCTTGGGGTGAACTCTCTCACACCACATTATTTGTGCTGTTTGGGCCTATTTAGGCCCATTTGTGACGTTTATCCTGCATTTTCTTGCTTTTTTTTTCATTGGTCTTTCCTGCATTAGTCGGTCTGTTTGTCAGTCAGTCCTCAAAGTCATCACCTGACCGCCACCTTCCAGTAGCGGTCCCCTCAAGATCGCGACCTTTCCTCGGGTTGCCCTCCTCATCAGCCATCATGCCCTTTCTTCCCTCGCTGTATTTCCATGATATTCCTGTATTAAGTCTCCATTTTCTCTTTTGGAGCACCTCTTGAATCTTGTATATTATCTTTCCCAATCTTCTTACTCCCGCGTGGAATCTTCTTCCCACACGAGTCCTTCTTCCCATGGTCCTTCTGACCCATATGAAGAACAAGCCAATCTCATTGCCCACCTATCATGTCTTGTTCGTCAAATGGACCCCGGTCAAGCCCAAAAATTGATTGCAAATCACCTTAATGGGCCTTCTTCTCTTAATTGGCCTTCTTCTCTTAATGGACTTTCTTCTCTTAATGGGCCTCCTTCTTCCCGTCATGCTGCTAGCCCAATGGGTCCTTATGCTCATGTCGAATCCAGACCCATGTAACGTTCTGCTCCCAAAATGGGCCCTTCTTCCCCTTGGCCCAGATCCTCTTATCTGGCCCATTACCATAAGTCTGGTCCAAATTTACAATCTTTTGCTCAACCTGGCCTGCACGATCCTCGATCTCTTCCTACCCAGGAGATGATCTCTCAAGCCCAACGCCAGCTTGATGAGCTCCAACACCGAATTAATCCCAAACCTTCCACGAGTGCTCCTTTTGCATTTCAAAATCTTCGGCTTCCAACTCCTTCGCAAATTCCCGCTTATCACCGTTATGGTGGAACCGACGACCCCTTTGTGCACTTGAAGGAGTTTTTTTATCAGTCAGCCCAATTTCGACATGACCAATGCTTGATGGCATACTTATTTGGTCGATCTTTAGAAGGCCCGGACCGAGATTGGTTATTTTCGTTGTCGCAAGAGCAGATTGTGAATTATCAAGTTGTCCAAGAGAAGTTTATTCAATAGTATCTGGACCAGGTTGGGCCCAGGTTTTCTGTTGTGGATCTGGCCCACGAGAAGATGAAGCCCGACGAGGAGTTCTCCAGTTTTGCCGATCGCCGGCATCACCTCGCCGCGCAGGTCCCGGGGCACATTCCGGAGAAGGAACAAATTTAGATGCTTATTTCTAATTCAACGCCCTGAGTACTGCCTCATCTTAGCCATAAATGATATTACCTTCTGGCAACTATATAGTCGAGCCCGCTTCATCCGTCAACAGCTCCACAATTCCCTTGACCCCGAGTCTTCTCTACATTCCACGTCTACATACACCTCGCCATCGTCACATACCCCTTTTGTACCCTCCATGAGTCAGCCCTCCGCCTCTTCTCAACCATCCACGAGTCTGCCATCCCCCTATACCCCTCACCACCATTCCATGAGTCAACCTTACGCTCCCACATACCAATCCTCCATGACTCAACTGTTTACCACCGCAAGTCAACCTTCTGCCATCCATGGCCAACCCTCCGCATACCCCCATGTGTCTCCACCTCCAGTCAAGGGAACACCACATCCTGAGTAGGTAGATGTCGTCCACTACATACCTCCTCATTACGTTCATCATGCGCCTCCGCCGAGTCCCTCCACTAGTCACTATGCGCCCTTTTTTTATGAAAGATAGATTTTCATTGCATTAGTGAAAGGGAGGGAGTACAAGAGTAAAAACAAGAAGGGCACCCTGTCTGAATAAGGTGAAGGGGTCTACAACAGCAGAGAGAAGCTCAGCGCCAGAAGCCCACCAGGAGGAAGAGAACAAGATGTAGTTGGCGCACCACCGAGGAACAACTAAGAGGGGATCGGCTCTGCAGCCGGGTTGAATCTTCAGGGGGACTGAGCAGGGGCTCGACATTCCGAAGGGCATGGCAATGGCCCAGTGGTCCAAAGGGGAGATTTCATTTTCTGTGGAGGCCAGTGAGGCTAACTGAAGCGCTCCTACGCAGACCACTACAAGTAGTAACACCAGAAGATGAAGGAGGCCTAGGGCACGCGCCATCAGCGGAGGCACATGGACTCGGCAAGGACGAACCAGCAGCCACAAGTGGGACAGGGGGACCAGTAGGCTGGCAGGCAGCATGCCCTTCACAGCAGCCCGGGCAACGGCCAAAGCAGTCGAGCGGGCCGAGCGGGCCTCTTCCACTAGAGAGGCCACAACACCACATGGGCGGGGGCTTGACTGGATAGAGGGAGCAGCAGTTGGAGACCAGGAGAGGGCATCAGCAGGGGAAGGCTGCAGACCAGGATCTCCAGAGGCAGGGGCAATAGAAGCCGCTGGAGGAACAATAAGATCATCTGCACGGGGGCTCAACCAGATAGAGGTGGCGACACAGGGAGACGAAGAGGTAATAGCAGCATTAAGCAAAGGGGGAGGCGGACCAGAGGAAGAGGATGCAGCCCTCTTGTCACCAGCCCCTTGCAGACAAAGGCTAAGAGCATAACCCAATGAGGAAGCATCATCCCCCAGGGGAGGAGAGTCAGCCCTAGGCAGAGCAGAACCAGCACAGATAGAGGGGGAAGGGCTGACCCCAGCCACGTGCCCTTACCTACGCAACCTCTACAACCCAATTCTTCATCTTATACCCCTCGGCATCCCACTCGTCCGAAGCGAGCTCATCGTCCTCCATTGTTGGAGTGTTTTACCGATATTTTCAAGACTTTGATGGCCACTCACGCATTGCAACTCCCTCCTGTTGTGCCTTGCCGACCCGCGGTCGGGAATTTGCTTCAAATCTATGAATTTCATCGCCAGTAGAGGCATTTGGTTGAGGATTGCCCCGAGTTCCGGGACAATGTCTATGACTTGGAAGAAAAGAGAAGGGTTGAGCCTATAATTCATAAGATTGTCTTGTATCTCCGTAGCAAGCAATAGCAGCTGCAAGCGCCGCCCGAGCAGCCGTCTCCCTTACTACAAGACCAAGGGCACCCCTGTGATTCTTTGTCTAGCGCTGCACTTGCTCTATCACCTATTCCATCACGCTCAATACCTTTGCCATCTCCTATGCCATCTCTACAAACCCTACCAACCCAAGCCTCTGCTCGGCCTAGTGCGTCCACTTCCCTTGCCGCCACTACCTCTACTTCTCCTGCTTCTATTACTACCACTTCTACTCACGTTACCTCTTCAACCACTTCAACTCCTAACGCCACATGGCATGACATGTCGATATGTCAATGGTGGATGTCGTGGCCTCCTTCCTCTCCATCACCGTCACCTTCTTCTCCATCTCCCTCATCGCCAGAGCATGAGCAAGCTTCACTTTCACCTCTTCCCTCACCCACACCTGAGCCTTCCATTCCCATTCAACCTTCGCCACAATTGCTAGAATCTTCAAGCCTTTCACCACCCTCACTACCTCTGCTTCTCCATTCATTTCCACCTCAAAGAATGGGTGTGTGCTACCTTTGGTGCCCCTTGGGTCTTGTCCCCAGGGAGACAATGAGCCAAGTCAGGATGACTCGATGCCAGATATACACTTCAAGCTTCAGGTTTTTATCTGCCGCATGCCGATACGTATCCTGGTCTTTGGCTGTTTTGGGGATGATATGCATGTTCTCCCGATGATGGTTGTTAATAAGAGTTCCCTGGCACTAGTGTCAGTTCCTTCACAAGTGAGACCGATGGCAATCTCATTGCTTGCCGGTGAGTTCACCGTTGATACTATTGTTACCTCTCGCTCTGTTGCTATTCAAATTACTGGCCAAGAAGAGTTCTTCACCCACATTGTGCTAACTCGTACGGCTGCCAAAGATCTTATGGATTTCATGTTAAAGGGGTAGTTTGCCATATTTTTGGGATTTCCTTTGGACATTTTGTGATTTTTATGCAATCTCCCTATATTTATTAGCAAGCCGGCCATGTCAACGCCGTGCATCACTCTCCCTCAGTTTCATCCTTCTCTTCTATCAAGGGAGCTATGCTTCATAGCTGATTGCCGAGTGGAGTTGCCGAACCTCATGCTCCTTATCCCGAGTGACAAGACTCCATGGTTTCACAATGATTCTCTATCCAAGGAGTTGGTTGTTCAAGAATGTCCGCCTATTGTTAGCATCGGGTGTCTAGGGGAAATTGCCCCGACAAAGCTACATGTTCACAACCGGACAAAGCTGTCTGCCAACTGGGCCCATTATTTAAGAGGATATTGCAGATTGAGAAGCCTGAAGGTCGAGCCCGTGCCAGGAAGGTCCAGTACAAGGAAGTTTCTACTAAGAAGAGGCGGCAGCGTAAGTTCAAGGGCCATCGATTATGCACTCAGGGGATCACTTCCCGTTCTTTTCCCTTTCTCCTACTCAGCTCCCACCCTTGGGTGGCGTATCCTCCCTCTTTCAATCTTACATCCTCAATCTTGTCCACTTCCCATCCGGATCTTTCTAGTTATTCTTTTCTTCATCCTTTTCACCTTGAGCCTCCAAGTTTGCCTCGTCCTTTAGATTTTAAATCCTTGTCTGATCATTCTGCTCATCCTCCTCATCCAGATTGCTTTCTTAATTCTAGTTTGCCTTTTCCTTCATTCCATCTGGAGCCTCTAGATCTTATCACTTCCATCTTCAATATTCACCCGTTCCTTCTTCTCTGGAATGTCCGGACTCTGTTGCTGACTCTTCTCCGACTCCGTCGGATGGTTACTCCCCTTCTTCCTTATCTTTACAGCAATCTTCTCATTATTTTTCTATTCATTCTTCCTCACCCTTTCGGGGTTGTCACCCTTTTCCTTGCTATTTTTGAGGCTTTAGTCCGCCTTGATCTCAGTGGATTTCTGTTTATTATGTATCTTGTTCCTTGTTATCAAAGTGTATGCGCCTTAGCGAGAGAGTTCTAGCCCTCACCTCTTTTCCTTTTATCCTTTTTTCATCCAGTTTGGTGTCTACCGCTCCTTCGTGTGAAGGGACCTCCAAAGCCTTGTTATACTTTCATTTTTGTCCTATCAAGCAAGGAATACGAAGCTCGCTGATCAATATTGCTTCAAGATGTTGCTACTTCCACTCCATGGATTTACAAGATATCTTTATTCTGCGTAAGAGCATGCTCTCATTTCCATTATTCTTGTTTCTCTTGTGCATTGTTATATTGTGGGTTCCTTAACTCGTTTGAGTGGCTTAGTTAGGAATTTTGGTTTAGTCAAAATGAGTTCGTGTCTGCAGCACCTTAGGCTGGTGATAGCTTCGTGCGGGGTGTCCTGTTCTTTCCCCGATCGTTGAGGGTGATCCTTTAGCATGGGTTTTCTACACACTACACGGCACGCTATAGCCAATTCCTCTGAGGCACATCATTGCTGCTTTGGCCATCCTTTAGGTATGCACAAGGCCTTTTCTCTTCTCTGCCCGGTCGAATGCAGGGGCAAGAGATGGACTGTCATGCCCCGATGAGGAAAATCGGAACGCAGTAGTTATAATCACTCATGACAATCAAAGCAAGCACGCAATTAAATAAATACGATAATGCAAGAGACCACACTAACTCAAATAAACTGCAAACTTTATTAATCAACCACTTATCTAAACCAATGTATTACATAACGACCTAATTGGGATAACTAAACAAAGATACAACTCTTACTGACTAACATAATTACATAACTTGATAGAACCTATACTACAATAGACATAGACATAACTTCTACTGGCTCGCTCCAAACTCTTTACACCTGCCCGCACCCATCAGATTGCGTGTCCTCGTCAGTGCTACCTGAAAAATGGGGAAACAACTGGGTGAGCGAACGCTCAGTAGATTCTATAACAGGCAATGTATAAGTGATTAGCCAATTTAATAATGTCATGCCGAGAAACATGGAACAATAAAACAAATGCAACTGACAGTAGCCACAGTGGATGCATATAAATCTCAGGGAATAACAAAGAGTATAGAAGAACAATATTCCACGGATTGGCCGAACAAGAATGCAAGTATAGCAAGTCATGTTGAGTAATAGACTCATGAAGGAAATGAATGTCATAGACCATACACTAGCAAGTACTCGGTGTAATGCCACACCTTGTCATTACAAACTCCCCGGGGCACAAGTACTTTCGGGCACTCCTCCCAAGACCAAACCAGGCCCTTAATGATGCATTGGCAGTGATTGGCGGATCCATGATCCCATTTAAAATCTAGACATTCATTGGAATCGGCCAAGAATTCCAAGGTTTAGTTTATGTAACATATCTCTAAGATTAAGAGTCATCCCAATAGAGATTTGGGGAAAGGTCATAGGAATATGACTTGAAAATCAAGATTTTCCCCAAAAGGGATCCTGAAGGGGACTAGATTGCAGCCCAAGGCTACCCTTGGTATGACTGCTACATCACACAAGAAACCACATAAAACAAGCTCTGGACAGAGAGGCAGTCATGCCAAGACTGTTAGATCCAGAGGGGGGGTGAATGGATCTTAAATATAAAGATTTGCCAGTTTAAAATTGTTAAGTCTGAATAACTTTCCACCAAATGATTTACCAATACGTGAAAGCACAGTAAAGCACCAAACAAGTGCAAGGCAGATTTCTCAGAATAGAGAACAACATAGGGATGACCTTGAATTCTTTAAAGGCGATCTGTGAGCTAGTGGGGAATGATACTGAAACAACATGCACACAAAACGTCCACCCCACAGATTTGACAAATCAAGCAAGCAATGAATCGAACAGATGGCACACACCAAACCTAACAAGAGCCCCTATGGTGGAGGTAGAAAACAATGACAGACACACAACGCAAACCACAGGGCACCAGAGTTTTTGGTGGTTCGACCAGACCCACAGTCTGCCTACGTTGACCCCTCATTCGCACCGAACGAGGATTCCACTAGCTTTTGCTAGAAAAGAAAGCAGACTTAGTCTGCGATAGGACGCTGCCTCATAGCTTGCCCAGAGGGAGAAATCCCTCACACTGATCCTGTAACCCACAGGATCTGAACCGGAGGACCAATCCTCCCTTCCTCCAAACCGGAGGGAGCCCAAGAGCAACTTCTCGTTACTCACAACTGGAGACTACGTCTCCCTTCTTCTGAATCCACAGGAGGGACGTGAACAGCAACCTACTGCTCACCAAAGTCCATAGGATTAGATCTTCTCTTCCTCTGAATCCACAGAGGGAAACTGTGAGTGACACCCAGTCACTCACAACTGGAGACCTAAGTCTCCTCCTGAACACAGAGGAGGAACACGATACCCAAATCAGGATATCAGAAGAACACTAAGCAAATGTAAAAAGGGTAACCGAAAAAATCAAAATGAAGAACAAAAAAAAAGAAGCTCCAAGGAGCACAGTCATTCTGGATTTGATCCACGAACAGACTAACTAGCTTGTGTACTCTTCTCTCATTGAACCGCTCTCTCTTCTTCTTATCTCACTTCTTCCTCTCTGGCTCTGGCTCTGGCTCTTTTTTTCTTCTCTTGTTCTTTTCTAATCTAGATGTGGCTCTCTTTTCTTCTGATCTCTTCTCTTAGGCCTCGCTCCGTTCTCCTGCTTTACCTTGTTTTCCCCCCTTAATTTTTGGCGATCGCAGACGAGGCCTTTATATAAGGCATCAGGCAGGGTCCCACGAGCTCATGCCTTGGGCATGAAGGAGGCTCATTCCCGCTTTTTTCAGAGAGGCCACGCATCAAGTGCAAAGGGAATCTTAATCCTTGTGGCAAAAGATGCTTCCCTAGGATCACATGCCAATCATTAGCTCCCTGGGTCCGTCAGCCCGCATTCCACCATTTCTTGGAACACGTGCTTGGTCTTAACTCGACCTCATGTCCTGTATTCAACCGTCAGTCATAAGAGAGGCATTTCGTCAAACATGCAGTTGTCAGCTAGTTTTCAATATGCACAGACCTAATAGAAGCTTAGACGAGAAGAATGCTCGATCATAACAATGTGCTTAGACTTCAATTGCACATATGCTCAGACCTACATGTGCTGGGTCTTGAAGCATGCTCAGACCTTCATAACATATGATCAGATGTGCACAGACATGGTACTGGAAGATGAGAACAATGCACCGACTTTGTTTATGGAAAAATAGGCTGCTGCACAGACCTTGGATGGTAAGAACACGGATGCACCGACCTTCTAAATGAGCATGCAACAATAGATGCGCAGACCTTGTTCACCCATGTACATACCTTTAATACACAAGGCACAAAGTGCACCAATCTACATATGTTGCCAAGCAAACATGCACAGACTCTATACCATGTATCCACACAACTAGCACCGCGTTGTTCTGACCAAAACATGCACCGACATGCAGACCCAAATATTTGAAGTATGCACCGACCTCATGAATGTTTATTGCATGAAACCTAAACATGCACTGACTTGATGCTCACTATATGCATCGACCTTCTAAACATCAAAATGATTGTGCACTGACTAAGGTTAGTGCAATGGCGAAAGTTGCACCGACCGAATGATCATAAGCACGGACCTTAGTTAGGATATAGCCATACTATCATCGACCTTAGTTAGTGAACCCACATACTAACACCGACCTCAGTTAGTATAAAAACATAGTAACATCGACCTTAGTTAGTTATATGATCATACTAGCTTCGACCTTAGCTAATATACCAACATACTAACATAGACCTGATGCATGAGACACAGTTGCCTTACTTGACTAGCATCGACATTGATGCATAGAGCAATGACATGCACACCAACTATTCGATGAAATGCACATAGCTGTCTACATGAAGAAATGAAATGTGCATGGACCTTCAGCATGCATAGACCCAAAACGTTGCACAGACCTCACACAAAGCTAACATAGACTTTATATGCAACCAAATGGAAGTCTGAGATATCTGTATTGACCTGAACATGTATCAAACTTGGATGATCATTGACTTTACCTATCAGAAGCTGATTCACATTTTACCAGAAATTGACTTGCTGTCAATTAGAGTTGACCGTACTTTCTTTTCATGTCTTCTTGAATCATCTTTAGAACCTGTTCTGACATATTTCATACTTTTTATAAATGATGAAATCATCAATGAGCGCATCAGAATTAATTGATCAAGGTCATATATAAAGAGACATAATATTTGTCATCATCAAAACTTCAGAACCACAGGGGACACAACAATCTCCCCCTTTTTGATGATGGCATTATTATGAGTCATTATAATAGATTCAGCATGATGATTAAGAGCATTCAAGTATGAAATATGTAATGATTTGTCAACACAAATGATTCACACAATACAAATGACTCACACACATGATCATTATTGTTGAAAGAGAGGTTATGACTCACAAACTCCCCCCAAATAGATACTCTCTTGTGACATAGCAGAACCACAGGGGCTTTCAGGAATACTCCCCTTAGATTGATACCACAATGTGGGTTACAAAACATATTGATTCAAGATGGACTGACAGATACCAATGTTTGTGTTTTCTTATGCTCCCCCTGAATGAATGCACTCAAACAAGTTATTTGGAATATGCAATATGAATGAAATGCAGTTGACTATATGAATGAAACCATGACATGAAGACCATGCAAGTGACTCAGACAGAAGAAAAATCTGATAGACAAACTGAATGGTTGTTCATTGACAAAGCAAACCGAGCACAGATTCTTCTAGTATAAGAATTCAGATTAATGCATACAAGAATTATGTGGTTTAAAAATTATGAAAGTTAGAGAATAGCCACTTCACTCTATTGAAAAGCAATCAGTGTGAACTCTTAATAGTGGAGAACCAGAAGAACATGATGCATGTCAGATTTTGTCTTGCTTCATCTTAATTATCTAAACATCAATGTATCTATCAAGAGAAACCAGAACATGTATTGGGATTAAACAAAAACACAGTTCTGATCTAAAGTTCAGAGGAGCAGTGTCAATTTTTCTATTCTTTTCCTTACTCTATTAGAACAGTCAAGTATAACCTTGCCTTTTGACATAAGAGCACACGTTTATCAGACGCCAGTGCTCCTAGTTACTCAACAGGGTTTACTATTCTGCTTCAGGTTTAGTGTTCACCTTTCTTGTAAGGGTACATGTTTATCAGACGCCAGTACCCCTAGATACTTAGTGAGACTAACCTTTAATGATTTTCTGAACAGAGATAACTTGAAGCACTTCATGACATGACTTTGTCTCCATTTCATTGATGAAGTACCCAGTTTCTCAGTGCATTCAATCATTGCTCTGCCATTGGCATGTATGATTTATCATTTTAACACAGCTTCTCATTTGATTTTCAGAGAGTGTTGTTTAAAAATAATACAAGCTTCCAAGTTTTCTCAACCAAATCAACCTGAGTCTAGACAATATCAGATTTAGAAAGACTCCAAAAGACATGATATGTGCTAGTTGGTTGATAACTATTAAAAGTGTTTCACGATCCTTTTTCATTGAGTTTTGTTTTTAATCTCTAAGGTTCATTAGGTTTAAACCCGCAATGCATTCAAGGTACATCACTGCTTCTTATAAGAAAAGATGACTGATTTTAGCAGCTTGGATAAATGAACTTGACTATCAGTTTGACATGATTCAGATTCAGAACTTTCAAAAGCTTCCCTGACAATATGCATGAGACATAATGTAAGCACATATGTGTGAGACACAAGAATTACCCTAATTAACTCCCCTGACTATATGCAACACATGCAAGCTTAGCGCAAGACTTTATGATTTATGCTCATGATTATCTAGAGTGCCTTAAGTGCAAAAATACCCATGGCACTTGGCGGAGTACCCTCTGGGTGATGCATAAAAATGAGATGCAACTGCAGTCTTATATAAATGCACTATTGCTGAGCATGAGCATATGCATGTGAGCCTTATATGCAGCAAGATATCAAGTAAACAAGAAGTTAGGCAAGAGATGACATTTATGAATCAAATGTATGCAGAGTAAACTTGACCAGATTGAACACATGAGCAATCTCTCAAAATGTTATCATATGAAAGCTTCCAGGTCAAACAATCTTTATGAATTTTCAATTACGAACATGAGTTTTCAATATATGCAATCTATGATTCAAATTCATACAGACTGACAATTGATACTTGGCGGAGAGCATAGACCATAAGGGTCACCATCACGCATGGGGAAAGTTTCCAGATAGGCTTAACCTGTCCTTTAACAATCGCCATTTGATATACCAATTAGTCAACCTTTTTATCCCATGAATGCAACACTAAGGAAACATACCAAATCAAATAACAATGTGAATGTAAACATGAAGTGCAAACTTGTGCATTGACAGATCAATCTAGACATGCAGCTTTGGGGACAGAATCAAAAGGAATTCAGATAACAAACCTGGAAGAGTGCAGAATTGGGGTTTACCACATTTAGGTGCCTTGGCTTATTTACCCCTTTTTATTCCTTCCACTAAGGCACACCTGCAAAATAGCCTTTATTTCGCACAAGCAAGTACCCAAGAGGTCTTGGGTCCTGAACTGACAATTGCACCTTTAAAGGGTGCTCTCAGCAATCTTTGAACATAGGAATCATCAACTCTCAGTATATGACAGTTAGCCATAGAATGTCCATTCTTTCCACAGTAACGACATGAGATAACAAGTTTTCTGTTCTTCCTATTGTGCACATTAACATGAGCATGGAATCTATATGCATGAAGATTTCTGTTATCTACATGTGCATTTTGTCTTTTTTTCCTTGCCAGCCAGCAATCAGCAACTTTGTGGCCTGGCTTTCCACACTCAAAATATGAAATGGATTTTTCTTTGAAAATAGATTTATTTCTACTGAAAACATTTTGATTAATAATAAGTTTAACAAATTCAGAGATAAATCTCCTTCCCAGAGCATGCCAACAGTGGGCTGCAATGTGGCCTCACTTGCCACAGTTAAAGCACACAATGTGCTGGCCATGTGAAGCAAATTTATTTTTATCAAAGACATGCTGGTGCATAGGATGATAACCATAAACTTTGGTTTGTGCATGAACAAGCCAACATTGTGCAGCCGTGTGTCCTACTTTACCACAATGAGGAGATCGAATTTTCTTTCTCTGAAATGCAGGATTTCTAACATGAGATTTTCTTGCATGCATGTTATTGAAATTCAAATCGTCATTCTCCATTACTAAGCAATCATTCATGAAGTGTCCATACCTACCACAGTAATGGCATGCCATTTTCTTTTTGTATGTATGTGTATGGGAGTTTAAGTTATGTACAGCATGCACATGAGTGTTTATAGGTTTGTTATGCAAATTTCCCTTTCTTTTAGTTTTTCAGTAGGTTTTAGATTTTTCTGACCATGAGCCAGATTTGGATTTTTTGTGATGTGAACTGAAAGGCTAATGGAGTTTTGATGCTGGTTTGTTCTGAGCTAGCTACAAATGATGTGTGAATTTTATTCCCAAAGCTCTTCTTATTTACTGGATTAAAACCCAGCCCCTCTTTCTGGATGTTTACTTTCATTCCCAACAACTTATCCATGTTATCTTTTCCCTCCACAAATTTTGATAAGGAATTATTCAGATCATTTATTTCAGATTGAAGGGAAGAGATCTGAAGTTCATAGTTGGCTATATCTTCCTCACATGACAGAATTTGTTGATGCATCGCATCATTCAGATTTTTAAGGGTTTTAACTTCTTGTTTCAATTCGAGCTCATTTTGATTTTCATCAAGAACACATTTTCTTTTTTCTAAGACCAGAAGTCTTTCCGACATAGCAGTATTCAACTGTTTCAATTCCTCATTTTCTTTTCTCCATTTCTCAGTTTCTGCCTTCAATTTAGTGTTCTCCTCCTCAAGCTTATCATCATCAAATAAAACATCCGTTAGGAAACTCTGGTTTTCCTTAACATTTTCTTGTTGGTTTTCTGGTCCATATTTTTCAAGGTTTTCCTGAAACTTTAAATTGATAGCTCTAACAACCTCGAAATTTTCAGTGATCAATCTGTTTTCACTTTCAAGATTGATTAATCTTTGTTCAGATTCCTGACATTGTATTTTGAGTTTTTCGTTTTAAGATTTGACTTGATCAAGTTCTGAATTGATTGCATCCAGATTCGACAATTATCTTCTGAATATTCATTTTCAATTTTTAGAATTTCAATGTTTTCACCTCCAGAGTTAGTATTCTCTAGAATATTTAACTTCTTTTTTAGACTTTTATTCTTCTTCCCTAGTTTTTCATCAGATTCTAACAAGTTGGCATAGGCATCTTCCCAATCATGTAAAGTGTAACAAGAGAATGGATTGTTTACCTCTTCAGCATCTTCGAACTCATCTTGATCACTGCTATGGTTGCTCTCATTAACCATCAAGTAGATGACATCACTTCTCTTATAGGCTGCCATCAATTTGCCCATGATATCTTTAGCTGACCTGCAATTTGTAACAAATGGAAAGATGTTAGAATCAACTATCCTTCTTAAAATGCTGAGAACTCTCATATTTTCATTGTTTTTCATTTTATGTTTGTCCGTCCATTTGGACACATCTTTAGGCATTCTGTGTGGACCTTTGGAAACAAGATTCCAGAGGTTAGGATTCACTAAATTTATGAACGTGCACAGACTGCCAAGCTAGTTAGGGAAGTCAGACCAATTAAAAACTGGAGGATGAGCCATTGGCAAATCGGAAGCAGACGACCAGTAATAGTAAGCGGCAAATAGTGGAAGAAACCACCGAGAAACACCAGGAATTACTACAGATTGTTGGATCTGAAAAGCCAGTAACCCGCTCTGATACCACTTGTCAGATCCAGAGGGGGGGTGAATGGATCTTGAATACAAAGATTTGCCAGTTTAAAAATTGTTAAGTCTGAATAACTTTCCACTAGATGAATTACCAATACGTGAAAGCATAGTAAAGCACCAAACAAGTGCAAGGCAGATTTCTCAGAATAGAGAACATCACAGGGATGACCTTGAATTCGTTAAAGGTGATTTGTGAGCTAGTGGGGAATGATACTAAAACAACACGCACACAAAACGTCCACCCCACAGATTTGATGAATCAGGCAAGCAATGATCGAAGAGATGGCACACACCCAACCTGACAAGAGCCCCTATGATGGAAGTAGAAAACAAGGACAAACACACAACACAAACCATGGGGCACCAGAGTTTTAGGTGGTTCGGCCAGACCCACAATCTGCCTACGTCCACCCCTCGTTCGCACCGAACGAGGATTCCACTAGCTTTTGCTAGAAAAGAAAGCAAACTCAGTCTGCGACAGGACACTACCTCACAGCTTTCCCAGAGGGAGACAAATCCCTCACACTGATCCTGTAACCCACAGGATCTGAACTGGAGGACCAATCCTCCCTTCCTCCAAACCTGAGGGAACCCACGAGCAACTTCCCGTTACTCGCAATCGGAGACTACGTCTCCCTTCTCCTGAATCCACAGGAGGGACGTGAACAACAACCTACTGCTCACAAAAGTCCAGAGGATTAGATCCTCTCTTCCTCTGAATCCACAGACGGAAACTGTGAGTGACACCCAGTCACTCACCACCGGAGACCCAAGTCCCCCTTCTCCTGAACACACAGGAGGAACCCGATACCCAAATCAGGATATCGGAAGAACACTAAGCAAATGTAAAAAGGGTAATAGAAAAAAACAAAACAAAGAACAAAAAAAAATAAGCTCCAAGGAGCACAGTCGTTCTGGATTTGATCCACGAACAGACTAATCATCTTGCTGCACTCTTCTCTCGTTGAACTGCTCTCTCTTCTTCCTCTCTCTCTTCATCCTCTTTGGCTCTCGTTCTTTTCTTCTTCTCTGGTTCTTTTCTAATCTAGTTGCGGCTCTCTTTTCTTCTAATCTCTTCTCTTAGGCTTCGCTTTGTTCTCCTGATTTACCTTATTTTTCCCCCTTAATTTTTGGCGATCACAGACGAGGCCTTTATCTAAGGCATCAGGCAGGGTACCACGAGCTCATGCCTTGGGCGTGAAGGAGGCTCATTCTCAACTTTTTCAGAGAGGCCATGCATCAGGTGCAGAGGAAATCTTAATCCACGTGGTAGAAGATGCTTGCCTTGGATCACGTGCCAATCATTAGCTTCTCGGGTCCATCCGCTAGCATTCCACCATTTCTAGGAACACGTTCCCGGTCTTAGCTCCACCTCACGTGCTGTCTTTAACCTGTCAGTCATAAGAGAGGCATTTCGTCAAACATGCTGTTGTCAACTAGTTTTCAATATGCACAGACATAATAGAAGCTTAGACGAGAAGAATGCTCGAACATAACAATGTGCTTAGACTTCAATTGCACATATGCTCAGACCTTCATAACATATGATCAGATGTGCATAGACATGGTACTGCAAGATGAGAACAATGCACCGACCTTGTTTATGGAAAAACATGCCGCTGCACAGACCTTGGATGGTAAGAACACGGATGCACCGACCTTCTAAATGAGCATGCAACAAAAGATGCACAGACCTTGTTCACCCATGTACAGACCTTTAATACACAAGGCACAAAGTGCACCGATCTACATATGTATCCAGGCAAACATGCACAGACTCTATACCATGTATCCACACACCTAGCACCGACGTTGTTCTGACCAAAACATGCACCGACATGTAGACCCAAATATTTGAAGTATGCACCGACGTCATGAGTGTTTATTGCATGAAACCTAAACATGCACCGACTTGATGCTCACTATATTCATCAACCTTCTAAACATCAAAGTGATTGTGCACCGACTAAGGTTAGTGTAATGGTGAAAGTTGCACCGACCGAATGATCACATGCACAGACCTTAGTTAGGATATAGCCATACTAGCATCGACCTTAGTTAGTGAACCCACATACTAACACCGACCTCAATTAGTATAAAAACATACTAACATCAACCTTAGTTAGTTATATGATCATACTAGCTTTGACCTTAGCTAATATACCAACATACTAACACAGACCTGATGCATGAGACACAGTTGCCTAACTTGACTAGCATCGACCTTGATCCATAGAGCAATGACATGAACACCAACTTTTCGATGAAATGCACACAACTGTCTACATGAAGAAATTAAATGTGCATGGACCCTCAGCATGCACAGACCCAAAACGTTGCACAGACCTCACGCAAAAGCTAACATAGACTTTATATGCAACCAAATGGAAGCTTGAGATATCTGTACTGTCCTGAACATGTATCAGACTTGGATGATCATTGACTTTACATGTCAGAAGCTGATTCACATTTTACCAGAAATTGACTTCCTGTCAATTGGAGTTGACTGTTGACTTTCTTTTCATGTCTTCTTGAATCATCTTTAGAACCTGTAGTTCTGACATATTTCATACTTTTTATAAATGACGACATCATCAATGAATGTATCACAATTAAGTGATCAAGGTCATATATAAATGGACATAATATTTGTCATCATCAAAACTTCAGAACCATAGGGGACACAACAAAGACAACTAGTAGGAATTGACGGTCTAGACAAAACTGCTAAAAGGAGGCTAAGATGGTCCATAGAGGGCCGCTAAAGGAAGGTGGTAGTCCAGGAAGGGCCGCTACCATGTTGTGTAAAGCAGGGTAAAACAGTCAACTTAAACAGGTTCTCAGTTGGCCTGGGTATGGTTAAAACAAACCACGGTTCAGCCCACGTAACCCAAGGTCATTTGAAAGGACTTAGGTTGGCTTGAACAAGGCTAGAGCGACTTGGAGTAAGGGTAAGTCGACTTGGCAAGTTGGCACATAGGCCGGTCATGAGACAAGTAGCGGTCACGCCTTGGCCGCAAAACAGAATTAGCTGTCCTAGCGGGGCCGTCCTTTGGTTGGAATAGATAGAGCAGTCATGGCAGCCAAAATTGCAATTCGATCATGTCAGTGGGTTCATGCTTTAGGGGTGCATCCTGCCCGACGTCCTAGTGGAAATCCCATGCTCGCGAGGGCTTACAGAGGTCTCATAATAGTGGTCCTAGTCCAATGGAAGGAGTATCCGGTGGAGAGTCCAAACTATTATAAGATTGAGGTTAAGAAATGCGAAAAATGAGTGTGGTGCGGTCAATCAACACCACCGGAGTGGCATGACTGTCAAACAAGTTAACAAGTGATATATTTGTAGAAATTAAAGCAATCATGAGTAAATTTATGCAGAACTAATTACTTGTTCATAGCAAGAGGATTGATTTACAAGTCATGCTTTGAAGGGAAAAGAGCTCAACTTCCAGTATTTTTAATCCACAGGAAGATTAAAATTCATATAACCCTAGTTATTAGATGCGTTTATACACTATTCATGCTGTATAACTAATGAGAATTAAAGGGAACATGTTGCAATCTGTCTGGGAACCGAGCTCAAATAGCGGTCAGGAGAGGGCTGCTAATATCGATTAGTGGTCGGTCAACGACCGTTATTACGCTAAATTCAAAAGAGGCATTTGGTGGTCTGTCGCGAGGCTGCTAATATCAATGGCGGTCTATGGTAGACCGCTACTATGAATTCTGCCATGGCCTCCGGCGAGCTCCGACACACCGTGCTTGTAACGTAATGAGAACCTGGTATAGTGCATAAAAATTGGGCAAAACCATGTCAATCGAAAGAGCACAAGATTTTGTACATGATAGCATGTTCAATGACATCTTTAGCCTGTCAAAATCCTAACTTCAGATCAAAATAAGGCGAAAGTAACGCTATTGAAACCCTAATCGTGACATGCCTCCACTAAAACTCAAATTTTCAATGCTATACTACACATAAATTCGTGCTTTTGCTATCAAAATGAATAAGACTCAAAGTCGCTCATGATGGTATGCCTTAATTAAGGTTTAGCCTGCGAGAACATACCTGAATCAAGGGAGGAAGGGGACGCCGATGCTATCGCCGAACGAAAAACCCATTCTAAAACCAGTCGTCTCCGGCCTCGGTCGAGCACACTAGCGGCTGCTACTCCCAAAGGGGGTTCTCGTGAGTGTTTGTGGTCATCTTATAGGGTTAGGGTTGACAAGAGAGTCGTGTAAGGGCTAGGGATCGACGAGGAGAGTCCTCGCGCGATATTCACGCTTGACCAAATCATCAAGTTAATCCACTTAATTCCGACGGCAAAGATTAGGGTTTTCACTAGGAGATAGAGGGGAAATGGGCCTCTAACAAAGGTTGATCGATCAGGTCTGGAATGAGCCCATTTGAGCTCGATTTGGGCTTGAATTGGGTTGGACAAGGGCTCCTCTAATAAAACACCGAGTTTTAGTCAAAACCTTAAATTGAGCCTAACCAAATTTTCTATTGGGTCGGGTTTAGAAGACAAAGCTGTAGGAACAACGATCCTCTACATTAATATAAACTTTTTCAGATTTTTATAAATTAGTTGAATTTTAGCCTAAGAGGAAATTCAATTTAATATTAAGAAACTCCTAATTGGTACATAATTTTATTATTAATTAAATTTGGGAGGCTACACCCTCTCCCACTTAAGGAATTTGGTCCTCCAAATTCCCTGAACTTGTCGAACGGGGAAAAACATGGTTATTGACCTTAAAACGAATTAGGATACGGCTTCCGGATTACTTCTTCCGATTCCCACGTGGCTTCTTCTGTTCCACGCCTACTCCACTGGACCTTGACCATCGGTATGGACCGATTCTTGAGTTGTTGCTACTTTCGGTCCAAAATGTTGATAGGTTTCTCTTCATAGGATAGATCTTCCTTCAGCTCCATATCTACATGCTGAATAATGTGCGAGGGGTCGTATACGTACTTCCGTAGCATGGACACATGGAAGACATTATGCACGCTTGACAACTGGGGTGGTAATGCTAATGTATAGGTAACTTCTCCCACTCTCTCCAGAATTTCAAACGGACCAACAAATCTCAGACTTAGCTTGCCACGGATGCCAAATCTTCGGACTCCTCTAATAGGTGAGATTTTCAGAAATACATGCTCACCAACTTGGAATTCCAATACTCTTCTTCTGTTATCTGCATAGCTTTTCTTCCTTGATTGAGCAACTTGCAAACGGTCTCTGATAATCCGAATATTCTTTGATGATTCAGAAATAAGATCTGGTCCAAGCCATTGCTTCTCGCCTACCTCATTCCAGCTAAGTGGTGAATGACAACTCCTACCATAGAGAGCCTCGAATGGTGCCATCTGAATACTGGACTGGTAACTGTTATTTTAGATAAATTCTATCAAGGATAAATGTTCATGCTAGTTACCTTTAAAGTCAATCATGAAAGCCCTTAACATATCTTCTACAATCTAGTTTGTTCTCTCTGTTTGCCCGTCTGTCTAAGGATGAAAAGCAGTACTGAATTTCAGACAGGTTCCCAATGATTCCTGCAATCTTTTCAAAAAATGAGATGTGAATCTGGGGTCTCTATCAGACACAATGCTCACGGGTGTTGACACCTATTTTTAGTCCACAAGTTACGTTATTTCTCTTATTCATCATTTTTGATGTCCCGAATTATCCATTATTTTGGATCCTTCCTTGGATAGATTTCGAGCACATTTCATTGTTCCATAGCCTTTGAACTTCAGAGATCATGATTGATTAGAGCCCTGGGGCTTATTTTATCAGCTTCCGGCCTTCCAAGTCGACTTCCGGCCCATTTAGGTCGATTCCATCAAGCATTCGACACCTTTCACTGCACAGTCTTGAACACGGCCCTTTTTCATTCCATTCTGTTCCTCTATTTATTAAGTTTCCTTCACCAAAGTTGTTTACTTTTTAATGCCCTAGATTTTCTTCTTCTAAGCCATTAGCCAGTTATCCACCGATTTCAAGTTATTTATACTTTTTCGGCAAACTGTGTTGTTCACCCGCGAACCCAACATTTTTTTCTATGTTCTCACCCCATTTTCTTCATCTTCTGATCATCTTCTCATCTTGGTCCCTTCATGAAAGTTGTTCAATTTTTTTCTATCTACAATTTCTTCTTCTACATTTTTCGCTAGTTCTGTACCATTTTTGAGATATTCTCCAATTTACAAAATCCACCGCATCCTACCCAAAAAATGTTCTCCATCAACCTAGCGGTCCTGGGAAGACCGCTAGGTGATGGTGGCAGTCTTCGCAAGACCGTTAGGCCCCAAATAGTACCTGTTTTGCCTCGTTTCACCTGCTATTACCTTGCGGTCATCACCATGACCGTTTGGGGTCCCCTTGCAGTCTTCACTAGACCATTTTCCCTCAAACAGTGCCTGTTTGAGCCCCTTCGTCCCCTGTTTCCCTTGCAGTCCTCCCTAGACCATTTGGTGGTACCCTTGTAGTCCTCCCATGACTTTTTGGCTCCGTATGCGGTCGTGCGATAGACCATTTTCCAGACAGAGATTCCAGAACATCCTGAACTCTGATTTCTTCGCCCGAGGACTCCTTGGAGACCTTGTTTGATCTATTTTCTTCGAGAAGAAGCTTCCAGATCGATTCTAATTGATCTAGAACTCTTATCCCCACTATTATCTCGAGGTTTATGCATCTAAATCCCCGAAATCGGGTGTTTATCTCGATTTGAACCCCAGGGCTTTTCTGCTCCTATATAAAGCACCAGGTTCGCAAGACAGGAAGGGGGCTCTTTCTTGGTTCGTGGTGATGCAATGCTGCACCGTCTACTGACAAGTTCAACCCTGGCCTGAAGAGGGATGTATTAGCTTTTAATTCCACATCCAAGGGCTCAATTTCATCATCTCTTCTCTTAGTTCTCTCCTCCTCAATTTCACAAATCATCACAGTTCTGCACTTTCCTACACTCTGCCTGCACTTTTCCTTGCTTTGCATGCACTCTCCCCACAGTTATACTGCATGTTTTCTCCTCCTTTTTGTTTCTACATCATCACAATACACACACCTATTATTTTCACCCTTCCACAAGGGTTAAAAACCTCCCCCCGGTGCGTTCTTCCCCTTTTATTCATGCTATTTTATCACTGCGGGATTGATGCTACACTTCATGGATCTAATGGGTTTTTCTCTTGTGGTTTTGATCTTTGTTTTGCAGGAGAGCATGATATGAACGCGAGGCCTTCTTCCTCTAGCCGACTGGATGGAGAGGAGGCTGAATCCACGACATTCCCCACACCATGTTCCTCAAGCACGATCAAGTCTTCATCATTCCATAGTATACGGCGTCGTTGCATATTCTTACTACTCTCCTTGGCATTGTTAATCCTTGGTGGCGATCATAGTACGTTTTCCTATTTAATCATTGCCCTTTGTTCATTATCTTCCATGCTTGTTCATGCTTATATGATACATGCATAGTTTGGGGCGAGGTAAAAGGGGGGTAGACATAAACGTCAACAACCTAGTTTTTTGACGATCATGGTGGGACACCTAGTGCCCATCACGTTATTCATGCTCTTTTGTAAGTTGGGTGTGTGCATGTGCATGTTTAGATAGCATTTTCTTCATTTTCCTATTATTTTGGGCATTTTCGGGTCTGTTAGGACTTTGCGGTCCTCTCTAGGATCGCTAGGGACCCCTAGCGGTCATCACTGGGCCGCCTGGGCCTTTCTGCTGGCCTTGCGGTCATTTGGTAGACCGCAAGGGGGTGAAAAATAGTCATCTAAGGACCACTTTCTGATTCTGGCAGGTCTGTGAGCAGGCCCACGGAGGTGTCTTTCTTGGGCGATTTGGTTAACCTCCCGCGGTCCGATTGCTGTGTTATTGGGCCCATTTGGTAGCCCTTTGTATTGTCTTTCCATCCACATATCATATGCATCATTTGGGTCATGTTTGAATAGTTTTATTGTGTCTTAAAGTTTGAGTTTTCTGCATAAAGTCTGCAGGCAGGCACAAGGATAGGTTCACAGGTACATCTTTTCATGATGATTTGATTACCTTCCCGATGTCTGATTGCTTGGTTCTTGGTCCCATCTTGTTCCCTTTTGTATTGTCTTTCCATCCATATCTTATTTGTATTATTTGGGTCACGTTCGCATAGTCAAATATTGTCTTTATTTTTGTATTTTGTGCATAAAATCTTCATGCAGGTCCAGGGGCAGACGTAACGGTATGTCATTTGTTCATTATTTTTCATATCTTTTAGTGCCCAATTGTGCTTGTTCCTGACCCTGCCTTGCTGTCTTTTGTATTATCTTCATTTTCATATATTGTTTGCATCCATATCATCATGTTTGCATGGTTTAATCTTGTCTTGATTTTCTAGTTTTAGGCTAGAAATTACATGCACTTCGGTGCACATAGGATTATGCATTCTTCATATTGTAGTTGCATTCCTCCTTGGTAAGTGATCCTCTCATCTCCATATTCCTTGGAGTCAACTAGGTGATCTTATCCGGGACCTCCATAAGTCCCCGTGAGTCGTGGATTCCTACACGGACGCCGAGTCGATTGTACCTTTCCACCCCTTAGGCTTGCATTTGCATACGTGTGAGGGAGTTAACCTTAGTCAACCCAAAGTTTAGACCTTATTCTCATAGGATTCCTATCTTGAGGGAATTATTCTAAACTCAAATCATGAAAAGGTCTATTAAAACATCTAAAAATTTTCCCATCATATCAACTTGTTTGACTTGGGTGAAAACTCTCACATTATTTGAGTTGTTTGGTCTTGTCCAAGCCCATTTTGTGGTATTGTGTTGCATTCTTTCATCATCTACATTTTTTTTATAGGCCCATTTAGTTTAGCCCATTTTGTGTGTCCATTGTCTAGTCCATTGTCTAGTCCCATTCTCCCTTGGTCCTTGCATTAGTGCGTTAGCCCCCTCTTGTCCTCAAGCCCATTAAGCCCTTGCTTCCCCACTTGTATTCTCCTTGATATCCTTGTATTAAGTCTCCATTTTCCCTCATGGAGCATCATTCCAACCCCTTGTATCATTCTTCTTCTCAATCTTCTTCCTATTCCCATGTGGAATCCTATTCTTATGTGGAATCCTCTTCCCACGTAGGTCCATCTTCCCATGGTCCTTTTGATCCATCCGAGGAACATGCTAATCTCATGGCTCACTTATCAAGCCTTATTCACCAAATAGACCCTACCCAGGTCCAACGTCTCATTGCATCTCATCTTAATGTGCCTTCTTCTCATAATGGACCTGCTTCCCTTCATGGGCATCTTTCTTCTCCTTCATATGTTGCTGGCACCCTAATGGGCCTGCTCCTTCTGCCCATGTTGCTACCGGCCCATTCGGCCCATATGCCAACGTCTCTTCCAGTCCGGCATATCCTTCCACTCCCGGAATGGGCCCTTCTTCTTCTCAGCCCGGATCCTCTTATCCGGCCCATTACCTTGCTCCGATTCCAAAGTCACAATCTCTTACTCAAGCTAGCCTACGCCATTCTCGATCTCTCCCTACCCAGGAGATGATTGCTCAAGCCCAATACCAGCTTGATGAACTTCAACGTCGGATCTATCCCAAATCCTCTTTGAGTGTCTGTGGACACCAAAAAAAATGTCGATGAGGATCATACGGCATGCACGTCTCGACATTCGAGAGCAAGCCGAAGATAGAAATGCCGAATAAACCTCATGCCTCGCCCGATCAGGATGAGAACTCGCTCGGTGGTCCGCTACCCGCTAAGGAAGCCCCCCTAAGTAGAAGATACAGCTATAACGCTCCGACCGGCCATGCCGAAAGCTGAATCAAAGAAGAGTCGGGAACTTCGGCACAGTCTGAGCTTGCATCGAAAGTCACGCAAAGTCTGGGACCGAGTCCCGAACGCTGTGAATGGAAAATTGTGGAGGCCATACATTGCAACCGGAACGTTCTGGGAATGCCAACATTCATATAAACGGCCGCGACTTCGAGAAGAATCCGTTCGGTGCTTAAAACGGCATGGAAGGGCCTCAAAGCGGCGCGCCTTAAAACGGCGCGCCCCTTTGCTTAACCGGCGCGCCCCACTTCATGCTCTAATACGAGCTCCCTTGTGTTGCATTAAAACGGCGCGCCCCTCAGGTTATCCGGCATGCTCCTGTTGAAGGGGCCATCCCCCTTTGATGATTAAAACGGCGCCACCCATTTGCACAAGCTAAACCGGCGTGCTAAAGTTGAAGGACTCATTTGCCCATTTCTAAAAGTCTTTTCTTCAAATATTTACCACGGCGTGCTCACGTTGAAAGCAAAAGGAAAGCTATTCCGGCGCGGTTACTATTCCCCCACGCCGGATTAGGTGATGTGAACAAGCCATTCTCTGAAGCGTTTCGCCGGCGCGCAATCAACCCATCCCATCCGCCAGCCGATACCCTGTTTTTGCATCAGCCTGGTGCCTAGAGGGCATTCAATGCTCTGAAGCCCTGTCTCCATGGGCATTCAATGCTCTGGAGCCCTATCTCCACCTCCGTTCGACAACGTAGCTGCATCGACGGTGAAGACAAGCATCCATGGTGGAGAAGCGACAGCAGATCCTCCCGGCAAACCTGCGAACATCCCGTCCTAGGATGAGCGCCAGTGTACGGCACGAATCAGCAGCATCCAACACAACAACAACGTTGTTGCGAACAAGACAGAGGTGGCGGGAGTTTTCTCCCCCACTGTCCGTTCTATAAAAGGCATGCCCCAGAGGTTGAAGAGAAGAGAAGAGGCTGGCTGCTCGAACCCCCTCGGCTGTATGCAGTGAAGAGAAGAAGAAAAAGGAGAGAAGAAGCTCCCGTCATCCACGCCGGCAAGGTGAAGAGAAAGAGAGAGGGTGTGAGTGTGAGAGGTGAGTCGAGGGGGGGGGGGTCTGTGTTCCTTTTTTTTCTCGTCTGTATCTTCTTCTTCCCCCTTTTGCAATGTATTCCACTCCCATCCCAGGGTGAACTCTCCCTGTGTCAACTTCTTCCCCGTTTGTGAGATGAATAAGAGAAAAGGGCCCTTCTGCAAGCTCAGTGTTTTCTCCGTTCCGATCTACACCTCCCTCCCCCCCCTCGCTAATCGTCCAGGGCCCTTCGAGGCTTGCTCGTCCATAGCATGTCCCTCAAGGGAACCCGTCGCCGGATGAACATTCAAGGCCCTCGTGGCAAATATCTATCCTGCGTCGAAGATTCATCGCCCGTGAGTCGTGGTCACTCTTGAAGGCTAGCCCTCGAGCGCTCCACACTCACCCATGGGTTCGGACCGCCGTAAGGCCACTCCGATTTTTGAGGGTCACCCCGGAGCAATCCGTTTGGTGGCCTTCGCTTCTCTCTGGCAAGTCCCGGTCCGGGGGAGGTGCTGCCCAATTCTCGCCATGGCCAAGAACACTCAGGAACAAACGAACAAACCACCTCCGAGAACAAGAACAACACACAGTAAGTTCTGTGAATCAAACCCTTCGAACGAACACTTAAGCATTCATGTTAATTCACCTTAACAAACGACTAAAACATTTAAACCCCCTCTTCATCAACCTAATCTTTCAAATGGATGAACAAACCCGTCATTAACACAACCTGCGGGTGAAAGAAAAGAAAACACACAGTCAAAAGCAATAAACCCTCGGGAGGGGCTAATCCGGCGCGGTCACTATTCCCCCGCGCCGTTTTAACCCACACTCGAAACCCCTTTCGATTCTAATCCGGCACCCTTAAAACCGGCGCACCCCTCTCCCCTCGAACGGCCTTAATACGGCGCACTCCCACTCCTCCATACACCTTAACCCGGCGCCCTTAAAACCGGCGCGCCCCACTTCCATTGCAAGGCTATTCCGGCGCGCCTCACCTTTGCCACCCTTAAAACGGCGCGCCCATGGCACCCCCCCTCCCACACACATTAAAACGGCGCGCCCCATTTCCCCCCTTTTGAACCTTAAAGCGGCGCGCCCCATTTCTCCCCTTTTGAACCTTAAAGCGGCGCGCCCCATTTCTCCCCTATTGAACCATAAAACGGCGTGCCCCATTTCTCCCCTATTCACCTTAAAACGGCGCCCCATTTCCTCCTGTCAAGACCCTAAATCGGCGCCATATTCTTCCTTCCCATATCCGGCGTGCTTCCTTAACAAAAAGGGATAAATGGCTAGTAAAAAGGGAATAAAAAGGTTCAAAGGGAAATACAAGAGATTAATGCCATTAATAAAAGAATGAACGAAAGGAGCTCCATCACCCGCGCCTTAATTGAATTTTTGTTCCGGGGGCGCTGCCCCCGGAAACCCCCGCAAGGGGCGTTGCCCCTTGACCCCCACGACCTGACCGGGCAGGTCGAACCCCGCGACCTGACCGCGCAGGTCGATCCGCGTGTGAGGGCGCACGATGGCGAGTTCGGGCTCCATACTTAACAATTCACTCCCCCGGACTTGGCGCAAAGAGAAAATCAATGATGCCTTGTGGTATCGGACGTGGACCTCGGAGCCTCCGACATGGTCACGATCCGAACACATCCCGGGCCAATAGTTCGTTAACTCGACCCGCTTCTCCCGGGATCTAATCCCGCAACCCCACATTAAACTCGTCGTGTCTACGGTAGACATTTGCACGGTTTTATCATCATCTTCGATGCTTCAAACGTGGACTCGCGTCCGAACAATGAATGGTCCGACCGTGACCGACATGCACGTATACCTTGGAACCTTCGTTTCCCAAGACTATGCGTGAAAAGAAAAGTAATGACTCCCCGTGGCATCAGACGTGGTCCTCGGAAACCCCGATATGGCCATAGTCCGCAACCACCTCGGGCCAATAGATCATCAGCTTGACCCATCTTCATCGGGATCCGATCCCGCACCCACATTAAACTTGCCGCACCTACGGCAGACATCCATGTGTCTTTGTCGTTGTCTTCGATGCTTCGAATACGGACTCTCGTCCGAATACTGGATGGTCCGTTAGTGACCGACATATATATCGGGATCTAGCCCCGCACTTGCACTAAACTTGTCGTACTCACGGCAGACATTTACACGGATTCGCTCCCGTCACCGTCTTGTTTTCTATACGGACCTTTGTCCGAGCATAAAATGGTCCATGCATGACCAGCAAAATCTGAATGGAATGAGACGGCTCTCGTCTTCCCGACCCTACGTGCGGGAATATCAATAAGACCTTCGTGAGTCACATTTGGACCTCGGGTTCGCCCCAACCATGGTCATCGCCTGACCCACATCCTAGGCCTATAGTCGGCTAGCTATGTACAAATCTTTGTTTCGGAATCTAGTCCCGGGACACTTTCCCGCTGCCCTTCGGCACCGGAAATATTAATGATACCCACGCGAGCCCGACTTCGACCGCGGGGGGCCCACCGCAGTATGGTCGTAGTTTGGTCTTGCACCGGGCGAACAAACTTATCGGTTTCCGACCGCTCTAACCGGGATTCAACCGAATGCCTCCCATCCCTTTGAACGATAAACTTGCCGTACCCCGGCATACATATGCTCCAGTTTTCCCCGTGATGATCACGATTCTCTAAAGCCAGACGCTCGTCCGAATATCAAAATGGTCCCTTGAGTGACCGACATATTTCGAATGCTTGTTTCCCTAGACATAGGGCTTTCCGACTGATTCGAGACCGCTATCGGCTTGTTTCTCTCGATATATTTTCCTGGCCATGAGGCCCCTTTTCCCGGCGATTAATCAAGGGTGATCCCCTCTCCGAGGGGATGTAAATGACGCCGTGACCTTTATGGCGCAGCGGGTTCTAGTCCCGACACGAACCACACAATCGTCTGATTAGTCAGATCGAGCGCACAATAAATCGTCACTTTGTGACTGGCACGCCCACGCACTTAATAGACGCCAATAAACAGATAAACAATGATTTTATCAAATAAAAAAGTGCGTCCACAAGTCTGGCACGCCCGGTGGGACTGAACCACCCTTCATCTCTTCGCCGGGATTTGGGGCCTCATGGCCTCCTAATAAACGATGTTTGTCTGCTTTGATGAATTGCAGGTGCTATCTTTGCCAACCCTATGGGGAGAAAAGCCGAACTAGGTGCAACTATCTTTATGGCCTCGAGGATGCTACTCCGAGACATATGCAACTTCCGTGAATCATGAAGGCCGCCAAAAAGAAAAGAGAGAAGAGGAAGAGAGAATAAGGGAGGAGAAACCAAACCCCCTTCCGCAAGAAGAAAGGAAGAAAAGAAGAAAAGAAGAATAGAAGGAAAAATGAGGAAAGAAGAAAGAAGAAAGGAACAAAAAGGGAAGAGAAAGAATCGGTGAGAGAGGGTTGTACGGCCATATCCGTTGAGACTCGTGCTGAACGAAGATTACCACTGTGGGATTGATGCGGTGGAGCGAACCACTCATCCCCTCCCTGAGGTAGTGAGCGCTCTCCTGCGCACCCGCCTTTGGTCTATTACAAAAAAAAAGAAGAGAAGAAAAGAAAGGACAAAACAAAAAACTGGCAAGCATCGCCGACCAAAAAGGACATGAAGAAGGCCAACATCCCGCCTGACTCTAGGAGGGTCCAAGTCCATGGTGCCATGCCCGGGCCTGTTCCACCTTCCTGCTGCCCCTATCTGGGAATGCTTTGTAGCAATGAGGCTGAGCATGGCCACGAATCTATAAGAGAGCATTCATCCACCCCGCCATAGGAGTGTAAGACACAAAAGAATACACCCCGACTTAGGGGCATTTGAAGAAGCAACACACCCCGCCACGGGGGCATAGAAGCCTTAAGGAACGTACCCCAGCTTACTGGGATCTGAAGAAGAATTACACCCCACCTTGCGGGCATCAAAGCAACACACCCCGCCACGGGGGCATAGAAGCCTTAAGGAACGCACCCCAGCTTACTGGGATCTGAAGAGAAACATACACCCCACCTTGGGGGCATCAAAAGCAACAATACACCCCAACTTGGGTGCACGAGAGGCAAACATCCCCCAGTGTGTCGGGGTAAAAAAAAAAAAAAAAAAAAAGAATCCACCCCACTCTGGGACATAAGAAGAAAAGGATACACCCCGGCTCGGGGGCACATGAAGAGAATCCACCCCGACTTGGGGGCACATAAAGCAAAGCACACCCCGGCTTAGGGGAACATGAAGAGAAATATACCCCTCTCTGGGGTCGAAGAAGCAGAAGGATCCACCCCGACTTGGGGGCACGCACAAAGCAAAAGTTACACCCCAGCCTAGTGGCATTTGAAGAAGAAACTACGCCCGCTCTAGGGATATATGAAAAGACACACACCCCGCCTTGAGGGGTAGAAGAAGCAGAATATACTCCGCCCGGGGTGCACAAGAAGCAAAGCACACCCCGACTCGGGGGACATATGAGACAAAGAATACACCCCGGTTTAGGGGTATCTGAGGGAGAAATATACCCCGATATGGGGGCATATGAAACAAAAACACACCCCAGCTTTGGGGAATACAAAGAGAAATATACCCTACCCTGGGGCAGAAGAAGCAGAAGAACCTACCCCGGTTTAGGGGCACTCGAAGAAGAACTACACCCTTCTATGGGGGCAGAAGAAGCAAAGACCATACCCCGCCATGCGGAATACAAAACAAGAACTCACCCCGGCCTAGGGGGCACACAAAGAAAGAAACACACGCCCTGCCTTGGGTGCACAAAAAGAGAAACACACCCCGGCCTGGGGGCATAAAAAAAATAAACAACACACTATGCCCAGAGTGCACAAGAAGCAAATACACCCCGCCATGGTGGCACAGAAGCAAAGAAGCAAAATCCGCCCCGTCCTGGGGGCATAAGAAGCATGAAGTTACACCCCGAATCGGGGGTACGTAAATAAGAAACCCATCCTGCCTTGGGTGCATAAGAAAAGAAGAACACACGCCCCTACTCTAGGGGCATTTGAAGAGAAACATACACCCCGCCTGGGGGCATAAGAAGCAGAAAATACACCCTGTGCCGGGGGAAGATGAAGAGAAACATACACCCCGCCTGGGGGCATAAGAAGCAGAAAATACACCCTGTACCGAAAAAAAAAAATGAAGAGAAGTATACCCTGCTCTGGAGGCATAAGAAGCAGAAGTTACACCCCATCTGGGGGCCTAGAAGCCATGAGAGAACACACCCTGCTTGGGGGCATAGAAGAAGAGTTACACCCTAACCTGGGGGCACGTTAAGAGAAATACACTCCGGCGTGGAAGCATTAATGAGAAAAGAAGAGTAGAATAAAGAAAAAGACACGCATGAGGCAGATGTGGTCGTCGAGCCCGCTTCATCACACAAAAAAAGAGAAGAATAGGAAGAAAAGACACATGAGGCAGACGTGGTCGTCGAGCCCGCCTCATCACACAAAAGAAGAGAAGAAAAGGAAGAAAAGACATATGAGGCAGACGTGGTCTTTGAGCCCGCCTCGTCGCACAAAAGAAGAAAAGAAGAAGAAAGAAAAGACAGATGGGGCGAACACGGTCTTCGAGCCCGCCTCATCGCACAAAAGAAGAAAAGAAGAAGAAAGAAAAGACACATGAGGCAAACATGGTCCCTGCACCCGTCTCTCCTCACAAAAGAAGAAGAAAAGAAGAGAAAGAAGAGTCACGAGGCACACATGGTCTTTTACCTCCGACCTTCAGCCATCCAACAAATAGAAACCAACTAAACCTTTCGCCTGCGGGGCGTTAAACCGACTAAACCATCTTGCCGACGGGGCGTTAAACCGACTAAACCTTCTGCCGACGGGGCGTTAAACCGATAAAACCCTTTCGCCTGCGGGGCGTTAAACTGACTAAACCCTTTCGCCGACGGGGCGTTAAACCGACTAAACCTTCCGCCGACGGGGTGTTAAACCGATAAAACCCTTTCGCCGACGGGACGTTAAACCGACAAAACCATCCGCCGACGGGGCGTTAAACCGACTAAACCTCCCGCCAACGGGGCATTACGCCGACATATATCCCACCATCGGCCTCCGAGCCGACAACTATCCAATCATCGGCCCCTGAGCCGACAACTACTTCATTCATCATTGGCTCCTAGCCGACAGCTACCCCATTATCGGATCCTAGCCGACTGCTTCCCAAAAAAAAAAAAAGAATAAACCTTTCACTTTGGTTCGGATCATTTCCCGGCCAGAGAATTAAAGAATCAACCTTTCACTTTGGTTCGGGTCCTTCCCCGGCCAGAGAATCAAGAATGAACCTTTCACTTTGGTTCGGGTCCTTCCCCGGCCAGAGAATCAAAGAATCAACCTTTCACTTTGGTTCGGATCCTTCTCCGACCAGAGAATCAAAGAATCGACCTTTCACTTTGGTTCGGGTCCTTCCCCGGCCAGAGAATCAAAGAATCAACCTTTCACTTTGGTTCGGATCCTTCTCCGACCAGAGAATCAAAGAATCAACCTTTCACTTTGGTTTGGAGCCTGCCCCGACCAGAGAATCAAAGAATCAACCTCCCACTCTGGTTTGGATCCTTCCCCCGGCCACAGAATTAAAGAGATCCTTTTACTCTGGTTCGGATCCTTCCTCGACCAGAGAACAAAAAAGAGACCTTTGTCTTCGGCTCTCGTAGCCAGCCTCCCAATATCTTCGGCTCTTGCAGCTCGCTTCCCAATTCTGGCTCTCGTAGCCTGCCAACCTTTGGCTCTTGTAGCCTGCTTCCCAGTTCTGGCTCTCGTAGCCTGCTTACCTTTGGCTCCCGTAACTTACTTCCCCGATCTTTGGCTCTAGTAGCCCGCTTCCTAATTTCGGCTCTTGCGGCCCGCTTCTCAGTTCTGGCTCTCATTGCCTGCTTCCCCAATTTTGGCCCTTCATGGTCTGCTCCCCTAATACCTTTTACTACCACTACACTTATACGTAACGACAGTATGTTCTTACAAAAAAAAAGAGAAAAAGAAAAAGAGACAAACAAGAGACAAAAAAAGAGAATGCATGATTGCCCTCCTTGCATGTTTGCTTAATAAAGAATAATACACCTCCTTGGAATTTTCTAGGACCGTGTTTCCTTGATAAATAATAACGCTACCCCGATTCCGGGTGCATGTGCGTCACGGCATACGCTCGAAGGGAACCCAATTATGGCGGGTGCACACGTCAAGGGGAAGAGTCATGGCTAAATTGCTAAACACAACTCACAAAATAAACCTGAGGCAACACTCCCCACTTCACATTTAATGTGTTCAATGGTCTTCAACTATAGGGATTGCCCGACTTTCTTCTTAGCACTCTAAGGATGCTTGAATTCCTACACTCGCGTGAAAGGTAATCGTGAGGAAAAAGCTGCCTACCCCCACTAAAAAAAAGAAGAAAGAAAAAAATGATGCTAAAAAAGAGAAACGTGAATCTGAGTAGCCGGGAATCCCCATTGAGACACATGAGGAGACTCGCGCGAAAAGGTGAAGCGAAATTCAATAAGGATGAAGCCTAGTAGCCGGGAATCCCCATTGAGACACATGAGAAAACTCGCGTCAAACGGTGGAATCTGTAATAAAATTATGATAAGGATGAATCCTAGTAGCCGGGAATCCCCATTGAGACACATGAGGAGACTCGCGTCGAACGGTGAAATCCGCTACCAAAATAAACAGATGGGGGCTGTGTGAAGCTACCGAAAGTCGAAAGCCTGAAACTAATGTGTAGGCGCTAGAGTAACCCTCGAGTGTTGCTTAGAAAACCTGCATATCCCTATGTTTAGGGCCTTTTGCTCGCACGTTTGCTCCTCCACTCCACAGAGGATTGCCTTGGGTAAAATGCGTGAATTTAAGCTATGCATGCAAGACATGCGATATCCTCTTGACGGGCGCACCACCCCTTAGTCGTGCCTCGTGGCTCACACCGCATTTGCGAATTATGGGCATTGTCCCTATCCCATACCTTATAGAGGGAGCTACCTTATATGTATTTATGTTATGCTTGCTGATGAATGACTGCATGCTTGAATAAAGAAAATAATAAAAAAAAAAAACTCAATTTTGGCCATTGTGGCCTACTTTCCCAGTTCTGGCTCGTGTGGCCCAATCTTGGCCCCCATGGCCTACTTCCTGTCTCTACGGCCTGCTAACCTCCCAACTTTGGCTTCTATAGCCAGCTTCCCCAATTGCAGCCTTTGCGGCCTACTTCTGCAACATCAACTCCGGCCCTCATGGCCCACTTCCCCGGGCTCGGATTTCACAGCCGGTACTCCCGGCGCATTGATGAACGTCAAATCCTTTCACTCTGGTTCAGGCTTGTTGCCCAGTCAGAGAACAAATAGACCCCTTTCACTCTGGATCGGACCTTCCGTTCGACTAGAGAACAAAAAGATCCTTTCACTTTGGCTCGGACCTGCCGTCCAGTCAGAGAACAAAAAAGATTCTCTCCACTCTAGATCGGACCTTCCATCCGACTAGAGAATAATAATAATAAAAAAATCCTTCCACTCTAGATCGGACCTTCCATCCGACTAGAGAATAAAAAAGATCCTTTCACTCTAGATTGGACCTTCCGTCCGGTTAGAGAACAAAAAATGTCCTTCACTTTGGCTCGGACCTATTGTCCAGCCAGAGAATAAAAGATTCTCTCCACTCTAGATCGGACCTTCCATCCGACTAGAGAATAAAAAAGATCTTTCACTCTAGACCGGACCTTCCATCTGGCTAGAGAATAAAAAGATCCTTTCACTTTGGCTTGGACCTGCCGTCTAGTCAGAGAACAAAAATATTCTCTCCACTCTAGATCGAACTTTCTGTCCAGCTAGAGAACAAAAAGATCCTTTCACTTTGGCTTGGACCTACAGTCCAGCTGAAGAACAAAAAGAATTCTCTCTACTCTGGTTCGACCTTCCGTCCAGCCAGAGATTAAAAGACCTTTCCTACAGCTGGTACCCCTGGCGCATTAAAGAACGAAACAACCTTTCACCTGGCCCCAGCCTACCATTCGGGTAAGGAATCATCCCCTTTTCCTTGCGCTAGCACTAGCCCGTGTCGGCGACTTGACCACCCCTCATCCCTTCGGGGTCACGAGCAATCCTTTTGATTTGGACGTCCCGTTCAGGTCGCTACATGAACCAACTCTTCTCTCTGTCCCTTCGGGTGACGAATACCCCTTTTTGACCTCCCGTCCAGGCCATTGAATCAACAAGTTCCTCTCCCCATCCCTCCGGGTGACGAACATCCTCATCGAATCAACAAACTCTCCGCCCCGTCCCTTTGGGCGACATACCCCTTTTGATTTGGACCCACCGTCCAGACCGTTAAAGGAATAAACCCTCCCCTCTGCCCTCGTGGCTCATTTTTCAATTATCAGCCCCTGAGCCGACGGCTATGTCATCATCGGCGTTTAGCCGACAACTATCTCCTTATCGGCGTCTATGCCGATAGCTATCCAAAGTTGTTCAAAAAAAATAAAAAAAGAAGAGAAGGAAAAAAAAAAAGAAAAGAAGGGAAAAAAAGAAGGGAAGAAGAAAAAGAACGGAATGAAAAGAAGAAGAAAAAAAAGAAGAAGAAAAAGAGAAGGGAAAAGAAGAGGAAAAAAAAAGAGAAGAAAAAAAGAAGAGAGAAAAATCATCATCAAAGCCTCCGAGGGATGTCGACTCGTCAAGTCTCGCCGGAGATCAAAATATTGTCAGTCCCACCAACGCATAAGACCAGTGGCCCAGACCTTTCGTCTGGTTCCATGAATAAAGAGACCCTTGCTTTGGCACTAACCCCATGCCAATGAACAAACCACGTCAGCCCCCGGCACCCTGTCGGCACTGATGAAGAAAAAAAGAGACAAATAAACCATGTCAGTTCCCGACACCCTGTCGGCACTGATGAAGAGAAGAAGAGACAAATAAACCATGTCAGTTCCCGACACCTTGTCGGTGCTGGTGAAGAGACAAAGAGACCAACAAACCACGTCAGCCCTCGGCACCCTGTCGGCACTGATGAAGAGAAAAAGAGACAAATAAACCATGTCAGTTCCCGACACCCTATCGGCACTGATGAAGAGAAGAAGAGACAAATAAACCATGTCAGTTCCCGACACCCTGTCGGCGCTGGTGAAGAGACAAAGAGACCAACAAACCAGGTCAGCGCCCGGCACCCTGTCAGCACTGACGAAGAGACAAAGAGATCAACAAACCAGGTCAGCTCCCGACACCCTGTCGGCGCTAGTGAAGAGACAAAGAGACAAACAAGCCAGGTCAGCGCCCGGCACCCTATCATCACTGACGAAGAAAACAAGAGAACAACAAACCAGGTCAGCTCCCGACACCCTGTCGGCGCTAGTGAAGAGACAAAGAGACAAACAAGCCAAGTCAGCTCCCGACACCCTGTCGGCGCTGGCGAAGAGACCAAGAGACAAACAAGCCAGGTCAGCTCCCGACACCATGTCGGCACTAATGAAGAGAAGAAGAGACAAGCAAACCACGTCGGTCCCCGACTCCCCGTCGGCATCGATGAATAAACCAATGGCCTGGACCTTTCGTCTGGTTCCATGAACAAAAGACCCTTGCTTTGGCACTCACCCCTCGGCAATGAATAAACCACCTCAATATCACAACTCCCAGTCCCACCGACGAATTAACCCTTGGCTTGGACCTTCCGTCGAAGTCGATGGACAAAAGAACGCCTTTGCTTGGCTTGGACCTTCCGTCCAAGTCGATGAATGAAAAGAACTTTCTTGCTTGGCTCGGACCTTACGTCCAAGTCAATGAACAAAAAAAGAGACCTCCTTTGCTTGGTTCGGAGCTTCCATCCAAGCCAATGAATAAAAAAAAAGAAGAACAAAAAAAAAGGAAAGAACTTTCTCGCTTGACTCAGACCTTTCGTCCAAGTCAATGAACAAAAACAACCTCTTTGCTTGGCTCGGACCTTCCGTCCAAGCTAATGAATAAAAAGAGATAGAGCCTTCTTACTTGGCCCGGACCTTCCGCCCAAGTCGATAAAAAAAAGAAAAGAAAAGAAAAGAAAAGAAGGGAACTTTCTTGCTTGGCTCGGACCTTCCGTCCAAGTCAATGAATAAAAAAAAAGAAGAAGAAGAAGAAGAATTCCTTTGATTGGCTCGGACCTTCCGTCCAAGTCAATGAACAAAAAAGAAGAGAAACCCCCTTTGCTTGGCTCGGACCTTCCGTCCAAGTCAATGAATGAAAAGACCCCTTTGCCTTGGCACTCACCTTGTGTCAATGAATAGACCACATCAGCTCCCGACACCCTGTCGGCACCAGCAAATAAACCCTTCACTTCGAACGTTCCACCGGAATGCATAAAATCCTTTTCACTCCATCGGAGCCCTTTCATAAACCTTCGGCTTGGACCTCCCATCCGAGTTGATGAATGAACAATTATCCTAAACCCAGCACGAGTCACCAACTCCCCCTTGGGATTGGCCTCATCTAAGTCGTTTTAGGCCTCCTACCTAAGACGACGCATAGACCCTTCAGCCTTGCTTCGGTATTTACCCCATGCCGATGAATAAACCCCCACTCTGACATCTCGATCCGCGTGCGTATGCGGTGAAGCGATCCCCTCATCCCTTCGCTGAAGGAGTGAGCGCTTTCCCGTGAATTTGCACTGGAACAGCATCCCACTAGGCCAAAGAACAGACGTCATGTTGAAGAACTCTACACTCGCGGGCCCCGCGTACTCGTCCCTCGCTTGCGCCGCCCACGAGTGGGGGGCATTTGTGGACACCAAAAAAATGTCGATGAGGATCATACGGCATGCACGTCTCGACATTCGAGAGCAAGCCGAAGATAGAAATGCCGAATAAACCTCATGCCTCGCCCGATCAGGATGAGAACTCGCTCGGTGGTCCGCTACCCGCTAAGGAAGCCCCCCTAAGTAGAAGATACAGCTATAACGCTCCGACCGGCCATGCCGAAAGCTGAATCAAAGAAGAGTCGGGAACTTCGGCACAGTCTGAGCTTGCATCGAAAGTCACGCAAAGTCTGGGACCGAGTCCCGAACGCTGTGAATGGAAAATTGTGGAGGCCATACATTGCAACCGGAACGTTCTGGGAATGCCAACATTCATATAAACGGCCGCGACTTCGAGAAGAATCCGTTCGGTGCTTAAAACGGCATGGAAGGGCCTTAAAGCGGCGCGCCTTAAAACGGCGCGCCCCTTTGCTTAACCGGCGCGCCCCACTTCATGCTCTAATACGAGCTCCCTTGTGTTGCATTAAAACGGCGCGCCCCTCAGGTTATCCGGCATGCTCCTGTTGAAGGGGCCATCCCCCTTTGATGATTAAAACGGCGCCACCCATTTGCACAAGCTAAACCGGCGTGCTAAAGTTGAAGGACTCATTTGCCCATTTCTAAAAGTCTTTTCTTCAAATATTTACCACGGCGTGCTCACGTTGAAAGCAAAAGGAAAGCTATTCCGGCGCGGTTACTATTCCCCCACGCCGGATTAGGTGATGTGAACAAGCCATTCTCTGAAGCGTTTCGCCGGCGCGCAATCAACCCATCCCATCCGCCAGCCGATACCCTGTTTTTGCATCAGCCTGGTGCCTAGAGGGCATTCAATGCTCTGAAGCCCTGTCTCCATGGGCATTCAATGCTCTGGAGCCCTATCTCCACCTCCGTTCGACAACGTAGCTGCATCGACGGTGAAGACAAGCATCCATGGTGGAGAAGCGACAGCAGATCCTCCCGGCAAACCTGCGAACATCCCGTCCTAGGATGAGCGCCAGTGTACGGCACGAATCAGCAGCATCCAACACAACAACAACGTTGTTGCGAACAAGACAGAGGTGGCGGGAGTTTTCTCCCCCACTGTCCGTTCTATAAAAGGCATGCCCCAGAGGTTGAAGAGGAAGAGAAGAGGCTGGCTGCTCGAACCCCCTCGGCTGTATGCAGTGAAGAGAAGAAGAAAAAGGAGAGAAGAAGCTCCCGTCATCCACGCCGGCAAGGTGAAGAGAAAGAGAGAGGGTGTGAGTGTGAGAGGTGAGTCGAGGGGGGGGGGGTCTGTGTTCCTTTTTTTTCTCGTCTGTATCTTCTTCTTCCCCCTTTTGCAATGTATTCCACTCCCATCCCAGGGTGAACTCTCCCTGTGTCAACTTCTTCCCCGTTTGTGAGATGAATAAGAGAAAAGGGCCCTTCTGCAAGCTCAGTGTTTTCTCCGTTCCGATCTACACCTCCCTCCCCCCCTCGCTAATCGTCCAGGGCCCTTCGAGGCTTGCTCGTCCATAGCATGTCCCTCAAGGGAACCCGTCGCCGGATGAACATTCAAGGCCCTCGTGGCAAATATCTATCCTGCGTCGAAGATTCATCGCCCGTGAGTCGTGGTCACTCTTGAAGGCTAGCCCTCGAGCGCTCCACACTCACCCATGGGTTCGGACCGCCGTAAGGCCACTCCGATTTTTGAGGGTCACCCCGGAGCAATCCGTTTGGTGGCCTTCGCTTCTCTCTGGCAAGTCCCGGTCCGGGGGAGGTGCTGCCCAATTCTCGCCATGGCCAAGAACACTCAGGAACAAACGAACAAACCACCTCCGAGAACAAGAACAACACACAGTAAGTTCTGTGAATCAAACCCTTCGAACGAACACTTAAGCATTCATGTTAATTCACCTTAACAAACGACTAAAACATTTAAACCCCCTCTTCATCAACCTAATCTTTCAAATGGATGAACAAACCCGTCATTAACACAACCTGCGGGTGAAAGAAAAGAAAACACACAGTCAAAAGCAATAAACCCTCGGGAGGGGCTAATCCGGCGCGGTCACTATTCCCCCGCGCCGTTTTAACCCACACTCGAAACCCCTTTCGATTCTAATCCGGCACCCTTAAAACCGGCGCACCCCTCTCCCCTCGAACGGCCTTAATACGGCGCACTCCCACTCCTCCATACACCTTAACCCGGCGCCCTTAAAACCGGCGCGCCCCACTTCCATTGCAAGGCTATTCCGGCGCGCCTCACCTTTGCCACCCTTAAAACGGCGCGCCCATGGCACCCCCCCTCCCACACACATTAAAACGGCGCGCCCCATTTCCCCCCTTTTGAACCTTAAAGCGGCGCGCCCCATTTCTCCCCTTTTGAACCTTAAAGCGGCGCGCCCCATTTCTCCCCTATTGAACCATAAAACGGCGTGCCCCATTTCTCCCCTATTCACCTTAAAACGGCGCCCCATTTCCTCCTGTCAAGACCCTAAATCGGCGCCATATTCTTCCTTCCCATATCCGGCGTGCTTCCTTAACAAAAAGGGATAAATGGCTAGTAAAAAGGGAATAAAAAGGTTCAAAGGGAAATACAAGAGATTAATGCCATTAATAAAAGAATGAACGAAAGGAGCTCCATCACCCGCGCCTTAATTGAATTTTTGTTCCGGGGGCGCTGCCCCCGGAAACCCCCGCAAGGGGCGTTGCCCCTTGACCCCCACGACCTGACCGGGCAGGTCGAACCCCGCGACCTGACCGCGCAGGTCGATCCGCGTGTGAGGGCGCACGATGGCGAGTTCGGGCTCCATACTTAACAATTCACTCCCCCGGACTTGGCGCAAAGAGAAAATCAGTGATGCCTTGTGGTATCGGACGTGGACCTCGGAGCCTCCGACATGGTCACGATCCGAACACATCCCGGGCCAATAGTTCGTTAACTCGACCCGCTTCTCCCGGGATCTAATCCCGCAACCCCACATTAAACTCGTCGTGTCTACGGTAGACATTTGCACGGTTTTATCATCATCTTCGATGCTTCAAACGTGGACTCGCGTCCGAACAATGAATGGTCCGACCGTGACCGACATGCACGTATACCTTGGAACCTTCGTTTCCCAAGACTATGCGTGAAAAGAAAAGTAATGACTCCCCGTGGCATCAGACGTGGTCCTCGGAAACCCCGATATGGCCATAGTCCGCAACCACCTCGGGCCAATAGATCATCAGCTTGACCCATCTTCATCGGGATCCGATCCCGCACCCACATTAAACTTGCCGCACCTACGGCAGACATCCATGTGTCTTTGTCGTTGTCTTCGATGCTTCGAATACGGACTCTCGTCCGAATACTGGATGGTCCGTTAGTGACCGACATATATATCGGGATCTAGCCCCGCACTTGCACTAAACTTGTCGTACTCACGGCAGACATTTACACGGATTCGCTCCCGTCACCGTCTTGTTTTCTACACGGACCTTTGTCCGAGCATAAAATGGTCCGTGTATGACCGACAAAATCGAATGGAACGAGACGGCTCTAGTCTTCCCCGACCCTACGTGCGGGAATATCAATAAGACCTTCGTGAGTCACATTTGGACCTCGGGTTCGCCCCAACCATGGTCATCGCCTGACCCACATCCTAGGCCTATAGTCGGCTAGCTATGTACAAATCTTTGTTTCGGAATCTAGTCCCGGGACACTTTCCCGCTGCCCTTCGGCACCGGAAATATTAATGATACCCACGCGAGCCCGACTTCGACCGCGGGGGGCCCACCGCAGTATGGTCGTAGTTTGGTCTTGCACCGGGCGAACAAACCTATCGGTTTCCGACCGCTCTAACCGGGATTCAACCGAATGCCTCCCATCCCTTTGAACGATAAACTTGCCGTACCCCGGCATACATATGCTCCAGTTTTCCCCGTGATGATCACGATTCTCTAAAGCCAGACGCTCGTCCGAATATCAAAATGGTCCCTTGAGTGACCGACATATTTCGAATGCTTGTTTCCCTAGACATAGGGCTTTCCGACTGATTCGAGACCGCTATCGGCTTGTTTCTCTCGATATATTTTCCTGGCCATGAGGCCCCATTTCCCGGCGATTAATCAAGGGTGATCCCCTCTCCGAGGGGATGTAAATGACGCCGTGACCTTTATGGCGCAGCGGGTTCTAGTCCCGACATGAACCACACAATCGTCTGATTAGTCAGATCGAGCGCACAATAAATCGTCACTTTGTGACTGGCACGCCCACGCACTTAATAGACGCCAATAAACAAATAAACAATGATTTTATCAAATAAAAAGTGCGTCCACAGTGTCCCGTTCATATTTCAAACTCTTCGGCTTCCACCCTCCTCCCAAATTCCCGCATATCATCGCTATGGTGGAGTCAGTGACCCGCACGTGCACTTGAAGGAGTTTCTTTATGAGTAGGCCCAGTTTTGACATGATCAGCACTTGATGGCCTATTTATTTGGTCTATCTTTGGAAGGCCCGGCTCGGGATTGGTTCTTCTCTCTTCCGTAAGAGTAGATTGTGAATTTTCAAGTTGTTCAATATAAATTTATTCAGCAATTTCAGGACCAGGTTGGGCCCATATATTCTATGGTGGATCTGGCCCATGAGAAGATGAAGCCCGATGAGAAGTTCTCTACCTTTGCTGATCACTGGCGTCGCCTTGCCGCGCAGGTCCCGGGGCACATTCCAGAGCCGGAGCGAATCAAGATGTTAATTTGTAACTCAACGCCTGAGGACCGCTTCATTTTAGCCCTCAATGACGTCACCTCCCGACAACAGCTTTATAGTGGAGCCCACTTCATTCGGCAATAAATCCAAGGTTCCCTTGACCCCGAGTCTCCACCATCTACCTCCACTTATACCTCACCCTCCACAATCCAACCCTACACTCCCATGAGTTAGCCCGCCATGAGTCTGCCTTATGCCACATCCACCTCTGCATATCAAACCTCCACATATCAGCCCTCCATGAGTCAGCCTTTTGCTTCTTCACATCCACCGCCACCCCCGGTCAAGGGAATACCACATCCCGAGCAAGTGGATGCCATCTATATACCCTCTCATCCCGCTCCACATATGCCTTCACCAAGTCCCTCCACCGCCGGCCAAGCACTATTGCCTACGCAACCTTCACTTCCGTCTCCACAACCTTTTCCACCATTACATACCCCTCGGCATCCACCTTGCCCGAAGCGGGCTCCTCATCCTTCGTTGTGAGAGTGCTTTATCGATATTTTTAGGGATTTGATGGCCACTCACGTGTTGCCGCTTCCTCCGGTTGTGCGTTGCCGACCCGCAATTATGAATATGCTTTAGTTATATGATTGTCATCGCCAGCAGGGGCATTTGGTTGAAGATTGCCCCGAGTTCTGGGATTATCTTTATGACTTGGAAGATCAAGAGAGGATCGATTGGGCCACCATGCATAAAGTTATTTCAGATCTTTACAGTAAGCAGCAGCAAGAAGCGCCGCCCAGGCAGCCGTCTCTGTTACTTCAAGACCAGGGGCACCCCTGTGATTCTTCGTCTAGCGTTGCGCCCGCTCTATCACCTACTCAATTACCTACCCTTGCTCCACTCTCATCACCTGTTCCATTACCCTCACCATCTCCTACCCCGTCTCGACAACCTCCATAAACCCAAGCCTCTACTCAGGCTAGTGATACTTCCACTTCTGCCACCACTTCCACTACTTCCACTCCCAACGCCGCACGACGTATTGTATCAATATGACGACAATGGGCACCACGATCTTCCCGTTTGCCTCCCTCTCCATTACCTCCACTGCCATCCTCACCTCCCTCTCCATTACCTCTACCATTATCCTTGCCTCCGCCTGCATCCAAGCCTATCATTGTCACATTGCCTTTGCCGTCTTTACCCTCTCCTTCACCCGCATTACCTTTGCCATCACTTGACTTCACCATCCCCATTGAATCCTCCATGCCATCCAAGCCTTCTATCTCTTCCACTTCTCCACCTATCTCCACCCCACGGTGCGGGTTTGCACCCGTCGGGTCTGGTCCCAAGGGTGAAAATGAGCTGAGTCACGATGATTGGATGAAGGTTATGCATTTCAAGGCTCAAGATTTCATCTGCCGCATGCCAATCCGAGTCCTGGTCTCTAGCTACTTTGGGGCCAATGAGCCTATGTTTCAAGGAGCAGTTGTCAACAGGAGTTCCCTTGCATTGGTGCCAGTTTCTTCTTAAGCGAGACCGGTGGCAATCTCATTGCTCGTCGGAGGTTCGACTATCGATGCTATTGTTTCCTCTCACTCCATCATAGTTCAGTTCACTGGCCAAGAGGGGTTCTCTACCCGCATGGTGCTAACCCTTACGGCCGCCAAGCAGATTATAAATTCTATATTCAAGGGGCAATTGGCCGTATCTCCAAGATTTTCCAAGGACATTCTGCACTCTTTATGCGATCTCCCTCACTTTATTGATACGTTGCCCATGTCAATGCCGTGCATTACTCTCCCTCAGTTCTATCCTTCTCTTCTATCAAGGGAGTTGTGCTTCAAGACAGATTTTTTAGTGGAGTTGCCAAATCTCATGCTCTTTGTGTCGAGTGACAAGACTCCATGGTTCTGTAATGCCGATCCATCTAAGGAGTTATCTATCCAAGAATGTCTGCATATCATTAGCACCGGGTGTCTAGGGGTAATCGCCCCGATGAAGCTACATGTTCTTAACCGGGCCAAGCCGTCTACCAGATGGGCTCGTTATTTGAGAAGACATTACAAATCAAGAAGCCCAACAGTCTGACTCTACACTAGGCGGGCCCGTGTTCAAGAGATTTTAGCTAAGAAAAGGCGGCGGTGCAAGTACAAAGGTCGCATGCTATGCACTCAAGGGTCCATTTCTCTTTCCCCTTCCTCTCACTCATCATTTCTTCTGCTCGATTCTCACCCCTGGGTTGTGTATCTTCCCTCTTCTAACTCTATCTCTACGATTCTCTCCTCTCCTCCCGGGTCTATGAACCCCCACTTTTCTTGTTCTCATTCGGGGCCTCCGGGTTTTCCACATTCTCGTTGTTCTAGGCCTCAGTCTATGTCCTCTCATCATCCTGATCTCGGGACATCTTTTGATTCTTCTTCCCTAACCCTATCAGGTGTCTATGATTCTCTTTCTCCGACTCTGTCGGGTGATTCTCGTTCTTCTTCCCCGACCCTATCGGGTGGTCCTCATTCTCTTTCCCTGACCCTGTCGGGTGTCTATGGTTCTTCTTCCCTGACCCTATCGGGTGATTCTAATTCTCCTTCCCCAACCCCGTCTGGTGATTATCATTCCTCTTCTCCGACTGCGTCGGTTGATTCTTCTTTTCCTCTTTCTACTCACTCCTCTTCACCCTTTCTGGGTTCTTGCCCTTTTCTTGCTATTTTCGAGGCTTTAGTCCGCCTTGATCTCAGTTGATCTCTGTTTATTCTGTATTTGGTTATTTGTTATCAGGGTCTTAGTGCCTTAATATGGGAGTTCTAGCCCTCGTCTCTCTTCCTTTTTTTATTCTTCTTCGTCCAGTGTGGTGTCCGCCGCTCTTTCGTGTAGAGGAATCTTCAAGTGCTTGTTATCCTCTCCATTCTTTGTCCTGTCAAGCGAAGAAAACAAAGCTCATGCTACTCAAAGCTAAATGATCAAGATCGCTTCCAGATACTACTTCCACGATATGCATTTGCAAGGTATCTTTATTTTGTGCAAGAATATGCTCTCATTTTCATTATTCTTATTAATTCCTGCACATGCTTATAATTCTGGTTCCTCAACATGTTTGAGTGGCGTTAGTAAGCTTGCTTAGTTCAGTCAAAAGAGTTTGCTTCTGCAGCATCCCTTAGGCTGGTGATAGCTCTATGTTGGGAGTCCTAGTTTCTTTCCCCGATCGTTGAGGGTGACCATTGGCATGGGTTTTCACACACTTCACGGTGAGATATAGACGATCTCCCTAGAGCAACATCGTTGCTACTTTGGCCACACTTTGGGTATGTACACATGTCTTTTCTTTTCTCTGCTTAGTCGAGTGCAGGGGCAAGAGATGGATGGATGAGATGACCAACCTAGGTGCTCCCTAATACGAGAGAGGTCTCAAATAGGGGCAGTCTTGACCCTTGAAAAATGAGCTTTCATCCAATATCTAGCCAATAAGGGCTCTCAAATTAAATGAATCAATGCAAAATTATGAAAATAAAGGTATGGCAAGAGTGGCAATGTAGTTCCCCGTGGGACGTCAAGAGCCCGGTCACATGCGTGCCTATAGATATGGGTCTCAAAATAAAAGACACAAAGCCCCGGCGCAACAGACTGTATCTTTGAGGGGTAGAGCCCTAGAAGGAACTCGAGTCATGATATCTCCCATCCTGTATAAAGTTTATCTCTAATTGTTCTTATATTTCTCCCTCTTATGCTGGGTTGAATCTCGGGTATGGCTATAGTAGGGGCACCGTTCTTTAGAGGTGGTTGGTTGTGGTAAGCCACCCTTGTTGTGCCCCTTAGGCACAAGCATATGCTATTTCGTTTTGATGATAGCAACACAGTGAGAGTATCACAGTGAGCCAGTCATTGTGTTTAGCATACATTGCATTTGTTCATTTGTATGCATCACTCCTTTGGCAAGTCTATACATGGTGCATTCATGCATATAAAGTCTATACATTGCTGCATTTCAAGTCCGTACATCGGTTAAGTCTATACATTCTTTAGCTCAGTTCGCAGCTGAGTTTGAAGTCTGTACAGCCTATGTTCTTCATGTATACATATAGTCAATGCATCGTCTTGATAGCATGCACGCACTCAAGTGTATACATTCATGAGCTATGCCTATGCATCGTTTGCATACTGTATCATTAAGTCCGTGCATCCATTTCTAGTGTACATACTTTGCTTGATGCATTCTGCATTACACACTCAGTTTGTGCATTGTGCTTTCATGTTTCAACACTAGACATTGCAAAGTCTATACATTGATGTCGCATTGCAAAGTCTACACATTGCAAAGTCTATACACTACATTGCACGAGCTGAAGTTTACACAGTGTCTTGCTGCACGCACTTGAAGTCTGTACATTTTCCACTTGTAGCATTAGCACAAGTCTGTACAGCCAATGCAGTTCATGTCTCGTGAACATCCGTCTCATTCAATGTCTCATGCAAGTATGCACATCGTCTGTCAGCACTTACAAGTCTATACATTCTTCGCAGTTCAGCATCTCATGCTGTGTCTCATGCAGGTATGTACATCATCAGTCTGCACAAGTCTATACACTCGCATGATAGCCAGTCTGCTCAAGTCTATACATCCGCATGATAGCAAGTCCATACAACACATGTTGCTGCATGAACACAAGTCTGTACACTGTCTTGCTACACGTGTTCATGTCCATACACTGCCTTGTAGCATGCACGCACACACAAGTCTATACATCCGGTTGCCTTGCTTCATGCAGCGTGTGCTGGCCTGTCTGTGCATTCACTCTGAATGTATATACTTATGCATAATGCAAACTGCATCTTATGCACTTAAAGTCTATATACTCTCTCATGCACACCTGTTGTCAAGTCTGTACAGGCCATGACTCTACTGATAACAGTCTGTTATTACAGAGCTGCTGCTCGAGGAGGTTAATGATGCACGTGATCCAAGAATAGAAGATGGCCCTGATCGTGACACGTGGAACCACTGTGCTGAAATGCTGCCACGTGGACTGAGGCTTCTGGGCGGGAAATGTGGAAGACACACGCCCTATCTTCTGCTACTGCTATAAAAGGAAGCCTTCTTCCTCAGAACAAGACTGATCGAAGCAGAAGGGGTAGAAGGAGAGAGAGAGAGAGCCTGCACGAACCAGAAGAAAAAGAAAAAGAGAAGAAGAGCAGAGTGTGAAAGCAGCAGAGAAGAAGAAGAAAAGAAAGAGGAGAAAGAAGAGAAAAAGAGAGTGAGAGACAGTGAGATCGAGAGAAGAAGAGAGCAGTCTGAAGATCAGTCTTTACTGGACCGTGGATCAGATCCAGGCCAGTCAGCTCTGTTGAGAGCCACATTGTGTTTCATCACATACAGCTTTCTGTTGCTGTTTGTTTCCTATTTTCTTGTTTCATCTTTTACCTTTCTTCAAGCTGTTAGTCAGCGGTTGCAGTGGAGGATTCCACTGGACAGGTCAAGCTGTAATTCTTCAGTGGGCGAGACTTGGTCTCGGACAGCAAGCTGTGTTACTCAGCGGGCAGAGGAGGATTCCTCTGGACGGGTTAAGCTGTAGTCCCCAGCGGTTGTAGGCAAGCTGTGATGCCCAGCGGTTCAAGCTGTGAGTCAGCAGTAATCCACACTCGGGTTGAGTGTGGGGTGGACGTAGGTCTGGAGGACCGAACCACCTAAAAACCCTTTGCGCACTTTCGTTTGATTTCCTCTATCTGATTGGCGCTAGATGAATGCTTAGGCACGATATGGTTTGATTGCACACTGTGTGTTCGATTGTAGTTTTGAGAGTCCTTTGACTTTGTTTCTAAGTCACTAGTCAGTTCATCTATAAGCATACCAATTGACTTAGTGAATCTGAATTCCGCAGTTCTGAGCATTAGATTTTAATTGGGCAAAAAATTTTAAGGGGAGATTCATTCACCCCCCTCTGAATCCACCGCACATAACCCAACACTTGGTATCAGAGCGGGTGTCTGCACAGAGGGTCCAATGACCTGCAGATCCGATCCTGCTGTATTTGGTGCTATTTCGCTTCTGATATATTTCTTGTCGATTATTTTGCCCATTGAATCTGTTTGCCATCTGTCCAAATGGCTCGTCCTCCGATTTATGATGGTTCTAACCTCAATACTTGGCTAGGAGGCCTATGTGTGTACGTAGACTCCATTGATCCCAAACTATGGAGGCTACTATCTAAAGGCCCACATCAATTACCTCATGATGAGACCAAGTGGTCTAGAGAGGACAGAATAAAGAACCGTGACAATGTCATAATTCTTAATATCTTGAGAGCTGCGATTAATACTGATATATATCCTTTTGCTCTCAGGTGCACTTCTGGAAAGGAGATATATGACAGAGTCATTTCTGTTCATAACGAACATGAGGATAGCTACATGATGGCAAACCGGGGAAATGATGATGAGGAAGCCTCATCCAAGGTAAATTCTGAATCTGAATCCGAAGAAATCTCAATTGATGATTTATGGGATATAAATGAGGAACTTTCTAATAGATGTAAAAAATTAAAATCTGAGAATAAAAGGTTGAAAAAGAAATGTGATCAGATAAATTTGAAAGCTCCCTGTGAAAATTGTTTTAAACTGAAAGAATCTTTTGATGCATGTTTGATGGATGTTTGCAAACATAAGGAGCTGAATAATTTAGTGAAAATTGAAAATGATGAACTTACTGCCAAGATTTCTGAACTAGAAGATAAGCTGAATTCATTAGGAAATGATCAAATCCTGACTAATGAACTGGTTCAGAATGAACAAATAAGATAGGAGAATGAAGAGCTGAAGTTTCTAAATACTGAAATGTCTGAGAGACTCTTAATGCTAGAAAAAGGGAAGAGTTCTTTTGAAAATGAATGTGAGAGAGTGAGTACATTAATAGAAGAGATTGACAGCTGCAAAGCTATTAATGTCATACTTAATGAAAAGGTCACAAATTCTGAAATGCTCATTTCTTCTCTCAAAAATGAAATCATTGAACTGAACAAATCTCTGTCTGAGTCTTTTAAGAATAAAGAAAATCTGAAAGCTGCATCTAAGAAGAAAGTTTCTGATGGAGGTAGTAAGCAGGAAGTGAGAAAAAGACTGTACACAACCTTTGTGCGTAGCTCTGAGTTAGCTAGCACTTCATCTTCTTCTTCAAATATGCCTGCTAATCAAGAGAATAAGAAAATAAAACAGAAAAGGAAAATATTGAAAAAGGATGATAACAATCAGCATCCTAAGAAAGTTCAGGCCAACAAACCTATTGTCAAAAATGTTAAGTGCTTTTACTGTGGAAAGTTTGGCCATGAGATGGCTGATTGTTATGTGATGAAAAAGGATGATCTAAATGTTGATAAAAAGCATGCTAGGAACTTTTATGGTAGGAAACACTCTCTTGTTCAAACGAAAAGAATCCACTATTTTTACTGTCATGAGATAGGTCATCTTATGCATAATTGTAGATTAAAGAAACAGGATGATCTCAATGCTAGAAAATTGCATGATAGGAATATTCATGTTAAAAATCATGCAAATCATAAGAAGAACATTCAATGTTTTCATTGTGGCAAATTGGGCCATATTGTTACAAATTGTTGGCATGCTAAGGGAAGAACACTTAACTCCAAACCTGCTAAAATCCCTGCAAAAAGACAAGTAGTCTATGAGAATTTTAACAGAATGAACTCATCATGTTTAGAATGTGAAAAGTATGGCCACACAGTCAAGGACTGTTGGCATGCCCAAGGAGGCCATGTTAATGACAAAAATTTAAAATTCTATGCCAAAGGATCTACAAGTCTTTCATGCTTTAACTGTGGCAAGCTAGGTCACAAGTATATTGAATGTTGGTCATCAGGATATAAGAAACAAACTGTTCATGCATACAACAAAACTGTTCATGCTTATGCACATAGGTCTCATACTGCTGTTGATATGCATCATACGATCAAAACATCTGATGCTTCATGTAGATATTGTGGCAAATTTGGTCACTTCATGACCAATTGTTATCAGATGGATTGTGATGATAGCATTGCTAAGCGACTGTTCAGAACTCCTGCTAGGGCCAATACAGGACCCAAGACTACTTGGGTTCCTACTGGATCAAAATGATCAATTCTCTGCAGGTGTGCCTTGGGATGAATAAAGGGGGTCAATAAGTCAAGGCACTCAAAATGAAAAAAAAACCCAAGATCCTATACACCAGGTCAGTTCTGAACTCTGTTTAAATCTCATCATCTGAAATTGTGAGTCAAAATGGGTGAATTTCATGTTGATTTGTTTGTTTGATTTCTGATGTTCTCTTCTTGTCTAGCTGATCAGTCTGCATTCCAGACTCAGCTACTGAATTTAATTCTGCACAAATCTGATGCTCTTCTCTTTGCCAGTTTTTGCACTGTGTACATAAGATGCTAGATGCATTGCACAATTATTTTTGTAGTTGATGCATACTTTGCACTGAGTTTGAATGATTCAGTTAATGCATATTGTCAATGCATGTGTCTAATGTCTGCATATATCATTTGCATGACTATCAAGGAAGTCTTTCAATGCATATAGGACTGTTTTGCACTGCATCTCTTTGCATAACCCTGGTATATTAAATGGTAAGTTACTAAAAGGCAGGGAAATCTGCCTGGAGGTTCTTACTATGTGTGAGATGGTCCTTGAGACCAGGTTCTCCGTCAAGTACCAAGGGTCAAGTCTTCATATAGAGCAGTGTACTGCATATCATTAAATTTGAAAAATCTGAATAAGGATAAAATGTTCATGACTTGGGTGCATAAACTGGAAATGATTGCATACTTGCTTTATGTATCATTATTGCATAGTCTGCACATTGTTGCATAGTATGCACTTAATTATTTGAAAGCATTGCATAGCATAATTGTTGCATCTTGGTGTCAGGGGGAGCTGAGAGTTAAGTTTAGCACATTGAATCTTTTACACTTCTCATTGTCTGTTGAGTACGGACTGAATAGATCTAGAGGGGGGGTGAATAGATCTAGCCCCTTTTTTTCAATTAATAAACCAAGGATCAACTAGACCTTAAGCAAACGATGGATTGCAAAGATAAAACTGATAACTATAGCGATAGCAAACAATAGGAAGAGCACACACCACAAGCAAAACCACAAGACAGGATTTTTAGGTGGTTCAGTCTCTTCCTGAGACTTACATCCACCCCTTGCTCAACTTGAGCAAGGCTTCACTAATGAGAAATCCTGATCTCAATCAATACACCGCTGATACACAGCTTCTTCCTGCTGACACACAGCTTGTACCCGCTGCCACACAGCTTGACACTAGTTGTAAAGATGAGTAGAAAAACTTGTAACAGAGCTGAACATAAACGTTTGAAGCAGAGTAATTAAGGAGTTCAGCTTGGGACTCAATCACATAGAGAACAAGGCAAGACTCCCTGTAGGACTTCCAGCAGGATGCCTTCAGCTGCCTTGCTGCTGGAACTTGCAACGCCTTGAGCCAGGTCTTCTTTCTGCAGCACCGAAGAGCACTTCTATCTTCTGCAGCTTTTTGATTGTAGGAGAGCCACTCTTCCTTTTCTGATTAGAGAAACTTCTGATCCTGATCTTCCTTAGCTTCTTCTCTGTTTTTCCATATTCAGTTCTCTGTATTCTCTTCTCCTTTTTGCACCAGTTCTTATCAAGCTCGGAGCTGTTTCCCGCGCAAGTGCGAAACCTATTGGATTATCCGCTAAAAACAGGGAGAAGATTAAATAGAATCTTAGAAAAGATTTGACCGGTTCTTAGCAAGATTCTCTCCTTGAATCCCGTGCGGGATCTTATCATCTAAACCGCCCAACAACCTGCAGCAACAACCTACAGGTTTTTCTCAACAGAAACTGAATTCGGTTAGAGTTCGGTTCTGGACGCTGCTTTGCCTGTGGTCGACCATGAGCTTGTCGCTGGTCGACAAAGAACAATGTCCAGACGGCTGGTCCTTCAGTCTGATGCTCTGTCTGTTCTGTGGTCGACAACGAGCAGACCTTTGGTTGACCACTGAAGTCTGTACAGCGGAAAAGTAACTGGTCGACCACCGAAGTCTGTACAGAGGAAAGTCTATACAGAGGAAAGTCTGTACAGAGTTGGATTCGCTTGTATTGCCTCGTGGTCGACAGCGGACAGGCCTTTGGTTGACCAACGAAGTCTGTACAGAGGAAAGTCTGTACAGAGGAAAACTCTGTACAGAGTTGGATTTGCTTGTATTGCTTCGTGGTCGACAACGGGCAGGGCTCTGGTTGACAACCAGAGCGCGTACAGAGGAAACGTAGCTTGAACTGTGTTTGGTTGGGTTCGTTGGTCGACAATGACTACCACTCTGGTCGACAAGAAACCTTGACAACTTCCTCTGATTTGTTGACTTCATTAGAACTTCAGTATACCTGAAATTACTTGAACTATCACATTTGCATTGAATTAGTTAACCACATCTTTTGACATCATCAAATTATCATGAGTCCATTACTTTATATTGAAGGAGCAATTAAACATATCCTTTGTCATCATCAAAACTAAAGGGATGCACAACATTCTCCCCCTTTTTGATGATGACAACCATGGGTCATTGTGACAATCAAGAGATTATTTCAACCAGAAACTGCATTTGATATGCCATTCAGAAACTATCATAACATATATCATTATCACAGAATTCAGCCAGAAAATTCATTTTGATATGCCTTTCAAAAGTATCATAACATGACTTACATGAATGACTCAAAGAACAAAGGCAAAGACTTGACATCTAGTCACACCTAGACCCACAATGACACAAAAAGTCTCCCCCTTTGTCAACAGCAAAAAGAGGGGTATCCAGACATTCACTCCGAGGAGGACGAAGAAGTCTCGGGCTTCACGTTCTCTGCCATCCGATCCAGCTTGTCAACTATGTGTGCATAAGAAAGCCTTAGCTTCTGGATCTCTGAGATAGTAGCATGGTGATACTGTTTATTCTGCTGGTTGGTGAACTCAATGCGTGTACCCATCTCTGCTGACACTTCAGCTAATGTGGCAACCAGTCTGTTAAACCGAGAACTAGCATGTTCTGAGTGTTCCTGTTGCTTGATGAATCTGGTCTCCATCTGCTGCTCTAGTCTTTGGACTTTCAGCTCCAAGCGCCCGGTTGCAGCATTCATACTTTCTTGAAAGGATTGGAATTGAGTTGATAGGGAGGTCAGCTGAGATGCTATCTGGAGAAGCACTCCGTGAGACTCAGTGTTGGAGGTGGAAGGAGGTGGTGGAGCAGAAGTAGACGTAGGTGGAACAGACGTAGATGGAATATGAGTGGCTGCAGTGCCTGGTAGCCATGGCACAATAGCGAGTGAAGGTGGAGGATGGGTAGCAGTGGTGGTAAAAGTGGGAGTGTGAGTGGGAAGCACCACAGGTGGAGGGGTTGCAGCAGGGCTAACATGAATTGGTGTCTGTGGTGGAGAAGAGGGAGGCAATGGTGCAGTGGATTTACCCTTGGATGGTAGGGTGCGCTGGACTTGATCTCCTATCTTCTTATAGCCCAAAAATGTTGTCACATAATGGAACGAATATACGTGCCGTTTGGGAATGACAACGTGCGGAGCGTGAGGAATGGGTATAGCTGCTGCTTCCAAAATGGCAGTTATGTGGGCAGCATATGGAAGAGAATTCAGGGGATAATGCAAGAGGGTTTTGAAAGTGTTCTGCATGAGCTTGGGAAGGCAGATTGGTTGACGTGTGATGAGGCCATGGAGAAGAAATAGGTGAAGTCGACTGACATGTTCCCTGGCGCCTCCTCGTGGTTGGATTATGGTGGTAAGAAGGTGATGGAGCAACCGATGAAGAGGAGGAAAAGTGTTGGCATTGAGGAATTTTGGGAGAACCTCAGGAACTGGTTGGCCGGTGACCACGGCATAAGCTGCTTTGAAGTCAAAATCCTCAGGATTGAAGGCAGCACCATGCCGGGAGATGTGCAGCGCCTTGTGGAGTAGCTTAAAGTCGAGGCTGACGACGACACCTTGAACTACTGAATAGACCTTATCATCCACGACTTGCAGGTTGTGGTAAAACTCTTGCACAAGCTGTGAGGAATACATAGTATGTGCAGAGACAAACTCTGTCCAGCCTTGGGCGTCCAAAACTTCCCGCAGCTCCGGGAACATCTCCATCAGCTGCTGATCGGAGAAATCTACTATTCTCGGTGGTAAGATGGTCCGGGGCTTCAGTGAACCAGATACGGGATGGACGATGGGCATATCTGAAGTTGCGGTCGCATCCGTTGTCGACCGCTGAGGGGTCGATGGCTGACCCTGCGTGACCGTCTGCTTGGAGTGCTTGGACGGCGGCGGCGCTTCGGCAGGAACCTTATCCCTTGCTCGCTTGGACGACCTCTGAGCACGCGGCGGAACCATGGTGGAGGGATGCGAGAGAACGAGTTGAGGCGAGAGAGGGATGCACAAGGGGTCGAAAAGGGGACTGGAGACGGAGGACGACCGTGAATGGTGAAAACGGTGAGGGTGAGAAGATTGGGGACCCAGTCGGTGTAATTTATAGGGCAGGATATCAGAGAGTAGGACCGGGGTCTTAAAACCTAGGGTAGTGGAACCAACGCGATGTGGAAAACGAGAGGACATGAATAAATCAGCCGAAATAAAATTGGGGGTTTAATTAAAGTGTACACCCTTTCCTTAATGAAACATTTATTTAACCCATCCACTCATAGCAAAGACCACCTTGTAAACAAGTAGAGTGGGCCTTGTGGTTCATTGAATTTGAAGGTATTGCACCAATAAACTTGCGCCCCATATCTAATTTTCCTCCATATGACTTCTCAAACTTATAATAGAATTCGTGAGGCTGTTTTACTAACTGTGCTAGCTGAATAGTGTTTTCAGTTTGTCTTTGCATGTCATGCCTTTGGTCAACCATGTTCCTCTGTCATTTTGGATAATTTTGAGTTTTGCTTTTTGAAGTATTTTGAAAGCTGTGGTCAGGTTTATCACATGTTTTTCTACACGAGGAGACACGCTTTTTACACGCCAGAAACCTCGGCTACTTAGCATGTCTAACCATTCCACTTTTAACTGGGACACACCTTTTATCCGTGAGGATATACGTTTATCAGACGCCAATATCCCCAGTTACTCAGTATGCCCAATCTCAATAATTTTTGAGAGCAGCAGAGATAGATTGATTCTTCATGACACACATGCCTCTCACTTATTTTTCATCCAATTTTTTCTTTAACATGGGAGGCAGTAGTTTCTCAGAATCCAATCCATTGCTCTACCATGAAGACAGAATTATGGCGTATTCCACGTGCATTCATGCTATATTATTGGATTTATATTAACTGTTCAGAATTAGCACAGGTAGAGAAACCGACTCACTACTAAAAATCATAAGTCTTCAAAATCATGTGACAGAATCATAGTTATGGCTTGACTTTATTGAAGTAGTACAGTCCAAATCCTCATTACTACACTCAACCGCTACTCTTATTGATTACTTTGGTGATTTTAGTGGAAGATATGGTTAGGTTATTCAATGTTTTACCAAGGAATGAGTTTACACTTTTTCTCCCCCTCAATTTGAGAATCCATGCTGAAATAAACAATTATGTTGGCCAGGATGAGATAGAAAGACACAAGGAATGGAAAGTATGGATGAAGATGATTGAGTGAAGACGGATCAGTGCCCAATTTAGTTTAATCAAATCAGACGATTTTCTACCTTCCATTGTCGACCATGGAGCTGTCTCTGGTCGACATCTGCGTAGTCACAGATCCTGCCTGAAATTGACATCTGCTTGCTGACAAGTCTGTTGTCGACAATGGGACCGCCTATGGTCGACACCTGCATAATCACAGAACCAAACAGTCTCCTGTCCTGATGTCTTGGTCGACCAATGCCTTGTCTTGGGTCGACCACCAGAGCTAACCAGTAGCAAAGCCAGGAATTTGCATAACTTGCTGGAGTAAACAGTTGAACCCCCAATCCTACCGGTAGTAGACATTTAACTGACACAACTACTTGCAGAAATGACAGAAAGCCATAAACAGAACATATCAATATTTCAATAATTTTCAGATGATATTCTGCATAAACCCAACTCCCTTCTTAAAGTGGAAAATCTGTCATTGTTAAGGGGTTTAGTGAAGATATCTGCCAATTGTTTTTCAGTTTCTACAAATTGAAGCATGAAATTTCCTTTGGATACCTCATCTCTCAGAAAATGATGACGGATCTCAATGTGTTTTGTCCTAGAGTGTTGAATGGGGTTTTTAGACAAGTTAATAGCACTAGTGTTGTCACATAAAATGGGTGCACAGCCAAGATCTACATTGTAGTCGTGGAGTTGATGTTTTATCAACATAACCTGTGTACCACAACTTCCTACTGCGACATACTCAGCCTCAGCAGTGGAGAGTGCCACAGAGTGTTGCTTCTTAGAAGCCCATGATATTAAACAGCCACCTAAGAATTGACAATATCCACTAGTACTCTTCCTATCAATTTTGCAACCAGCATAATCAGCATCCGAATATGAAATCAGATCTAGTTTGCAATAGGTAGGATACCACAAACCCAATTCTTGGGTGCCGGCAAGGTATCTAAAGATGCGCTTGACAGCTCCTAAATGTGATTCTCTAGGACTAGACTGATATCTAGCACACATGCATACACTGAACTGAATATCTGGCCTTGATGCAGTTAAGTATAGTAGGGATCCGATCATACCTCTGTATTTCTTGGCATCTACCATGTTACCTTTTGTATCTGCTTCCAAGGTTGCACTTGTACCCATGGGTGACTCGATTGGCTTGCAGCTTTCCATGCCAAATTTCTTCAACATTTCTTTTATGTACTTGGATTGATTTATAAAATATCCTTCTCTGCATTGTGAGATCTGCAATCTAAGAAAGAATTGTAACTCACCCATTAGGCTCATTTCAAACTCATTAGTCATTAAATTTGCAAATTCAGTACACAAAGAGGTTTCAGTAGATCCAAACACAATATCATCCACATAGATTTGTACAATCAGTATATGCTTACCTTGGGTCTTGGAAAATAATGTTTGATCAATTTTACCTCTTGAGTATCCCTTTTTGGTGAGGAAGGAGCTCAACCTTTCATACCAAGCCCGAGGAGCCTGCTTTAATCCATACAAGGCTTTGTGCAATTTGAAAACATGATTAGTAAGTTCATCATTTTCAAAACCAGGGGGTTGTTCCACATAGACCTCTTCTTTTATAATGCCATTTAGAAAAGCACTTTTTACATCCATTTGTTGTAATTTGATTCCATGAGATGCTGCAAAGGCTAACAATATCCTGATGGCTTCTAATCTAGCAACTGGAGCATATGATTCTTCAAAATCAACCCCAAATTCCTGGTTGTACCCTTTAGCCACAAGCCGAGCCTTGTTTCTCATTACAACCCCTTCTTCATTCAACTTGTTTTTATATACCCATTTGGTTCCAATTACAGGGTCAGATGTAGGTCTAGGGACAAGGCTCCACACCTGATTTCTTTCAAATTGATTTAGTTCTTAATGCATAGCATTTATCCATGATTCATCTTTTAAGGCTTCCTCTACAGATTTGGGCTCTATTTGGGACACAAGAGCAAGTTGATCCAGTTCATTTATGGCCTTAATTTGAGATCTAGTCTTCCTAGGATCATGTATTCCACCAATAATGTTATCTAAGAGATGATCTCTAAGAAGTCTCAAGTTTTCAAGATTGTTACCTGAGATGATCTCTCCTTCGGTCTGATCATTAGAATTACCTTGGTTTCTTTCTTGATTCTGTGCTTCTTCATTCTCCTTCGGTTCTTCTTTGTCTTTCAGAAATTCTCCATCTTCTTCCTCCTTGCTGACCTGTTCATTTTTAATAAGATCATTGACTTCATCAAATGAGATATGAGGGGATTCTTCAACAATTTGATCTTTGGTGTTAAAAACCCTATAGGCTCTTGATCGGTCAGAATAGCCCAAGAATATTCCAGAGTCACTCTTTGGTTCAAACTTGTCCAACACTCTTTTATCGTTGTTATGAATGAAACATCTTGCACCAAAGATTCTAAGATGAGCTAGAGATGGTTTCTTACCTTTGAGCATTTCATATGGAGTTTTTACACTAGATGGTCTTACCATTGCCCGGTTTACAATGTAGCATGCTGTGTTGACAGCCTCAGCCCAAAACTTCCTTGGAAGATTAGCTTCAACCAACATGGTTCTAGCCATCTCGACAAGAGTGCGGTTCCTCCTCTCTACAACTCCATTTTGCTCCGGTGTCCTTGGTGAGGAGAATCTGTGGGTTATGCCCTTGTTTCTGCAGAATACATCAAAATCAGAATTTTCAAACTCCCCCCCATGGTCAGATATGATTGTACACACTTTGGACTTACCATCCTGCTTCATTCTTTTGTAAAATTCCTGAAATTCATGAAAGGCATCACTTTTATGTGATAAGAACATTACCCATGTAAATCTTGAAAAATCATCCACTAGAACATAACCATATTTCTTACCACTCAGACTGGCAATTCTGGTTGGGCCAAAAAGGTCCATGTGTACAAGTTCTAGGGGTCTAGATGACTGACTTTCAGTTCTACCTTTGAATGATTTTCTTGTTTGCTTTCCTTGGGTGCATGCTTTACATACTTTGACATTTTGAGCAAACGAAATTTCAGGCAAACCAAGAACCATTTTATTTTTCACAAGTTTGTGCAGCACCCTATAGCTAACGTGCCCTAGCCTTCGGTGCCACAACCAGGTTAAGTCCTCCTTCTTGGCGGTTAGGCACAAGTTGGAGTGGGCTGGATCATCCAAGTCTATCATGTAGACATTGTTCACTCTCTTGCCCATAAACTTGGCTGTATCTGAATTTGGTTCAACAATCTTGCAGATCTTGGAGTCGAATATCACTTTATGGCCTTTGTCGCACAGTTGACTAATGCTCAATAAATTGTATTCCAGTCCATCCACCAGCAATACATTTTCAATACAGTTTGAAGGTTCCTTACCTATCTTACCTATCCCAATGATCTTTCCTTTGTTATTTCCCCCAAACGTCACATATCCTCCATCCTTTGAGCTCAGCTGGGAGAACTTGGTCTTATCTCCCGTCATGTGTCTTGAGCAACCACTATCTAAGTACCACTTGTTGTGCATGGCTGCCAGACATTCCTGCATGATAAATTACACAGAAACTTTTGGACCCCAATGGTACCCGGGTCCAAGATAGCTTGTGAAATCATGAAAGTGCTGTAATAACATTTTGGGAACCCACATTTTGTTAGAGCAGTTCATTTGTTCATTTCTTAACTTGTTCAGGTTGTGTTCCTTTTGATTTAATGTTCCTCTATTTTGAGTCCATTTTCTTAAATTCCAATTGCCATTTTGTTTCAGCTGAGAGAAGTTGTGGTTTCTGTTTGTGTGTCTGGTCGACATCTGGTATGTCTGTGGTCGACCAGGGTTTCTCCAGAAGCCAGCGCCTGTTCTGGCAGATCCTCTGGTCGACATAGGAGGATTCTGTTGTCGACCAGCCTGTTTCCAGACACCTTGTTTTACAGGTTTGGGTTTATTAACATGATTTAATGCTCTGTTTGTCTGGTTACTTCTGTGAATTTGAACTTCTCGTCTGATATGGCTGTTGTTTTTAAGTTGATGTAGATTGACCATTTTCCCTTTAGAATTCCTCTCTTCCAAGGTGACATTAGTCTGTTTAGAGGAACTTTCAGCTATATCCTTTTGTTTGTTTTGATATAAGTTTATTAAGGGGCCTTTTCCTTTAGAGTCAGCTGTTTTATTTAAAGTTTTTACTTGGAATTCCTTTTTAGCCGCTGGGTTGTACCCTAACCCCTCTTTCTGAAAATTTACTTTTATTCCTAACACAGCGTTCAAGTTTTCTTCACCCTTAGTCATTTTTTCCAATGTTTCCTGTTTGCTTTTCAGTTCACTTTGGATTCTTTCTATTTCTTTCAGAAGTTGACTGTTTTCTTCCTTGAGTGAGTTGTTTCTTTCTTGAGTTAGCTTAGTTTCCTGTTCATATTCTTGAGTCTTTAGTTTTAACTCATCAATTGTATTTTTTAGTATCTCATTTTCTTCTAATAGCTCTTTGACATTTTCTTCATCTGTCTTGTGTTGATTCAGCTTATTTTGTAAGGTGGTGATTTCCAATTCTAGTTTAGTTCTGTTAGCAATTAAGTTGCTGTCATCATTGAGCTGATTAACTTTCTTCTTCAACCTTTTATTTTCCTTTCTTGTTGTTTCATATGTATCAAGTAAGTCTGAATAGGCTTCTTCCCAATCTGAGCTAGAAAAGTCTTGAAACTGGGAGGTTACCTCAAGGTCGTTGCTGTCTCCTTTGGCCATTAAACATGTGTTTCCTTCTTCTTCTTCGGAGGTTGTTTCCTCTTCGCTGCTTTCCTCCTCCTCGCTCCATGTGCTTATCATTGCCTTTGGTCTCTTGCCTTTCCACTTGAAGCTTGATTTCTTAGGAGCCTCTGGACATTCAGCCTTCATGTGTCCTGGTTTCCTGCAGTTGTAGCAGACAAGCTTGTTAGATGAAGCTTTGTTTTTGTCATACTTAAACTGGGATGATTTCCTTACCGTGCCCTTAGGATTTTTAAATCCCTTACCTTCCTTCCGCAGGAACCTTCTGAACTTTCTTGTTAGCATGGCTAGCTCGCCAGTTTCCTCACCTATGCTAGATGAGTTATCAGTGTCAGATAATTCAGAGGTGCCTATTTTAGTCTTCAGGGCGAGCTGCTTCTTTTTCTTGCCCTCGTCTTCCTTTCCTTTTAGATTGACTTCATAGGCCATTAGGGAACCTACTAGTTCATCCACAGTCATAGTAGTGAGGTTCTTTGAGTCCTCAATGACTGTGGCCTTGGTATGCCACATAGGAGTGAGGGACCTTAAAATTTTTCTCACTACCTCTTGCTCCTTGTAGGTTTTTCCTAGACTCTTTAAGCTATTTGTTAGTTGCACTAGTCTAGCATACATATCAGAAATGTTTTCATCAGTTTTCATTCTAAACATTTCATATTCTGAGACTAACATATTTGCTTTTGACTCCCTTACCTCTGACGTACCTTCATAGATGATTCCGAGTCGATCCCACATCTCCTTGGCTGTTGCACATTGTGAGACTCTTGAGAACTCCGTGGGATGAAGTGCGCATTGCATTACGTTCATAGCTCCCCAGTTGATGGTTGATTTTCTGACCTGTTCTCTGGTCCAGGTATCCTCGTCTTCGGGCAGCTCATAGGGTCCGCGGCTCACTACTCTCCACATCTCATGATCTTGTGCTCTCAAGAACACCTGCATACGATTTTTCCAGTATGAGTAATCATTTCCATCAAAGTATGGTGGTCTAGTCACTGAGTGTCTCTCAGCCATTAGACTTCTAGAGTTCAGTCCGCTAGGTCTCTCCTGGTTGTTAGACCACATTTTCGGAGAGTCTAGCTCTGATACCACGTGTTGAGTACGGACTGAATAGATCTAGAGGGGGGGTGAATAGATCTAGCCCCTTTTTTTCAATTAATAAACCAAGGATCAACTAGACCTTAAGCAAACGATGGATTGCAAAGATAAAACTGATAACTATAGCGATAGCAAACAATAGGAAGAGCACACACCACAAGCAAAACCACAAGACAGGATTTTTAGGTGGTTCAGTCTCTTCCTGAGACTTACATCCACCCCTTGCTCAACTTGAGCAAGGCTTCACTAATGAGAAATCCTGATCTCAATCAATACACCGCTGATACACAGCTTCTTCCTGCTGACACACAGCTTGTACCCGCTGCCACACAGCTTGACACTAGTTGTAAAGATGAGTAGAAAAACTTGTAACAGAGCTGAACATAAACGTTTGAAGCAGAGTAATTAAGGAGTTCAGCTTGGGACTCAATCACATAGAGAACAAGGCAAGACTCCCTGTAGGACTTCCAGCAGGATGCCTTCAGCTGCCTTGCTGCTGGAACTTGCAACACCTTGAGCCAGGTCTTCTTTCTGCAGCACCGAAGAGCACTTCTGTCTTCTGCAGCTTTTTGATTGTAGGAGAGCCACTCTTCCTTTTCTGATTAGAGAAACTTCTGATCCTGATCTTCCTTAGCTTCTTCTCTGTTTTTCCATATTCAGTTCTCTGTATTCTCTTCTCCTTTTTGCACCAGTTCTTATCAAGCTCGGAGCTGTTTCCTGCGCAAGTGCGAAACCTGTTGGATTACCCGCTAAAAACAGGGAGAAGATTAAGTAGAATCTAGAAAGATTTGACCGGTTCTTAGCAAGATTCTCTCCTTGAATCCCGTGCGGGATCTTATCATCTAAACCGCCCAACAACCTGCAGCAACAACCTGCAGGTTTTTCTCAACAGAAACTGAATTCGGTTAGAGTTCGGTTCTGGACGCTGCTTTGCCTGTGGTCAACCATGAGCTTGTCGCTGGTCTACAAAGAACAATGTCCAGACGGCTGGTCCTTCAGTCTGATGCTCTGTCTGTTCCGTGGTCGACAACGAGCAGACCTTTGGTTGACCACTGAAGTCTGTACAGCGGAAAAGTAACTGGTCGACCACCGAAGACTGTACAGAGGAAAGTCTATACAGAGGAAAGCCTGTACAGAGTTGGATTCGCTTGTATTGCCTCGTGGTCGACAGCGGACAGGCCTTTGGTTGACCAACGAAGTCTGTACAGAGGAAAGTTTGTACAGAGGAAAGTCTGTACAGAGGAAAACTCTGTACAGAGTTGGATTTGCTTGTATTGCTTCGTGGTCGACAACGGGCAGGGCTCTGGTCGACAACCAGAGCGCGTACAGAGGAAACGTAGCTTGAACTGTGTTTGGTTGGGTTCGTTGGTCGACAATGACTACCACTCTGGTCGACAAGAAACCTTGACAACTTCCTCTGATTTGTTGACTTCATTAGAACTTCAGTATACCTGAAATTACTTGAACTATCAGATTTGCATTGAATTAGTTAACCACATCTTTTGACATCATCAAATTATCATGAGTCCATTACTTTATATTGAAGGAGCAATTAAACATATCCTTTGTCATCATCAAAACTAAAGGGATGCACAACATTGTCCCCACTCAATTCATTCATATTCTTTGACTTCAGATGCTCTTGGATCTTAATGCCTATTGCTATCATTTCCCTATCACTTTCATTGAACAACAGTATTGCTTCTGGTTTAGTACATTGAGCTGTGGTTATTGTAATTGTTCATTTATAAGAATCACACTTGCAAATTGAAAGGAACTAAAGGTTTAACTTTTATAAATTGAAGAGTTAAGTGTCTGCACTTCAGAACTTGAGATAAAAGAAAAATTTTATAGCTCTTAATCTCTGTCTCATGGTTAGAATAGAAAAAGTTTTTTTTTTTAATGCCTGAACGTGTTAAACTGGAAATATCTAAAAAAGGTGAATAAGAGTGTGTATTTTTTTAAACAATCACTCTAAAAGAAATCAGGGCAGCAGTAAATAAGAACATTAATGTAAAGAGCTGAACACAGTGACAGAGCAATGGCTGAATTGCACTGAGAAACTGTGATCTCCTCCAAAGAAGTAGGAGAATTCATAAGTCATGAAGTACTTCAGACTACCTCTGTGCATATGGTCAAATCTATAGGGGGAGTTTTCACCAAGTAACTGGGGGTACTGGCCTCTGATCAAGGTGTGCCCTTAATGCCAAAGGTGAAAATTGTTCCTTGTAGGTCTTGATCTGAAATAGATCTAGTAGTTTATGCCTAGTAACTGGGGGTACCTGTCTCTGATCAAGGTGTACACCTAATGTCAACAGCATAAATGCCACGGGTCTATTCACTTACCTCAGTTTCTGAAAAATTAAAAAGTGAAATACAAACTGTTGTAACCCATTGAAATCAAAAGTCATTGAGTGAAAATTATTTTTTCTCAATACATATTCAAGTTGCCTTCTTGAACTTCCATGTTTAATCACAAAGGGTATTGTTTCTAACTTTTCTATTAAAACCATGTGCCTTAGATTCATTGCTATAAATGGAGTCTATAACTCTTTTTCAGTGGTCAGCTGCTTTACTCTATCTTTATCACTGTTAAACCTGAATTTTTTCAAAACTATATATTGCTGATTCTTATGCTTTAACAGTTATTTATAATCATGCTCACCTTCTGAACCAATGCTTCAGTTGTTGTGTAGTGACCCCTTCTTTATTCATGTTCCTTCTCTCCTACCTTCTCTACCTTTTGATTATCTGTTTTATCCATCCATATTCCTTCTCAAAGGGAGAGAAATAATTTAGGGGGAGTTATTCATTCAGGGGCAGTTTGAGCTGTTCTAAGGGAAATCTGCAATGTATTCTGCAGGTTGCACTCATGTGTTTCCTTCTTTTTGATTATGTCAAAGGGGGAGAAATTTTGGTTGGTGACTCACTGTCACTTTGTTGCCATCATCAAAAAGGGGGAGAATGTTGTGCCCCTTAGGCACAAGCATATGCTATTTTGTTTTTATGATAGCAACATAGTGAGAGTATCACAGTGAGCCAATCATTGTGTTTAGCATACATTGCATTTGTTCATTTGTTCACTACTATATGCATTTGTTCATTTGTATGCATCACTCCTTTGGCAAGTCTATACATGGTGCATTCATCCATATAAAGTCTATACATTGCTGCATTTCAAGTCTGTACATCGGTTAAGTCTATACATTCTTTAGCTCAGTTCGCAGCTGAGTCTGAAGTATGTACAGTCTATGGTCTTCATGCATACATATAGTCAATGCATCATCTTGATAGCATGCACGCACTCAAGTGTATACATTCATGAGCTATGCCTATGCATCGTTTACATACTGTATCATTAAGTCCGTGCATCCATTTCTAGTGTACATACTTTGCTTGATGCATTCTGCATTACACACTCAGTTTGTGCATTGTGCTTTCATGTTTCAACACTAGACATTGCAAAGTCTATACATTGATGTCGCATTGCAAAGTCTACACATTGCAAAGTCTATACACTACATTGCACGAGCTGAAGTTTACACAGTGTCTTGCTGCACGCACTTGAAGTCTGTACATTTTCCACTTGTAGCATTAGCACAAGTCTGTACAGCCAATGCAGTTCATGTCTCGTGAACATCCGTCTCATTCAATGTCTCATGCAAGTATGCACATCGTCTGTCAGCACTTACAAGTCTATACATTCTTCGCAGTTCAGCATCTCATGTTGTGTCTCATGCAAGTATGTACATCGTCAGTCTGCACAAGTCTATACACTCGCATGATAGCCAGTTTGCTCAAGTCTATACATCCGCATGATAGCAAGTCCATACAACGCATGTTGCTGCATGAACACAAGTCTGTACACTGTCTTGTTACACGCATTCTTGTCCATACACTGCCTTGTAGCATGCACGCACACACAAGTCTATACATCCGGTTTCCATGCTTCATGCAGCGGGTGCTGGCCTGTCTGTGCATTCACTCTGAATGTATATACTTATGCATAATGCAAACTACATCTTATGAACTTACAGTCTATACACTCTCTCCTGCACACCTGTTGTCAAGTCTGTACAGGCCATGACTCTACTGATAACAGTCTGTTATTATAGAGCTGCGGCTCGAGGAGGTTAATGATGCACGTGATCCAAGAATAGAAGATGGCCCTGATCGTGACACGTGGAACCACTGTGCTGAAATGCTGCCACGTGGACTGAGGCTTCTGGGCGGGAAATGTGGAAGACACACGCCCTATCTTCTACTGCTGCTATAAAAGGAAGCCTTCTTCCTCAGAACAAGACTGATCGAAGCAGAAGGGGCAGAAGCAGAAAGAGAGAGCCTGCATGAACCAGAAGTAAAAGAAAAAGAGAAGAAGAGCCGAGTGTGAAAGTAGCAGAGAAGAAGAAGAAAAGAAAGAGGAGAAAGAAGAGAAAAAGAGAGTGAGAGACAGTGAGATCGAGAGAAGAAGAGAGCAGTCTGAAGATCAGTCTTTATTGGACTGTGGATCAAATCCAGGCCAGTCAGCTCTGTTGAGAGCCACATTGTATTTCATCGCATAAAGCTTTTTGTTGCTGTTTGTTTCCTATTTTCTTGTTTCATCTTTTACCTTTCTTCAAGCTGTTAGTCAGCGGTTGCAGTGGAGGATTCCACTGGACAGGTCAAGCTGTAATTCCTCAGCGGGCGAGACTTGGTCTCGGACAGCAAGCTGTGTTGCTCAGCGGGCAGAGGAGGATTCCTCTGGACGGGTTAAGCTGTAGTCCCCAGCGGTTGTAGGCAAGCTGTGATGTCCAGCGGTTCAAGCTGTGAGTCAGCAGTAATCCACACTCGGGTTGAGTGTGGGGTGGACGTAGGTCTGGAGGACCGAACCACCTAAAAACCCTTTGCGCACTTTGGTTTGATTTCTTCTATCTGATTGGCGCTAGATGAATGCTTAAGCACGATATGGTTGGATTGCACACTGTGTGTTCGATTGTAGTTTTGAGAGTCCTTTGACTTTGTTCCTAAGTCACTAGTCAGTTCATCTATAAGCATATCAGTTGACTTTGTGAATCGGAATTCCGCAGTTCTGAGCATTAGATTTTAATTGGGTGAAAATTTTTAAGGGGAGATTCATTCACCCCCCTCTGAATCCACCGCACCGAACCCAACAACCCTCACATGCACGCCCTGCTTAAGGGAAGCCTTTAATGAGAGGGGTATGAACGATGATCCCTGGCCAGTAGTTTTAGCCTGTCTTTAGATGTTGCAGATTGCTTTGTCAAAAATTTTTTTTGATATTGTCAAAATTCTAAAAAAATCAAATATTGCCAAAAATCAAATAATGTTAAAATTCTAAAAAAATCAAATATTACCAAAAATAAAAAAAAATCAAATATAGCCAAAAATCCAAAAAATCAAATATTGCCAAAAATCTAAAACTATCAAATATTTCAAAAATCCAAAAAAAATCAAATATTGTTGGGAAAAAATAAAAAATAAAAAAAACAGAAAATAAAAAATATGTGTCTTTAGTTCCCTTCTTCGTACATTTTTCATTTTTTATTTGTTTTGAGGGTAGGTATGATTTGTTTGTTAAGTGTGCAGGTTGCAAGTTACAGGTACTCAAGCTGTCCTTGCTCCCTTTTATCTTTTGCTCTGCCTCCTATTCACTTCTTCTAATCTGTTCACTTCTTCAATCATATCTCTCGATTTGTTCTAGAGCTCATGTCCTTCTCAGCTTTCGCTAGCATCATACTTTCATGAGAGGGCTTTGCCTCACGATTACGAACCTGGCGGTTCTGCTTCTTCTGATCTTGGGTTTTGATTGAGGAGCGTATTTATTTGTGTCTTTCATCCCGCCGTGTCCTTGTCACATAAGTTTATGTCCGTCCGTATCCTTGTCACACGTGTTCTTTTGTCCCTCCGTGTCTGTCATATTTTCGCCCCACTGTGTTATCGTCCCACGTGTGTCATATTCTACCATGCTATGTGTTGTTGTTGTCCCCCGTGGTGTTGTCGCCCCGCGCGTCTGTCCCACCATATCTTGTCCCACCCCGTGTGTTGTCCCACCGTGTTGTGGTGTCGTCTTGCCCCACCATACTCTTTAGTCCGGCTCACGCTTATTGTTTGTTCATGTGATGTCTTGCATATGTTGTTCATGTGATTTCATCCTTCATTATGTTATGTTATGTTATCTTTCAGCCATCTTTGTGATGTTATATTCATGTTGTTGGTTGTCTTATAAATTTAAAAAAATAAAAAAAAAATGCCGCTTTGCCTGGGCAAGTAAGTCAGGTATGGCTCTCTATGCCTTCTCATTGTTGCATTAATATATGGTATCTATATTATTATAGCCTCTCAAGGACCGATTGGTTTCCCGTGTGATCTGGAATCTGATGTTCCCTTTTAACAAAAAATGATGATGGTTTAAGAGTATACGGTTAATCGTTGGATAAGCTGCTCGGTTGAGTTGAGTGGGGACGATGGACTCTGTCTCGCACGCCGTAGTTATAAGAAGATTCTTGACCCTATCTTGGCTCAGTCTAGCAATATTATCCTTGAGTACTTTCTATTTTATCTTTCTTTGAATTCGTTTTGATGATTTCTTTATTTTAGCCCAGCATGCATCATGTCATTTTTGAGCATTCACGTCTCACGATCCTCTCAAGGTTCCTCCTCTGTAATGGTTGATTGCGCTTCAGTTCTCTTGGATATGAGACTCCCATTCCACTCTGAATTTGATAGTTTTATCTGATCTTTCCCTCTTGGTCTGGTGGGCCAGCGTTATTCTTGTCTGCATTTTTATCTCAGTCTTATTCTCCTTTCCAGCTTTCAACTGTGTTCCTTCCGATCCCCTCATTGTCTGTGGATTGTGTCCCCGATGAGGTTGGTCGTGTTTTCTTCTCTTTTCCCCTGGTTAGTTCTCTAGACATGTCTCATCCTTGTCATCCAGTCCTAGTGGTTAGTTCGGTATTTTTGGGAGAATTCCTATCACTTATTGGTTGTGACAGGTGTCTTTTGCCTTGATGCACGCTTTTCAATCCCCTTCGCTTCATCTCTACTTCATCTCCATTTCATATCGCTATCGCTTTCGCTCCATATCGTTTCCATTCCGCCTCCGCATCTCTTTTGCTCGTTCCCTTGCAAAGTAGACATCAGGGAGGGGCATCTATTGACACCCGTTTTAGCCCACAATTTACGTTATTTCTTTTATTCATCATTTTTGATGTCCCGAATTACCCATTATTTTGGAGCCTTCCTTGGATAGATTTCGAGCTCATTTCATTATTCCCTTGCCTTTGGACTTCGGAGATCATGATTTCTTAGAGCCCTTGTGGTGCGGACACTAGAGCGAGCGAGAAGCATGAACCGGCGAACCGTCGGTACCGTACGCGCAGCACCACTCGAGCTATATCGGCTTCCCTTTGGCTTGGAGACAATCTGGAGTCTCCGTTCTGAGTCCCATCATTTTTAGTATTTATTGGGTTTTATTTGGAATGTAATGTGTGCTTATTTGGTTTATTTGGGTTTAATAGAGTGTAATTAGGAGAAATAAATGTGTTTTCTTATAAAAAGGGGCCACCTAGGTCCCGCGGGCCCCCTCACCCTCCTCCCCATTGGGCCACCTAACTTCTAGGGACCCATTGGGGCTGACCCATTATCCACCTTGGATATTGGACAATTGGACCAAAGAAGAAAAATTCTATTTTTCTTCTTTAAGGGGGGTGCCCCCTCTTTTGGCTTTATTAGGCCAATTTTTTAATTTTGTTTGACCACATGAGGAAAAATAGTTTTTGGTAACCCCAAGGTACCCCTCACCCACCCTAGATCTAAGGGTAATCCTAGTCATTTACCTAGAGTGCCCATTTCATATAAAAGCTTATATTTTACCATTTTTACCATAATTAATGAAAGAATTCAAGCATTTTTGTAGCACCCCGGTATAATAACAAATAAAAATTTAGGAGAAATTAATAAGAAATTCTTTAAGAAATAGGATAAGTAAAATTTTAACTATTTTAAAAACATCTGGAAAAATGAGAATATTGTAGAGGATAAAACGTTTAGTAAAATTATCTTCTATGACTAGCCTAAAAAAAATTCTTAAACAGGCCGAATTAGTCGATTAAGGCCCAAATCAACACTTAGTCTAATCGGACCTTAAAATGCGAAATTAGAGCCCAATACTAAATCATTTAAGCTCAAACCAGATTCAAATTAACGGCTAGGATCAACTTGTCGTTTCCACTCTGGTTATTCACCGAAAACCTAACCGTAGGAGAGGAATTTGGCGGAGGGGTGGCGGATTGACCAGGTCTTGCACGAATCGCGCACGTCTGTGTTGCGTGGACTCTATCTCCACGATTGGAACTCTCCAGACCCTATAGGACCTATAAAAATGAAACTCAGTGACCCTAGAATCGTTTAGATGCTGTGGCGGCCGGTGAGGACCTCGTACGGGAGAGAATTCCAGCGATTACCGGCGGTGTGTACCTAGCACGATCAGCATCCCTCTTCTTCCTTCATCCTTCGATTAAAGTAGGTGATAGCAAGCCAAACCCTAAGTATCATATATGGATAGAAGCGTCGTCCTGTCTTCTTTCTATGGATCTAAACAGCCCTAAATTTTATGGTGTATCCTACGAGAATTTAAGGTTTCAATGGAAGCATGTTAGAATTAGGGTTAACTAGGTTCCACTTCGATTAAGTAGAGATTTCAGGCACTAAAAGTTTAATTGATAATGTTATCTCGTGTAAAATTTTATGCTCTTTCCATTGGCTATAAAAGCCCTAATTTTCATGCTCTATATAATGCGTATTTAGTTATTGTTTCCAACCCTAGCCAACCCCATCGGAGACAGGCAGGGCGAAGGGGCTGCACACTGTTCTGATATGAGCGGTCGTTCGATAGACCGCGCGACTATATGAACGGCTAGCCAGTGACCGCCTGTGTTATTTGCATTATTGCATTTTCTTGAGGCAAGCGGCTAGGTCAGAACCGCTCAATGAGCCATGCGGCCATCCATAAGACCGCCCATCTTCTGCCGGGCCCCTGCCTGCAGAGCATGAACGGCTTGTGGAGAGACCGCTGAGGCCCCTTGAACGGTTCTAGACGAACTGTTCTTCCCCACAGAATTATATTGATTTCGAAATTAGCATGTTTTATCCCTAGTTATTAATCTTAATGGTAGGACTAGCAACCAACATATAAATGGAACATATGGAAGATTAAATTTTATAATTTGTTGGTTTATTTCTCATCATGACCTTGGTTTATTAATTCAATTAAATTCACATATGAATGTATGAAACATGTTATTAAGTTTGTTTGACAGTCGTTCTACTCCGGTAGGATTGACTGACAGCTACTGGTTTCCGAGGTTTCATTAGCCTTATTTCCTTGTAATGATTGGGACTCTCCGCCGGATACTCCTTCCATCGGACTAGGACCTCCATTACAAGACCTTCGTAAGCCCCCGCAAGCCTGGGATTCCCACTAGGACGGCGGGCAGCTTGTGCAACCAAGACCTAAACCTGTTCAAGTGATCGAACCGCTTGGATTGTTGTGGTGAGTCACGGCTCAAATTGGACAGACTGAGTCTTGAACGGTCGGATTTGGACCGTTTAACTCAATATGTGGCCCATTAGGAACCGTGCATTGCTGGCTAAATGACATTTCCTGTTGGTCGATTAACCTTGTTCCATCTTCGACCAACACATGTTTGGATCGACCCAATAAGCCCTCGACTGACAAGTGGAGAGTGGGCTGGACCCTGGTTCAGTTCTGCCCCACTTATGGCAGCTCGGAGCCCATTTTGGGTGGATTTCTAGCCTTCTAGTTAGGCCCAGTTTGAACGGCCTGAGTAGGCCCGTCCAGGTACTCGAGCGGTTCCGAATGGTCCGTTCATTCCATCGAGCGGCCCTATAAGGACCGTTTATCTTGTTCTTGGGCTTCAAGTTCTTCTAGCCATGAGCGGCCCACTCTTGACTGTCTATACTAGTTAAATTGCCCGTTGTGACCGTTCTAGTTGAAGAGCGGCCCATACTGGTCCGTTTATCCTTGACTTCGTTAAGTTCTTTCCTGAACGGCCCAGATGAGACCGTGCCTAGCTTGAGCGGCCCAGTCTAGACCGCGTACACTCCAGAAATTATTTATGTGTTTCATGGTATTGAATCCGAGGACCTGATTGGTTCTTGATAACTTGAACTTTTTGGTCAAAGTATCTCTTCAACTTATTCTTGGGTTGTTCAGAGGAGAGTTCATACCTTGATATAATTGGCCATTTAACTTGATTAATGTCTAGACATAACTTGGGATCTTGGATCCATTAAATCAATGCCAACGCATCATAAGGGCCCGGTTTGGTCCAGAGAGGAGCACCCGAAAAATACTTGTGCCCCGGGGAGTTTGAATGACATGGTGAGGCATTGCACCGAATGCATGACTAGCATGATGTCTACGACAATAATCTATTACTTGAATCTTGCTTGACTTGGTTAATTCTTGATTGTTGGCCAATTTCCAGTTACATTATGTTCCTGTTCCCGTATTTCTTCTCCTTATGTTATTCTGCCATGTCGTTGTTTCATTTCGTTTCTTTTTCGCACATACAAATGCAATTAATTGGTTAACTACTTAAATTTGCCTGTTATTACCAACTGAGCATTTGCTCACCCAGTTGTTACCCCCTTTTCAGGTAGCTCAAGTGAAGATTCGTAAACCGATGGGGATGGGCAAGAGTGATGGCCATGGAGCAAACCAGTTAGAAGCCGTGTGGAGCCAGTCATAGTCGTTGTGTCTAGCTATGTTTCATAGTGTGTGTTTTGAAGGAGTTGTAATTTCGAAGTCAGCAAATGTAATGTTGTCAAGTGGACGTTATGTCGGAATTATGTCTAAGAGGGTTTATGTGTTTGGAACATGGATCATTTGATGTTATTTAGTTAATAGAGTTATTTTCTATTTGTGGTGTTGTGTTGACCCTTTAGCGTTAGTATAGCATGTATGGAAATCAATATATTGTTATTAATTATTTCTACTGCCTGTCCCGATATTCCGCATCGGGGCGTGATAGTTAGGTGGTATCAGAGCCTAAGTTTTTAATATTCCTAGGTTTTCTAAGTTCTAGGTTTCTAAGTAATGTCGTAGAACCTACAACCTTGTTATAAGTCTTAGGACCGAACCTAGTGAGATTTGGGTAGGGACTTGGGTTGAGTTAATAAACAAATTCTAAAACTTTCCCTTCTAAATGAACCTAAAATAAATTATTTTTCGTGTAGGACGTTCTAATGGCAGCCGACCGTGCGCAATGGCGAGATATGCATCGAACGGTTCAAGGACTTATTCGGGCCTTGCAGCAGGTGGCCCAAGGAGGAGCAGCAAACCACGGAGCTGGAGATCTTCACCGAAACTTCCGTGGGATGAATCCCCCGCATTTTGTAGGCTCGACTGACCCCGATGAAGCCGAGGACATGCTAAAAGAAATGGAGAGGATTTTCGAAGTAATGCAGTGTAGCGATCAGGAGCGTGTTCTTTTAACGACCTTCCAGCTGGAGCGTGATGCAAGGACATGGTGGGATGAAGTGAAGGCTACCCTTGGAGATAGACAAGTCTTGTGGAAGGAGTTCGAGGAACTCTTAATAGCAAATATTTTTCTGATAGAGTACAAGAAAAGAAAGCGGTTGAGTTTGTTGGTTTGAAGCAGTGAAATCTGTCTGTAGTCAAGTATGAAGCTCAGTTCTCTCGGTTATCTCATTATGCCACTCACTTGATATCTACAGAGAAGATGAAAGCCAAGCGCTTTCTTAATGGACTGAAGCTACAATATATTAACCAATTATCACCAATGGAAATTCAAACTTATGCGGAGATGGTAAGGAAAGCTCTAGTCTTGGAAGATACCTTAGAAATGACGGAGAGAATCCGTGGGAAGAACGTTGAGAAGGAACAACCTACTGGTTCTGGGAATGTTAAATCCAGTAATGGCAAGAAGAGGCCCAATGGCGGATCTGGTTCGTGGAAGGGGAAAATGCCGAAGAATGATGACAAGAAGTCTGGCCTTGTTGTACCATTCAAGGGCGTGTGCAGGTATTGTGACCGTCTAGGTCACAAGATGGAAGAGTGCTGGCGCAAGCTGGGCGCCTGTTTGCGTTGTGGTAGTAGGGACCACCGTATTCTAGAGTGTCCCCTTTTGTCTGATCAATCTATCCCGACTAAGCCGCAAGGAATTAAGAAGCAGCAGGGTAAGCTCCAAGCCCTACAGGAAGATGATGCAGGAACCACCGAGGGGGGTGGACTTGTCGAAGGTGCTCTTATTATACGTGATAAGCCACCATCTGTTCTTTTTGATAGTGGTGCCACTCATTCTTTTGTTTCTCAGAAATTTGCTAAGTCTTTAGCTATGAAGCCAGTTTTGATGAATGCTCCGTTAGAGATCTCAACCCCTATTGGTTCCAGTTCAGCCATTAAGTATTTCTATCCTTCCAGTAAGGTTATGATTAATGAACAGAACTTGCCAGCTGATTTAGTTTGCATGGATATGAAAGATTATGATGTAATTTTAGGAGAGGATTGGCTGGCTAAGCATGAAGCCAATGTTCATTGTAGTTCTAGTTCTGTGTCTTTTTCTAGACACCCTGGACTTTCTTTTATAGGGGTTAGACACCATAAGTCCGTGCCACTTATTTCGGCCCTTCGAGCTGATAAGTTGATGAGGAAAGGATGTCAGGCTTTTCTAGCCTTTGTTTATGTGACCCTTGAGAAGAAGATTGAGATAAAGGACATTCCTATCGTTCGAGATTTTTCGGATGTCTTCCCTGAGGAATTGCTAGGACTTCCGCCTGAGAGAGAGGTTATCTTTTCTATTGATTTAATTCCTGGCGCGACCCCTGTTTCCAAAGCTCCTTATCATATGTCTCCCGCGAAGCTAAGGGAATTGAAGCAACAGTTAATAGAATTACTTGAGAAGGGGTTCATTCGTCCAAGTACATCCTCGTGGGGAGCCCCAGTATTGTTCGTCCAGAAGAAGGATGGTTCGATGAGGTTGTGCATCGATTATCGGTAATTGAACCAACTGACTATCAAGAACAAATACCCATTGCCGAGGATTGACAAATTATTTGATCAGATAGCAGGAGCTCAATATTTTTCTAAGATTGATCTCTGATCGGGATACCATCAGTTGCGGATTAAGGAAGATGATATCTATAAGATGGCCTTCCGTAGCAAGTATGGATATTTTGAATTTGTAGTAATGCCTTTTGGACTAACGAATGCACCTGCAGCTTTTATGCAGTTGATGAACAATGTGTTCCGGCCCTATCTTGATCAATGGGTCGTGGTGTTTATTGATGATATTCTGATTTATTCTAAGAGTGAGGAGGAGCATGCTAAACAATTGAGGATGGCATTGCAAATATTGAGAGATCATCAGCTATATGCCAAGTTTAGTAAGTGTGAATTCTAGCTGCAAGAGGTGTCCTTTCTAGGGCATATTATTACAAAGGAAGGTATTTCTGTTGATCTTTCAAAGGTAGAGGCAGTGAAGAATTGGGATAGGCCTACTAATATTAAAGAAGTTAGAAGTGTCCTAGGCCTAACAGGTTATTACCAAAGGTTTATTTAGGATTTCTCCAAGATTGCGGTGCCCTTAATAAGATTAACCCGTAAGGAGAACAAATTTGATTGGTCAGAGGATTGCGACAGAAGCTTTCAGACCTTGAAGGAGTGTCTAACTACTGCCCCTGTTTTAGCTTTACCTTCTGGAGAAGAAGGTTTATGGTGTACATGGATGCTTCAGGTATTGGCCTAGGTTGTGTGCTTATGCAATCAGGAAGATAATAGCTTATTCTTCTAGGCGGTTGAGGAAGCATGAAGAGAACTATCCTGTCCATGACTTGGAACTAGCAGTTGTGGTGTTTGCCTTGAAGATATGGAGACACTACTTGTATGGAGAGACATTTACGATGTTTTCATATCATAAGAGTCTGAAGTATTTGTTTTCTCAGAAGGAACTCAATATGTGACAGAGGAGATGGCTTGAGTATTTGAAGGACTTTGACTTTTCCATTGAGTGTCATCCTGGAAAGGGGAATGTTGTGGCGGATGCCTTGAGCCGCAAGCCAATAGTTAGGTTATCGCATCTCATGTTGCAAGAATGGAGGCTGCTGGAGCAGTTAGCTAGTTTGGATCTCAATATTGACAAGGACCGAGTTATGATTGCTCAGATTCAATTTAGACTGGAATTATTGATGGAAATCAAGTCCTTGCAAGACAATGACCCAGAGTTGGTGGAGATCAAGGAGAGTTTGAGTATCAGACCTGATTTTATGGTAGGTGATGATGGCAGATTGTTGTTTCAGGGAAGGACTTGTGTACCTGATGTGGCTGAAATAAAGAATAAGATTCATGAAGAAGCTCATAGATCCAGGTACACTATTCATCCTGGAGGTACTAAGATGTTTAAGGATTTGAAAAGATCCTTCTAGTGGCCGAATATGAAAAAGGAAATTGTAGAATTTGTGAGTAAATACCTGGTGTGTCAGCAAGTGAAGGCTGAGCATTTAAGACTTACAGGGAAATTAAAACCACTTGATATACCTCAATGGAAGTGGGAGAGCATTGGTATGGATTTTATCATTGGTCTACCTAGGACACGTGGTGGATTTGACGCAATATGGGTGATCATCGACAGATTGACAAAGTCTACTCATTTCTTGTCCATTGAGTCCAAGTGGACAGTTGATGTCTTAGCTGCTTTGTATATGAAGGAAGTTGTAAGACTCCATGGCATTCCAGTCAGCATTGTGTCTGATAGAGACCCTAGATTCACTTCACATTTTTGAAAGGGATTGCAAGAATCTTTTGGAACCCGTCTGAATTTCAGTACTGCTTTTCATCCACAAACAGACGGGCAAACTGAAAGAACCAACCAGATAGTGGAAGATATGCTTAGATCTTGCATGATCGATTTTGGAGGTTGTTGGAGTGATCACTTGGCCTTGATTTAATTCGCCTACAACAATAGTTATCAGTCTAGTATTCAGATGGCTCCGTTTGAAGCTTTATGTGGAAGGAGTTGTCGATCCCCGTTATGGTGGAACGAGGTAGGTGAGAAGCAATGGCTGGGACCAGATCTCATTTCGGAATCGTCCAAGAATATCCGTATTATCAAAGACCGATTACAAGTAGCACAATCAAGACAGAAGAGTTATGCGGACAACAGAAGGAGAGCCTTGGAATTTCAGGTTGGTGAACATGTGTTTCTGAAGGTTTCTCCCATGAGAGGGATTCGAAGATTTGGCATTCAAGGCAAGCTGAGTCCAAGATGTGTTGGTCCATTCGAGAATCTGGACAGAGTGGGGGAGGTTGCTTACTGCTTAGCGCTACCACCTCAGTTATCAGGAGTACATAATGTCTTTCATGTGTCAATGCTGCGAAAATATGTGTACGACCCCACTCACATCATTCAGCATGCAGATATTGAATTGAAGGAAGATTTGACTTTTGAAGAAATACCTATCAAGATTCTGGATCATAAGCAGCAACAACTTAGGAACCGATCCAGACCTATGGTTAAAGTGGAATGGAGTCGGCGTGGAACTGAAGAGGCTAATTGGGAGTCAGACGATACCATGCGGAAGCAGTATCCCGACTTATTCTAGGTGCGTTATCTTACTCCCCATTGTATTAAGTGCGTTGAATTTGGAGGACCAAATTCCTTAAAGTGGGGGAGGGTGTAGCACCCCGGTATAATAACGAATAAAAAGTTACGAGAAATTAATAAGAAATTCCTTAAGAAATAGGATAATTAAAATTTTGACCATTTTATAAAAATCTATAAAAATTAGAATATTGTAGAGGATAAACAGTTTAGTAAAATTGTCTTCCATGACCACCCTAAATAAAATTCTTAAACATGCCGAATTAGCCGATTAAGGCCCAAATCAACACTTAGTCTAATCGGACCTTAAAATGCGAAATTAAAGCCCAATACTAAATCATTTAAGCTTAAACCAGATTCAAATGAATGGTTAGGATCAACTTGTCATTTCCCCTCTAGTTATTCACCGAAAACCTAACCCTAGGAGAGGAATTTAACGGCGGAGTGGCGGATTGACCCGGTCTTGCGTGAATCATGCACGTCCGCGTTGCGTGGACTCTTATCTCCTCGATTGGAACTCACCAGACCCTATAGAACCTATAAAAATGAACCTTAGTGACCCTAGAATCATTTAGATGCTGTGGCGGCCGGTGAGGACCTCAGACGGGAGAGAATTTCGACGATTACCGGCGGTGTGTACCTAGCACGATCAGCATCCCTCTTCTTCCTTCATCCTTCGATTAAAGTAGGTGATAGCAAGCCAAACCCTAAGTATCATATATGGATAGAAGCGTCGTCCTGTCTTTTTTCTATGGATCTAAACAGCCCTAAATTTTATGGTGTATCCTGCGAGAATTTAAGGTTTCAATGGAAGCATGTTAGAATTAGGGTTAACTAGGTTCCACTTCGATTAAGTAGGGAATTCAGGCACTAAAAGTTTAATTGATAATGTTATCTCGTGTAAAATTTTATGCTCTTTCCATTGGCTATAAAAGCCCCAATTTTCATGCTCTATATAATGCGTATTTAGTTATTGTTTCCAACACTAGACAACCCCGCCAGAGACGGGCAAGGCGAAGGGGCAGCGCACTGTTCTGATATGAGCGGTCGTTCGATAGACGGCGCGACTATATGAACGGCCAGCCAGTGACCGCCTGTGTTATTTGCATTATTGCATTTTCTTGAGGCAAGCGGCTAGGTCAGAACCGCTCAACGAGCCATGCGGCCATCCATAAGACCGCCCATCTTCTGCCGGGCCCCTGCCTGCAGAGCATGAACGGCCTGTGGAGAGACCGTTGAGGCCCCTTGAACAGTTCTGGATGAACCGTTCTTCCCCACATAATTATATTGATTTCAAAATTAGCACGTTGTATCCCTAGTTATTAATTTTAATTATAGGACTAGCAACCAACATATAAATGGAACATATGGGAGATTAAATTTTATAATTTGCTGGTTAATTTCTCATCATGACCTTGGTTTATTATTTCAATTAAATTCAAATATGAATGTATGAACCATGTTATTAAGTTTGTTTGACAATCGTTCTAGTCCGGTAGGATTGACTGACCGCTACTGGTTTCTGAGGCTTCATTAGCCTTATTTCATTGTAATGATTGGGACTCTCTGTCGGATACTCCTTCCATCGGACTAGGACCTCCATTACGGGACCTTCGTAAGCCCCCGCAAGCCTGGGATTCCCACTAGGACGCCGGGCAGGTTGTACCACCAAGAACTGAACCTGTTCAAGTGATCGAACCGCTTGGATTGTTGTGTTGTGAGTCACGGCTCAAATTGGACAGACTGAGTCTTGAACGGTCGGATTTGGACTGTTTAACTCAATAGGCGGCCCATTAGGAACCGTGCATTCCTGGCTAAATGCCATTTCCTGTTCGTCGATTAACCTTGTTCCATCTTCGACCAAAACATGTTTGGATCGACCCAATAAGCCCTCGACTGACAAGTGGAGAGTGGGCTGGACCCTGGTTCAGTTCTGCCCCACTTATGGCAGCTCGGAGCCCATTTTGGGTGGATTTCTAGCCTTCTAGTTAGGCCCAGTTTGAATGGCCTGAGTAGGCCCGTCCAGGTACTCGAGCGGTTCCGAATGGTCCGTTCATTCCATCGAGCGGCCCTATAAGGACCGTTTATCTTGTTCTTGGGCTTCAAGTTCTTCTAGCCATGAGCGGCCCACTCTTGACTGTCTATACTAGTTAAATTGCCCGTTGTGACCGTTCTAGTTGAAGAGCGGCCCATACTGGTCCGTTTATCCTTGACTTCGTTAAGTTCTTTTCTGAACGGCCCAGATGAGACCGTGCCTAGCTTGAGCGGCCCAGTCTAGACCGCGTACACTCCAGAAATTATTTCTGTGTTTCATGTTATTGAATCCGAGGACCTGATTGGTTCTTGATAACTTGAACTTTCTGGTCAAAGTATCTCTTCAACTTATCCTTGGGTTCTTCAGAGGAGAGTTCATACCTTGATATAATTGGCCATTTAACTTGATTGATGTCTAGACATAACTTGGGATCTTGGATCCATTAAATCAATGCCAACGCATCATAAGGGCCCGGTCTAGTCCAGAGAGGAGCGCCCGAAAAGTACTTGTGCCCCGGGGAGTTTGAATGACATGGTGAGGCATTGCACCGAATGCATGACTAGCGTGATGTCTACGACAATAATCTATTACTTGAATCTTTCTTGACTTGGTTAATTCTTGATTGTTGGCCAATTTCCAGTTACATTATGTTCATGTTCCCATATTTCTTCTCCTTATGTTATTCTGCCATGTCGTTGTTTCATTTCGTTTCTTCTTCGCACATACAAATGCAATTAATTGGTTAACTACTTAAATTTACCTGTTATTACCAACTGAGCATTCGCTCACCCAGTTGTTACCCCTTTTTCAGGTAGCTCAAGTGAAGATTCGTAAACCGATGGGGATGGGCAAGAGTGATGGCCATGGAGCAAACCAGTTAGAAGCCGTGTGGAGCCAGTCATAGTCGTTGTGTCTAGCTATGTTTCAGAGTGTGTGTTTTGAAGGAGTTGTAATTTCGAAGTCAGCAAATGTAATGTTGTCAAGTGAATGTTATGTTGGAAGTATGTCTAAGAGGGTTTATGTGTTTGGAACATGGATCATTTGACGTTATTTAGTTAATGGAGTTATTTTCTGTTTGTGGTGTTGTGTTGACCCTTTAGCTTTAGTATAGCATGTATGGAAATCAATATATTGTTATTAATTGTTTCTACTGCTTGTCCTGATATTCTGCGTCGGGGCGTGACAATTTTTGTCCAAGGAGCCAAGGGCCGCCCCCTCTCTCTCTCCTCTCTCCCCTGCAGCTATGAAGGTTGCCTTCTGAGGTGTGACTCCTCCCCTTATTAGTGTGTAAAGCTATCCGCCGCCGCCGCCACCGCCATCGAGCCGCCGTTGCACCGCCACCGCCATCGCTGGAGTTCTGTCCAACTCAGGACAGCAAGCCACCTCCAAATTTTTGGCTCTCAGCTCCCAGATCCGACGAGGCTGAAATTTTCAGGGTGAGTTCTCAAGGTTGATCCCACGTCCCACCTAAAATTTTAGAATTTCCCCACTTCGTTTTTCTTTTTTCCCATTTAGATTCCCACAGCCCTCAAGATCTGCCCCTGTGTAGTCTTGTGTTCCAGTGACCAAACCTTTCACCCATGAGCCCCCCTTTCCGATTTCAGAATGATCTAAAATTTGAACTGGGAGTTCTGTCCACCTAAACCATTGTCCATAAATTTTTTGTGATTTTTGGAATTTTATTTTCCATCCAAAAAAACACAGTCTTTTCCCAAATCTGTGCTGCCCCATGCAGTCCAGATCCAACCCATCTCTGTTAGAAAATCTATTTCCCATGTCAAACCTCCACCAAAATTTACAAAAAAATTATCCCTATCTTCCTTATATCTTCCTCTAGCTTTCATAAAAATCCCATCACCCAGATCTAAAGTTTCTGTCGCGGTCAACATCCTTTCTCCGGCAGATGTCAGTCTGCCTGGCCAGATCTGAGACTGAGAATTGTCCCCTTTCAAATTCCACCATGGAAAGTACGGCCCCAAAAAAATTACTGTAACACCAGAGGGTTGAAGTACTTCAAGTTAGACTTAGCTGCAGGCTGTAGGACGAATGTCTAGACTCTGCAGACATGCGATGCAACTGGATGTATAGACTTAGTTGTGCTGTGCAACCGATGTGCATACATGGCGTGCAGGCAGCAGACTATGTATAGACTTGGCATGCAACGATGCAACACAATGTATAGACTTAATCGTGCAAGCTACAGTGCTAGTGTATGGACTTAATGTAATTCAAAGGCTGTATAGACTTAGCGTGGAATGCCTGAAGCATAGTGTAATGTATAGACTTGCCACTGACCAATGTATAGACTTGAAGATGATTGTGAGAGCATGCAGTGTAGGCAGTGTACAGACTTATCACCGACCAATGTATAGACTTTGCCAAACGATGCAAGTGACAATGCATGAGACAATCGGATGTACAGACTTTGAAGCTTAACTGAGACGGTGGATGTACAGACTTGAGCACTAACTGTGCACATGAATGAAGAGCACTGTGTAGACTTGTGTGCTTGCAAGTGAACAATGTACAGACTTGCAGTGTGCAATGCATGAGATGTATAGACTTTACCTTAGAGACGCTGCAGGAGACGGTGGATGTACAGACTTGGGCTGTACAGACTTGGAAGGCTTGAAGGCCAATGTACAGACTTGGAAGATGTGAGCGAGACAATGTATGGACTTGGCCAATGCAACGATGTATAGACTTAGTGACTCATGCAGACTAGAGGTTGTACAGACTTTGGAAGGCATGTGCAGTCTTGAACTCTTGCAATAGAAGGCTGTACAGACTTGGTCGTGTATGGTGAGACAAGGCAGACGCTGTACAGACTTGGTGAGACGATGCGTGAGACGCTGCCAGACTCTGTACAGACTTGTGTTGTGCATCCCTTTAGTTTTGATGATGACAAAGGATATGTTTAATTGCTTCTTCAATATAAAGTAATGAACTCATGATAATTTGATGATGACAAAAGATGTGGTTAACTAATTCAATGCAAATATGATAGTTCAAGTAATTTCAGGTATACTGAAGTACTAATGAAGTCAACAGATCAGAGGAAGTTGTCAAGGTTTCTTGTCGTCCAGAGTGGTAGTCATTGTCGACCAACGAACCCAACCAAACACAGTTCAAGCTACGTTTCCTCTGTACGCGCTCTGGTTGTCGACCAGATCCCTGCCCGTTGTCGACCACGAAGCAATACAAGCAAATCCAACTCTGTACAGACTTTTCCTATGTACAGACTTTCCTCTGTACAGACTTTCCTCTGTACAGACTTCGTTGGTCAACCAAAGGCCTGTCCGCTGTCGACCACGAGGCAATACAAGCGAATCCAACTCTGTACAGACTTTCCTCTGTATAGACTTTCCTCTGTACAGACTTCGGTGGTCGACCAGTTACTTTTCCGCTGTACAGACTTCGGTGGTCAACCAAAGGTCTGCTCGTTGTCGACCACGAAACAGACAGAGCATCAGACAGAACTGCCATACATCTGGACATTGCCCCTTGTCGACCAGCGACAGGGCTATTCTCAACAATGAGCGATACGAGCGTCAGCCTGAAGAACCAGCCGTCTGGACAATGCTCATTGTCGACCAGAGACAGGGTCGTTGTCGACCACAAGCGGAACCGCGTCCAGAACCGAAATCCAACCGAATTCAGTTTCTGTTAAGAAAAACCTGCAGGTTGTTGCTGCAGGTTGTTGGGCGGTTCAGATGATAAGATTCCGCACGGGATTCAAGGAGAGAATCGTGCTAAGAACCGGTCAAACCACTTCTAGATTTTACTTAATCTTCTCCCTGTTTTTAGCGAGTAATCCAACAGGTTTTGCACTTGCGCGGGAAACAGCTTCGTGCTTAATAAGAACTGGTGCGAAAAGGAGAAGAGATAGAGAGAAGGGTGTGGAACATAGAGCAGAAGAAAAGGACACCCACAAAGATACTCTGAAAGAGAAAAGGAAGAGTGGCTCTCCGGCAATCAAGAAGCAGCAGAAGACAGAAGTGTTCTTCGGTGCTGCAGAAAGAAGACCTGGCTCAAGGCGTTGCAAGTTCCAGCAGCAAGGCAGCTGAAGGCATCCTGCTGGAAGTCCTACAGGGAGTCTTGCCTTGTTACCTATGTGATTGAGTCCCAAGCTGAACTCTTTAATTACTCTGCTTCAAAAGTCTATGTTTAGCCTTGTTACACCTTTTTCTATTTATCTTTTCATTACATCAAGAGTCAAGCTGTGAGGCAGCGGAGTCAAGCTGTGAGACAGCGGAGTCAAGCTGTGTGTCAGCAGGAACAAGCTGTGTGTCAGCAGGAACAAGCTGTGTGACAGCGGTGTTTGTGTAAGATCAGAAGTTCTCATTTAGTGAAGCCTTGCTCAAGTTGAGCAAGGGGTGGACGTAAGTCTCGGGAAGAGACTGAACCACCTAAAAATCCTGTCTTGTGATTTTTCGTGTGGTGTGTGCTCTTATTATTGCTTGCTATCGCTACAGCTATCAGTTTCATCGTTGCAACCCATAGCTTGCTTAAGGTCTAATCGATTGTTGATTTATAAATTGAAAAAGGGGCTAGATCTATTCACCCCCCCCTCTAGATCTATTCAGTCCGTACTCAACACGTGGTATCAGAGCCAGACTACAGCTATCAGTTTCATCGTTGCAACCCATAGCTTGCTTAAGGTCTAATCGATTGTTGATTTATAAATTGAAAAAGGGGCTAGATCTATTCACCCCCCCCTCTAGATCTATTCAGTCCGTACTCAACACGTGGTATCAGAGCCAGACTCTCCAAAAATGTGGTCTAACAACCAGGAGAGGCCTGCCGGACTGAACTCTAGAAGTCTAATGGCTGAGGGACACTCAGTAACTAGACCACCATATTTCGATGGAAATGATTACTCATACTGGAAAAATCGTATGCAGGTGTTCTTGAGAGCACAAGATCATGAGATGTGGAGAGTAGTGAGCCACGGACCCTATGATCTGCCCGAAGACGAGGATACCTGGACCAGAGAACAGGTCAGAAAATCAACCATCAACTGGGGAGCTATGAATGTAATGCAATGCGCACTTCATCCCACGGAGTTCTCAAGAGTCTCACAATGTGCAACAGCCAAGGAGATGTGGGATCGACTCAAGGTCATCTATGAAGGTACGTCAGAGGTAAGGGAGACAAAAGCAAATATGTTAGTCTCAGAATATGAAATGTTTAGAATGAAAACTGATGAAAACATTTCTGATATGTATGCTAGACTAGTGCAACTAACAAATAGCTTAAAGAGTCTAGGGAAAACCTACAAGGAGGAAGAGCTAGTGAGAAAAATTTTAAGGTCCCTCACTCCTATGTGGCATACCAAGGCCACAGTCATTGAGGACTCAAAGAACCTCACTACTATGACTGTGGATGAACTAGTAGGTTCCCTAATGGCCTATGAGGTCAATCTAAAAGGAAAGGAAGAAGAGGGCAAGAAAAAGAAACAGCTAGCTCTGAAAACTAAAATAGGTACCTCTGAATCATCTGACACTGATGACTCATCTAGCACAGGTGAGGAAACTGGTGAGCTTGCCACGCTAACAAGAAAGTTCAGAAAGTTTCTGCGGAAGGAAGGTAAGGGATTTAAAAATCCGAAGGGCATGGTAAGAAGGTCACCCCAGTTTCAGTCTGACAAAACTAAAGCCTCATCTAACAAACTTGCCTGTTACAACTGCAGAAAATCAGGACACATGAAGGCTGAATGTCCAGAGGCTTCTAAGAAATCAAGCTTCAAGTGGAAAGGCAAGAGACCAAAGGCAATGATAAGCACATGGAGCGAGGAGGAGGAAAGCAGCGAAGAGGAAACAACCTCCGAAGAAGAAGAAGGAAACACATGTCTAATGGCCAAAGGAGACAGCGACGATCTTGAGGTAACCTCCCCTTTTCAAGATTTTTCTAGTTCAGATTGGGAAGAAGCCTATTCAGACTTACTTGATACATATGAAATAACAAGAAAGGAAAATAAAAGGTTGAAGAAGAAAGTTAATTAGCTCAATGATGACAGCAACCTAATTGCTAACAGAACTAAACTAGAATTGGAAATCACCACCTTGCAAAATAAGCTGAATCAACACAAGACAGATGAAGAAAATGTCAAAGAACTATTGGAAGAAAATGAGATACTAAAAAACACAATTGATGAGTTAAAACTAAAGACTCAAGAATATGAACAGCAAACTAAGTTAACTCAAGAAAGAAACGACTCACTCAAGGAAGAAAACAGTCAACTTCTGAAAGAAATAGAAAGAATCCAAAGTGAACTAAAAAACAAACAGGAAACATTGGAAAAAATGACTAAGGGTGAAGAAAACTTGAACGCGGTGTTAGGAATAAAAGTAAATTTTCAGAAAGAGGGGTTAGGATACAACCCAACAGCTAAAAAGGAATTTCAACTAAAAACGTTAAATGAAAAAGCTGACACAAAAGGAAAAGGCCCCCTGATAAACCTATATCAAAACAAACAAAAGGACATAGCTGAAAGTTCCTCTAAACAGACTAATGTCACCTGGGAAGAGAGGAATTCTAAAGGGAAAATGGTCAATCTACATCAGCTTAAAAACAACAGCCATAACAGACGAGAAGTTCAAATTCACAGAAGTAACCAGACAAACAGAGCATTAAATCATGTTAATAAACCCAGACTTGTAAAACAAGGTGTCTGGAAACAGGCTGGTCGACAACAGACTCCTCCTATGTCGACCAGAGGGTCTGCCAGAACAGGTACTGGCTTCGGGAGAAACCCTGGTCGACCACAGACATACCAGATGTCGACCAGACATACAAACAGAACCCACAACTTCTCTCAGCTGAAACAGAATGGAAATTGGAATTTAAGAAAATGGACTCAACATAGAGGAACATTAAATCAAAAGGAACACAACCTGAACAAGTTATGAATCGAAAAGACAAACTGTTCTAACAAAGTTTGGGTTCCCAAGATGTTGTTACAGCAGTTTCATGATTTCACAAGCTATCTTGGACCCTGGTACCATTGGGGTCCAAAAGTTTCTGTGTAATTTGTGATGCAGGAATGTCAGGCAGTCATGCACAACAAGTGGTAAGACCGTTTAGTGCAAAAACTCCATGTAAAATAGTCAAAGGTAAGAAACCATCCCTAGCTCATTTTAGAATCTTTTGGTGCAAGGTGTTACATTCATAATAATGATAAGAAAGTCTTGGACAAATCTGAACCTAAGAGCAACTCAGGAATATTCTTGGGCTATTCTGATCGATCAAGAGCCTATAGGGTATTTAACACCAGAGATCAAGTGGTTGAAGAACCCCTTCATATTTCATTTGATGAAATTAATGATTTTGGCAAAAATGAACAGGTCAGCAAGGAAGAAGAAGATGGGGAATTTCAGGATGGCAAAGAAAAACCGATGGAGAATGAAGAAGAACTGAATCAAGAAAGAAATCAAGGTAATTCTAATGACCAAACCGAAGGAAAGGTCAACTCAGGTAACAATCTTGAAAACTCAAGACTTCTTAGAGATCATCCCTTGGATAACATTATTGGTAGTAGTCATGATCCTAGGAAGACTAGATCTCAGCTCAAGACCATTAATGAACTGGATCAACTTGCTCTTGTGTCCCAAATAGAGCCCAAATCTGTAGTGAAAACCTTAAAGGTTGAATCATGGATAAGTGCCATGCATGAAAAACTAAATCTGTTTGAAAGAAAAGAAAATCAGTCGTTGTTTATGACTCTCTATCATTTCTGCAAATGGTTATGTCAGCTAAGTATCTGCTACTGGTAAGGTTGGGAGTTCAACTGATTACTGAAGCAAACCTGCAAGCTCCTGGTACTGCTACTATTTAGCTCTGGTGGTCGACCAACGACCGGGCAGTGGTCGACAACGCCATCAGGACAGGATACTGGATGGGTTCTGTGGCTGCGCAGATGTCGACAACAGACAGTCCCATGGTCGACAATGGATCTGTACGGAAGCAAATGTCCACTTTAGACAGGTTCCTGGTTGACACTAGTTCTGGTAGGGAATCTTCTGGACTGGTTAAACTGTTTGGACTCAGATTCATATTCACTCATTCATCATCATTCATACTTTCCATTCCCTGTGTCTGTCTATCTCATCCTGGCCAACATTTTTTTGATTCAGCATGGATTCACAAATTGAGGGGGAGTAAAAGTGTAAACTCATTCCTTGATGAAACATTGAATAACCTAACCATATCTTCCAATAAAATCACAAAGTAATCAATAAGAGTAGCGGTTGAGTGTAGTAATGAGGATTTGGACTGTACTACTTCAATAAAGTCAAGCCATAACTATGATTCTGTCACATGATTTTGAAGACTTATGATTTTTAGTAGTGAGTCGGTTTCTCTACCTGTGCTAATTCTGAACAGTTAATATAAATCCAATAATATAGCATGAATGCACGTGGAATACGCCATAATTCTGTCTTCATGGTAGAGCAATGGATTGGATTCTGAGAAACTACTGCCTCCCATGTTAAAGAAAAAATTGGATGAAAAATAAGAGAGAGGCATGTGTGTCATGAAGAATCAATCTATCTCTGCTGCTCTCAAAAATTATTGAGATTGGGCATACTGAGTAACTGGGGATATTGGCGTCTGATAAACGTATATCTTCACGGATAAAAGGTGTGTCCCAGTTAAAAGTGGAATGGTTAGGCATGCTAAGTAGCCGAGGTTTCTGGCGTGTAAAAAGCGTGTCTCCTCGTGTAGAAAAGCATGTGATAAACCTGACCACAGCCTTCAAAATGATTCCAAAAAGAAAATTTCAAAATTACTCAAACGATAGAAGAAAATGGTTGACCGAAGGCATGGCATGCAAAGAAAAGCTAAAAACACTGTTCAGCTCGCACTGTTAGTCAAACAGCCTCATGAAATCTATTATAAGTTTGAGAAGTCATATGGAGGAAAATTAGATATGGGGCGCAAGTTTATTGGTGCAATACCTTCAAATTCAATGAACCACAAGGCCCACTCTACTTGTTTACAAGGGGATCTCTGCTAAGAATGGATAGGTTAAATAAATGCTTCATTAAGGAAAGGGCGTACACTTCAATCAATTTCCCCAAAATTCAATTCGGCTGATTAAATCCTGACCCTTCGTTTTCTTCATCAAGCTGTTTCTCTACCCTAGGATAAACACCCAGGAGTCTTCGTATTTCATTCTGCTCCACCACCTCCTTTCACATCCTGTTAAGAGTGATTATTTTTTGATTTCCCCTCTTTTTGCTGTTGACAAAGGGGGAGAACGAGTATGATTGTCCTTGTGCCAAATAATGCCAAGTCTACTTATGGTTATGTTATTGTCATCTTACCTTCTCTATGGATGTCTTTGAATAACATATCTTTGAATAACATATCAAATGAATTGTCTGGCTGAAATAATTGCATGTTTTGTCACAATGACTCATGGTTGTCATCATCAAAAAGGGGGAGAATGTTGTGCATCCCTTTAGTTTTGATGATGATAAAGGATATGTTTAATTGCTTCTTCAATATAAAGTAATGAACTCATGATAATTTGATGATGACAAAAGATGTGGTTAACTAATTCAATGCAAATATGATAGTTCAAGTAATTTCAGGTATACTGAAGTACTAATGAAGTCAACAGATCAGAGGAAGTTGTCAAGGTTTCTTGTCGACCAGAGTGGTAGTCATTGTCGACCAACGAACCCAACCAAACACAGTTCAAGCTACGTTTCCTCTGTACGCGCTCTGGTTGTCGACCAGATCCCTGCCCGTTGTCGACCACGAAGCAATACAAGCAAATCCAACTCTGTACAGACTTTTCCTCTGTACAGACTTTCCTCTGTATAGACTTCGTTGGTCAACCAAAGGCCTGTCCGCTGTCGACCACGAGGCAATACAAGCGAATCCAACTCTGTACAGACTTTCCTCTGTATAGACTTTCCTCTGTACAGACTTCGGTGGTCGACCAGTTACTTTTCCGCTGTACAGACTTCGGTGGTCAACCAAAGGTCTGCTCGTTGTCGACCACGAAACAGACAGAGCATCAGACAGAACTGCCATACATCTGGACATTGCCCCTTGTCGACCAGCGACAGGGCTATTGTCAACAATTAGCGATACGAGCGTCAGCCTGAAGAACCAGCCGTCTGGACAATGCTCATTGTCGACCAGAGACAGGGTCGTTGTCGACCACAAGCGAAACCGCGTCCAGAACCGAAATCCAACCGAATTCAGTTTCTGTTAAGAAAAACCTGCAGGTTGTTGCTGCAGGTTGTTGGGCGGTTCAGATGATAAGATTCCGCACGGGATTCAAGGAGAGAATCGTGCTAAGAACCGGTCAAACCTCTTCTAGATTTTACTTAATCTTCTCCCTATTGTTAGCGAGTAATCCAACAGGTTTTGCACTTGCGCGGGAAACAGCTTCGTGCTTAATAAGAACTGGTGCGAAAAGGAGAAGAGATAGAGAGAAGGGTGTGGAACATAGAGCAGAAGAAAAGGACACCCACGAAGATACTCTGAATGAGAAAAGGAAGAGTGGCTCTCTGGCAATCAAGAAGCAGCAGAAGACAGAAGTGTTCTTCGGTGCTGCAGAAAGAAGACCTGGCTCAAGGCGTTGCAAGTTCCAGCAGCAAGGCAGCTGAAGGCATCCTGCTGGAAGTCCTACAGGGAGTCTTGCCTTGTTACCTATGTGATTGAGTCCCAAGCTGAACTCTTTAATTACTCTGCTTCAAAAGTCTATGTTCAGCCTTGTTACACCTTTTTCTATTTATCTTTTCATTACATCAAGAGTCAAGCTGTGAGGCAGCAGAGTCAAGCTGTGAGACAGCGGAGTCAAGCTGTGTGTCAGTAGGAACAAGCTGTGTGTCAGCAGGAACAAGCTGTGTGACAGCGGTGTTTGTGTGAGATCAGAAGTTCTCATTTAGTGAAGCCTTGCTCAAGTTGAGCAAGGGGTGGACGTAAGTCTCGGGAAGAGACTAAACCACCTAAAAATCCTGTCTTGTGATTTTTCGTGTGGTGTGTGCTCTTATTATTGCTTGCTGTCGCTACAGCTATCAGTTTTATCGTTGCAACCCATAGCTTGCTTAAGGCCTAATCGATTGTTGATTTATAAATTGAAAAAGGGGCTAGATCTATTCACCCCCCCCTCTAGATCTATTCAGTCCGTACTCAACAACTTGGACGTAGGTAATGATTGTAATGTGTAGACTTAGTGTGTAGCAAAAGCAAGGAACGTAGGAATAGGTTGGAATGTATAGACTTACGTTCGATCAGCAATGTATAGACTTCAACTAAGCAAGCTACAGTGCAATGTCTAGACTTAATGGTGCAAGCGATGTATAGACTTTGGAACGCTTGAAGCACAGACACGCTGCAATGTATAGACTTGAGTTAAGCAAGCTAAAGTGCCGATGAGTAGACTTGGCCAATGTGCAGACTTGAAGGCAAGGTGACGATGTGTAGACTTGGCTAATGTACATACTTGAATGCTCGACCAGTGTACATGCTTTGATGAACATGCAAGTGAGTGTATAGACTTGATGTTAACATGCATGAGAACCCAATGTACAGACTTGCTGTCCCTGCAGCAGACGACTCCAGTGTATAGACTTTGTACTTTGAATGACAAAGCAGGCTGTACAGACTTGGTGTGTCGTGCATGAACAGTGCAGTGTATAGACTTATTGAAGTGCGAGCATTACTGCTGCTAGTGTACAGACTTGATGATGTGCAATGCATGAACAACTGATGCAGTGTATAGACTACACTTATCTGGGGAGTCGACCCATCAAGAGAGGGGGTCGACCCACACTATGCTGAGTGTCATGATGCATGGATGTTTAGCATGTATTGACTTCCACAAGCAGAGTAAAGCAACTGATGTATATGTATATGAATGCTTTATGCAGCAGATAACCTGACTGAACATCAAATGCAATGCTTTAGATCTGATAAATTGACTGAACAGCAGTGCAATGCTTTATGATCTGATGAACTGACATATGACAGATTCATGATATGCAAGGCTGTAGAACTGACATGATATATGCCCATAGTAAGGCAGTCAATCAGATGTTCATGAATGCTATCATCAAAATCATAGAGTTAAAAATCATGTCACAGAAGTTCAGATAACTCATAGTGTTTGCTATCATCAAAATCACAGGGGCACAACATTCAAGTTAGCTTCGCGTTGTTCCGACGTCGGGGCTGATCACAGTAATTTTTGTCGCCAGGTCGCGCAAGCTTGAAACAGCAGATCAGGTCCGGGGCAGCAAGCTTCAAACCTTGACGATCGGAGCCGCCTCGCCTTCCACAAGGCAAACCAGTGCAGCTGCCTCACAGGGATCGTCCCTCCTGGGGTTCCCTTCGCAGCGGGACCAACCTTGCCATAGTCGGCCATCCGAGCAGGTCGTGGACCCTACAACCGTCAACCCGCGCCGTCCGGACAACATCCATTTGTAGCTTGTCGGCACTGACGGGGTGATTCAAAACGCTGCCCATCAACCCAATTTCGATCCTCCTGGTTCCCACTTGTTACCTATTACCTCCCTGCGTGGAGTGAGTTTACTTCTGTAATTATTGTTAATTTTTAACCGGGAGTACGATTTTGGTCGGGGTTGTCTTCCCCACGCCCAGAGCGTGGAGATAACGATCTATCCTTCTTGGCATTTGCTTACTTAGTATATGATTATATGCCGATGCTTGAGTGTGTTAGAATTCTAGCTTGCTAAATCAAATTTAATCACCGCTGTGAGAAAGTGAGTGAACCCATCCCATGACTCGACCCAAGCACGGAAGTGAGTTTGAGCACCCTTGACTATGCCGGTTTCTCAACCGCGCGGATCTGTGTTTCCCTCGCTTGGGATGACGAGTGAGCTCGCATTTCTGTTTACGGCGTATATCCCATAGGAACTCTTAGTGTCAAGCCGAGGTAGCTCTATTGTTCACGTGTCGCTGGTCGCGTCGTCACTTAGAGTCCAAGGTTCGCATCATTTGGCGTTGGGTCCCTCATTCATCCAGCATCAGTTTGGTATCAGAGCAGAAGGTTGAGTCTAGGGTAGTCTTTGATTAAAAAAATAAAACAAAAAAGTCATTTAAGTATAAGTCGCGTCTAAGTCGGTCCAAGCTTGCATTTGCATACCTTTATTCAGTAAATCAAAAGGTGTTGCCCGAATGTTAGGTTACGCCTATCTGGAAGGTAATTCACTTGCGTGAGTGCGATCTCCGCCATGTACCGGATATTGGTTATGTCTAGGTTCCTCATATTTGCTTTAGATTGTGTATCCCAGTCACTGTGTCCTCTGCATGCCCACCCGTAGAGGTACCCAATACTCACCTCCACCACCTATGGCGGATCCCCGAGCCCATAGTTCCGATGAGCCTTCGGTGGCCGTGATGTTCCGATCTCTCAAGGATCGACTCGATACGCATATGGATGGGCTTAGTACGCGTCTAGATGGCGTAGGAACGCATCTGGAAGTAAGGATGAAAGCCATGGAGGATCAGGCCAAAGCATCGGACCAGTCTATCTAGGGTCTAGTAGGGAGAGTTACTGTCCTAGAGAGGGCCCCAGTGGAGGCACAACCCGCGCCGATAAATGGCCAACAAGAGTCGGTTCAGCAACCTGCTGCTCCAAAGGCTCAAGGGGCAGATGATAGGAGGCAACGAGTGCCCGAGGTGGATGACTATGCATCCGATAATGAACAGGGGGGTTATGGTCGTGACCGTCAAGCCCAATGATGGAATCGTGATTACGATGATGACGACCGCGTTCTTAGGAGCGTGCGTGCGGACCCTCCCCTTTTTGACGGGTCCTTCGACCCAATGGTCTATTTAGATTGGGAGGCCAGCATGGATCGATACTTCGAGTGGTTGGAGATGACGGACCACCGAAGAGTTCGCTACGCAAAGATGAAGTTGGAAGGGCAGGCGCAAACCTATTGGACAAATGTGGAGAGCTTGTTGATGCATCAACATCAACCCCAGATCGGAACTTGGGATGACATGAAAATCAAGTTGAGGTAGAAGTACCTTCCTGCCAAATATCGCCAGCGTCTCATAGACAAATGGCAAAGTCTCACCCAAGGGAACCGATCCGTAACTGAGTACACCACCGAGTTTGATGAGTATTATTTGCGGCGTGGAGTTATTGAAGAGAGCACCATGACCATCTCGCGCTTTCGAAGAGGTCTGTAGCCAAACTATCAATATGAACTTTTTCACCGCAATGTGACCACTTTGGAACAGGCGTATCAGGTTGCTCTCGAGTTGGAGCAATTCGAGGCCGAGTTTGAGCCTACCCAACGGTTGCGCCCCTTCCCTCTTCATAGTGTCGAGCCCCATTGCTCTTTAGGCACATATCAGAGGGCCCCCATGGCTCGACCTCAGGAGCCCGTCCGTCAGGAGCCATTCGCTCCCAGGCCTCGTCCTCCACCTCCGAGGGATTTTCCTCCTCGACCCCAACCTTCGGCACCCATTGCCCGTCCACCGGCACCCGCACCTCTTGCCCGTCCCTTGTTACCTACACCTCCTGTCCGTCGGGAGGATAAGGGTAAGGGACCTTTAATCGGGGAGCCTAGTGGATCACGGCATTAGTGTTTTCGCTGCAATGGGTTTGGTCACTTTTCCAACTAGTGTCCCACGCATCAATCTCTAGTCATTGCGGACACACGGGTCGAGAACACCTCATCTTCTGAGCTTGTGTCAGTCAGCTACGAGGCGGAACAAGAATTAGCTGATGAGTTCTTTGAGAATGAAGATGATGGCCAAGATGCCCAACATCCAGACAATTGTTATGTTAGATGGATGCAGTCTATTACCACGGAGAGTGGATCTACAGGGGGGTGAATAGATCTATTGCCTAATTTAAAACCAATATAAGGCTCTAATGCGGAATATAGGCAGATCTACTAAATCACTAACTCGAGTATTAGATTTGAACAGAAGCGAATCAAACTGTGACGGTAAACATGAAATCCAATCGCGCACAGTTCATAGACAATCGCACAAACACAAGACACCCAAGATTTTTAGGTGGTTCGATCAGGAGACCTACGTCCACCCCACACTTAACTGAGTATGGCTTACTGCTGCGCAACACAGCTTGCGTCCGCTGGGCAGTACAGCTTGGCCTACAACCGCTGAGCTTCACAGCTTGCTGACCAGAGGAACAAATCCTCTGCAACCGCTGGGCGATACAGCTTAGCCGTCCGAGACCTGGTCTCGCCTGCTGAGGATTACAAGCTTCACCTGTCCAGTGGAAACCTCCACTGCAATTGTTGGCTCACAGCTTGAAGAAACAGATTCGGAAACAAAAGACAGAAGCAAACGAAAATGAGAAAACCCGGAAGGAAATAGCTCTCAATGAGCAAACATCTCAGCTCTGGTATTTGAACCAAGAGTCTGAGTTACAACCTCTCAATGAACCTCTCTCAACTCATCTCTCTCAATCGAACTCTCTCAACTCATCTCTCCTTTCTCTCTTTCTTCTCTTCTCTGCTTTTCTCTCTGTGGATCTCGGTGGCTCTCTGCTGCTTCAGACTTTCAGTCTCACTGTATAGACTTTTCCACTCGATCGATCAGCCTCCTTCTGAAGAAGAAAGCTCATATATATACCACCAGCAGATTGGATAAGGGCGCGTGGCTTCCACATTTCCTGCCCAGAGAATTCGCCAGATCGAGGAAATTTCATCCACATGGCAGCATCCTGATGGGCTGCTTCCACGTGTCACCATCTGGGCACCTCGTCCTCCTTGGATCACGAGCTATGTCATCAATCTTAGCCAGGAGTCCCTGTCAGACAATCGAACAGAGTTATCAGTTTAAGTCTAAAACCCTGTACAGACTTTGTAGAGTGTAATGCATTGTATAGACTTCACTGTATAGACTTTGTGAATGCGAATGCAATGTATAGACTCTGCAATGTATAGACTTCATATATGCAGTGCTATGCGATGTACAGACTACCTATATGAAGGTAACCGCTGTACAGACTTGCTGAAGTGTAATGTAATGTGCAGACTTTGAAGAACATTCAGTAGCCAATGTATAGACTTATGCAATGTAAAGACTTGCCGGTGTATGGACTTGATGAGCATGCAGCACATAATGTGCAGACTTCGTGCAATGCATGAAGAAGCAATGTGTAGACTTAGACAGGCTTCAGCTCGTGCAATGTACAGACTTAGACATACAACTGAACGATGTATGGACTTGCTAATTCAAGGGCTGTACAGACTTTACGATGTGTGGACTTGCCAAAGGAAAGGCTGTACAGACTTGAGCAAGCATAATGTATAGACTTTGCCAAGACAACTTGACGACGTACAGACTTGAGCAAAGCGAGGTCTGTACAGACTTGAAAGTTCACAATGTATAGACTTTGACAAGGCAACGGCTGTACAGACTTCAGCTCAGCTGCGATGTATAGATTTGCATGAGACACTAAACTGCAACGAATGTACAGACTTGCTGGCGTGGAATGTGCAGACTCCATGCAATGCCAGGCAAACGAATGTATAGACTCTGCATCCACAATGTGTAGACTTTGAAAGCCAACAAGCGAACTCAATGCACAGACTTGCTGGATGTGTGAGCGGCAATGTATAGACTTGACTGCCTGCAAGCATGTATAGACATTATCGTGCAGATAGGACCTCACATGCATTAGTGTATAGACTGTATGCCTGATGGATGCACTGATGCAGTATATGCACAGAGAAGTAATGCACCGATACAATGCATGCACATAGCAGGTACTGAACTGAAGCAATGGATGTATAGACTTGTGTTGACGCTGCATGACAACTGCCAATGTATAGACTTCACAAGTGCAAGCAATGCAGCAATGTATGGACTTTGAACTTGTGCATGCAATGTATAGACTTGCTAGTTACATGATCTGCAATGTATAGACTTTGCCCAATGCATAAGACGCTAAGAGAGACGGACAATGTATAGACTTAGCCAATGCAATGTACAGACTTACTGAGCTGACGCTGCATGAGACACTAAGTAAGACGGACAGTGTATAGACTTCATAGCTCAAGTGAGACGGTGGATGTACAGGCTTTGAAGCTCAACTGAGACGGACGATGTATAGACTTAGCCTGTGCGAGCAATGCAGCAATGTATAGACTTATGTTCTAAACGATGCACAAACACAACAATGCAATGTATGGACTTTGAGTGTGTAGACTTGTGTGTGTGCAATGTGTAGACCTGTGTGTGTGCATGACGATGTATAGACTCTTACTGCATAGAACACATAGACAATCTGACAGAGATAGTTTCATCAAAACATAAACAGTTGCCAATCAATCAAAACAAGCTGTTGTCAATGAAATAAAGCTATTGGCAACATCATCAACAAAGAGGAGTCACAACAATCTCCCCCTTTTTGATGATGGCAACACCCTATCATATAGAATAGCAACATCCTGTCATACATATGTATTTTGATGAAAGACATGAATTGTTAGTCAGATTTGTCATGCAGATGCTATGAATGCATGCTGAAATGAAAATAGCTCCCTGCTAACAAGATCTCCCCCTTTGCCATAACATGATGCATACACTCCCCCTGGAATTCAACAAACAGATAATATTCTCCCCCTTTGCCATCAACAAAGAGGACGGAAAGTGATTACAAGGGAAGGAACAAGAGAGATCATCTGACTGGCATTCTGAACAAGTAGTTCAGGAATAAGCATTCTAAAGCACAGAGTCTTCAGTCATATAAATTTAGAAACTGCTTTGAGATAGAATTCTGGTTTAAAGGTTATAAATTTTAAGTGCATGCACTACAATCAATGGATAAGTTTTATGTGCATGATAAAACAATAAACCAAACTCACATTTGCATGGGAGATTCAGTTTCAGAATATCTTACTTTCGTAGACTCATTAAAAGTTGTTAAGAGATACCAGGTCATGTATTGAAATTAAACAAATTGACATCCTTGAAAATTCTTTTGAAGGAACAACATTTTCAATATTATTTCATTAAGGGCATTCAGGTACCATTTGTCTTTTTACGTAAGGGTATACGTTTATCAGACGCCAATACCACTAGATACTCAACATGATGGACCATTCTGCCTATGATCAAACTCAATAAAACTGATTTACACCTTTTTGTGTGAGGGTACACGTTTATCAGACGCCAGTTACCCCCAGGTACTCAGTGAAACCACCCTACTATTTTGATCATGTTATACAGAGATAACTGATACACCTCATGACTTAAGTATAGTCCATTTCTTTGATGGATCACTTAGTTTCTCAATATTTTACCAGTCATTGCTCTGCCAATTGTGTTTTTTAATTAATTTTCAATGTTTGCCAATATTTTTCTTAGATGTCCTTTAATTGTTTCAGAATGACTTGTTTAAGGACAATACACAAACTTAGCCTTCTCTAACAGGATTTTAGATGAGTTTTTAGATTTCAGATATAATTGGCTTTGTCTGACATGAAATAAAATAAGGGTTGAGAGCTTTATCAATTTTTAGCTTTCTTATTTACTGATTGTAATTTTTGAACTTTAAAGTTTATAAATTTTAAACCATTTAGTCAGTCTTTAAGCAATTAAAGTTTTTATAAGTGAAGAAGTCTGTTTTCTATTGCTTAGGAATCAGAACTGACTAACAGATTGTCATATGTCAGATTCAACTCATTCAGGGTCAAAGAATTGAATTTTAATAAATTTGATGACCATTCTGAATTTCTAACAATACTCCCCCTCTCATATGCATGTGACTTTAGATGAGAGAGAGACCTTAGACACAGTCATGACTAGATGATATGCAATGATGATCATGAGTGTGATGCCCAAAAAAAAATATGAATGTTATGCATGATAATGAGTCTGTTGCAACATTCAGTATTCACAAGGTTTATTCAAGCCATCAGAGAGTTTATTCATTATGCTGAAATTTACACAAGCCAAGTTCTCTTCTAAGAAATTTAAACATTTCATTCCCAAGAGGCTTAGTAAAAATATCAGTAATTTATTTTACAGTTTCAATGAAGTTCATTTCAATTTCCTTTTTATTTACAACATCTCTAAGAAAATGGTGTTTTATCTCTATATGCTTAGTCCTAGAATGATGAACATGATTTTTAGCAAGGCATATAGCACTAGTATTATCACATAACATTGGAATACATCCCAATTTTATCTGATAATCAACCAGTTGGTGCTTGATCCATAGTACTTGGGCAGCACAATTACCAGCTGCAACATATTCAGCTTCAGCTGTAGACAAAGCTATAGTGTGTTACTTCTTAGATGCCCAAGATACTAGACAGCCACCTAGGAATTGACAATATCCACTAGTGCTTTTTCTCTCTACTCGACACCCAGCATAATCTGCATCAGTGTAAGCTAGAAGTTCTAACTCACACATGCCAGGATACCAAAGACCTAACTCTTGGGTGCCTAGTAAATATCTAAAAATCTTTTTCACTGATTTAAGATGTGATTCTTTGGGACTAGCCTGAAATCTAGAGCATAAACACACTGAAAATTGAATGTCAGGCATAGATGATGTAAGATATAGAAGTGATCTGATCATACCTCTATATAGCCTTTGGTCCACTGGTTTACCTTGAGGATCTTCATCCAAACTGGTTGAGGTACCCATTGGAGCAGCTATTTCCTTGAGGTTGTCCATTTTGTACTTCTTCAATAGATCCCTTATGTACTTGGACTGAGAGATGAAGGTACCATCCTTTGTTTGTGTAACCTGAAGTCCAAGAAATAGTTTGAGCTCACCCATTGAGCTCATTTCAAACTCATTAGTCATAATTTGAGAGAATTCCTCACACAATTTAGGGTTAGTTGACCCAAACACAATGTCATCCACATAAATTTGAATGATAAGAATATCTGAATGACTCACCTTGGTGAACAATGTTTGATCAACTACACCTCTTGTAAAGTTCTTATCAGTGAGGAATTTGCTCAACCTATCATACCAAGCTCTAGGAGCTTGCTTTAAACCATAGAGAGCTTTTATGAGTTTATAGACATGATTAGGGAAGTCTAAACATTCAAATCCAGGAGGCTGCCTCACATAGACATCCTCACTGATTTCCCCATTCAGAAAAGTAGATTTTACATCCATCTGCTGAAGATTTATTCTTAGGGAACATGCATAAGCCAATAAGATTCTGATTGCTTCTAACCTGGCTACAGGAGCAAAAGACTCTTCAAAGTCTATTCCAAATTCCTGATTATACCCCTGAGCTACAAGTCTGGCCTTATTTTTAATCACATTCCCTGATTCATCAGTTTTATTTCTGAACACCCATTTAGTCCCTATGACTGTTTCATGATCAGGAGGTGGAACCAAATGTCACACCTTATTCCTGTCAAATTGATTGAGCTCCTCATGCATGGCATTAATCCAATGCACATCTTTGAGAGCACAGTCAATGGACTTGGGTTCTACATTTGAAACAAACGCATATGCATTCAATTCATTTTGAATCCTTAAGTGGCCTCTGGTCCTAGAGGGGTCATGCAGATTTTCAATCACATTATCTACAGGATGATCTTTAAGATATCTAATGTTAACAATTGGATTGTCATGAATTTGATTTACCTCCCCCTGAACTGTAGGCTCTTCTACATTAGGCTCTTCATTTCCTTCCTCATTTTCGGATTGGTCTGCAGAATTTCCTTCTTTCAGAATATCACCACTGTCTTCATTCTTGCATTGACCAATATTAGTCTTTAATAAGGATTCATCAAAAACTATATGTGGAGATTCTTCAACAGTATTGGAATTCAGATTATACACTCTATATGCTCGGGTGTTTTCAGAATAACCAAGAAAAATTCCTGGTTCACCTTTAGGTTCAAATTTATCAAGGTCTCTTTTATCATTTATATGTATAAAGCATTTACACCCAAAAACCTTGAAATGAGCAATTGAAGGTTTCTTACCCTTTATGATCTCATAGGGTGTTTTCTGGGTAGAAGGTCTTACCATAGCTCTGTTAATTACATAACAGGCTGTATTTACTGCTTCAGCCCAAAACTTCCTTGGTAGACCACCTTCAACCAAGAGTGTACGACCCATCTCCACTAGGGTTCTGTTCCTTCTCTCCACAACTCCATTCTGCTAGGTGTCCTTGGTGAGGAGAACCTATGGTTAATTCCATTTGGCTTGCAGAATTCATCAAACTGTGAGTTTTCAAACTCACCTCCATGATCAGATAGAATATTTTCAATTTTCTGGTTTTTCTTAAGACAGAACTCCTGAAATTCTGTGAATGCATCACTTTTATGTGATAAGAAGTATACCCAAGTGTACCTAGAAAAGTCATCTGCCATGACAAATCCATACCTCCTCCCTGATAAGCTGACAGACCTGGTTGGTCCAAAAAGGTCCATATGTATCAGCTCATAAGGTTTAGAAGACAGATTTTCTATCCTAGATTTAAATGACTTTCTAGTTAACTTGGACTGAGTGCATGCATCACAGATTTTATTTTCTTTCTTAAAGGAAACTTCAGGAAGTCTTCTAACCATGCTATGCTTATTCAGTTTATGCAAAACAGTGTAACTAGCATGACCTAACCTATGATGCCATAAAAATGCTAAGTCTTCTCTACTAGCAGTAAGGCATAGGTTAGAATGTTGAATATCATCTAAATCTATCATGTAAGTGTTATTTATCCTCTTACCAGAAAATTTAACAGTTTCGGAATCAGGTTCAAAAACTTTGCAACATTGAGAGTCAAAAAGCACTTTGCATCCTTTATCACATAGCTGGCTGATGCTAAGTAAGTTATAAGCTAATCCTTCAACCAGCATGACATCCTCAATGCAACAAGTAGTACACTTACCTACCTTACCTGTTCCAACAATCTTACCATTTGTGTTGCTACCAAAGGTGACAAGGCCTCCTTGTTTCTCTGTCAGCATGCAGAACTTGGCCTTATCCCCTGTCATATGCCTGGAGCAGCCACTATCCAAGTACCACAAATTGTTCTTGGCTGCCAGGCATACCTGCACACACAATCAGGTAGAGAAGTTTATAACCCAAGACTGATTGGGCTCCAGAGAAGATGAAAAGCAATTAAAACAAGAAAGCATACTTTTAGGAATCCACATTTGTTTGAAACAGTTCTGTTCAGTGGATTTTCCAGATTTCTTTTTGTTTTGCTTTTTCTTGTTGACACTAGCATGATTATTTACAGATTGATTATTTCTGTGCCAGTGCCTTGGCCAGGGTGTATTCACGAAAGTTTGGCCATAATAATCATTGGGCTGGCTGTGGAATTGTTGGTTCCTAGGTGTCCAATTACCATACCCACTAACCCAATTTCTGGTGTAAGGTTTATAGGACTGTGTAGCCTGATGTCCATAACCTGTAAACCTTCCTTGAGTCCTAGTCCATCCTGACCTATTTGGATAGGTTGACTGTGCAGAGAAGTGGGACTGGGCTCTAGGTTGGTAGAAATGTTTGGGTTGAGCTCTAAAAGCATTCTGCCTCCCCTGCACCTTCGACCCTGCTGACCTGTTCATTGGTGTGTATTGGGTCTTCTTCAGAGGTTGTGGTGATGGTGGAGACTTGGTGACCTTAACATGGGGTTTATAAGACTGTGTAGGTTGACCCCTAACCTGAGACTGAGCTTTGGGATTTTGTTTGGATGTGCTAGCTCTGCTAGTCTCATTCAATTTTTGTTTGCCCTTCTCCTCAGCACTGGGCTTTTTCAGATTAGCAGTTTTGTTCATTGAAATGTTTGAATTCATGCTAATTAGAGGTCCTTTATCTTTTTGTGCAACAAATGAAATAGTTTTCATTCCAAAGGTTTTTGTTGCACTAGAATTAAATCCAAGGCCCTCTTTTCTGAAGTTGACCTTTGACCCTAACAAAGCATTTAGGTTATCTGAACCTTGGGTCATTTTCTCAATAGTCTTAAGCTTATCCTCATTATCCTTTTGAATATCTTCAATAGATTTCTTAAGTTCTGTATTCACACTTAGGACAACTTGATATTTTTCATTCACTATTTTTATCTCACTCTCACATTTCTGAAATTTCAATTTCAGTTCATCAATTTCTTTTTCTAACCTCTCATTTTCTTCTTTAGAGGCTTTTGACTCATTCTTGATTTCTTCTAATTCAGAACATCTGAGTTTCAATTTTTTATTCTCAGATTCTAGACATGCAATTTTATCAGTTAGAGTTGTATCATTTTGCATGGAGTTAATCTTTCTTCTTAGATGCTTGTTTTCTTTTCTAATATCATCAGCTCTATCAGCTATGTCATGGTAGGCATCTACCCAATCAGCAATAGTGAAATTTTTGAATCTAATGATTACCTTATCTGAGTCCTCCTCTCTATCTTCAGAGCTTGTTGCCATAAGGCAAATGGGCTTCTCAGATTCGGCTTCACTGTCTGAGCTGCTACTGAAGGAACCTTCATCTTCATCACTCCAGGTACTCACCATTGCTTTCCCTTTCGTGTTCCTTCTCTTTGACTTGTCCTTGTATTTCTGATTCTCTGGACAGTCAGCTTTCAGATGGCCTATTTTCCTGCATTGATAACAAGTATTAGGTTCAATTTTCTTAGCAGGGTTATGTTTATACCTTTTATCCCTTCGGCCGCCACTATATTTCTTTTGGTTGAATCGCCCTGCTCCTTTCCTGAGGAACCGCCTGAACTCTCTGGTCATCATTGCCATCTCAGTAGGAGTTATATCTTCTTCATTCAGGCTCTCCTCGGATGATGAACTGCTAGAGCTGGATTTGCTGGATTTGCTGGCACCAGCTTTCAGAGCGATTGGCTTCTTCTTCCTCTCAGCTTCTTCTATCTTTGGCATATTAATCTCATATGCCATCAGCAAGCCAATTAGCTCATCAGCCCTTGTGGTTGACAAATCCCTTGACTCCTCCATCACTGTAGCCTTAGTATGCCAAGCATGAGTCAGGGAACGCAATATCTTCCTCACTACATCGTATTCTGTCTAAGGTTTCCCAAGACCTCTAAGACCATTTGTGATAGTAGTTAATCGAGCGTACATCTCCTTGATGGTCTCGTTTGGCTTCATCTTGAATGCCTCATATTCAGACACTAGGAAATTAGCCTTCGTCTCTCTAACTTGAGAGGTCCCTTCATGGATCACTTCAAGTGCATCCCACATCTCCTTAGCTGAACTGCAGGCTGATACGCGGGAGAATTCTGTAGGGTGCAGAGAGCACTGAATGGCGTTTATGGCACTCCAATTTAGTGTAGACCTCCTGATCTCCTCCTTGGTCCAGACTTCCTCATTAGGGGACAGCTCATAAGGTCCCTTACTTACTACCTTCCAGATCTCATAATCCTTCGCCCTCAAAAATACTTGCATACGGTTCTTCCAGTATGCATAGTTAGATCCATCGAAGAATGGGGACTTTGTGGTTGAGTGTCCTTCAGCTGTCATCCTCCGAGCATCCATCTGTACCTTTCTCTTCGGGCTATGAGTCCCTGTAGAAGAGTTAGGCTCTGATACCAACTGTTATGTTAGATGGACGCAGTCTATTACCACGGAGAGTGGATCTAGAGGGGGGTGAATAGATCTATTGCCTAATTTAAAACCAATATACGGCTCTAATGCGGAATATAGGCAGATCTACTAAATCACTAACTCGAGCATTAGATTTGAACAGAAGCGAATCAAACTGTGAAGGTAAACAGGAAATCCAATTGCACACAGTTCATAGACAATCGCACAAATACAAGACACCCAAGATTTTCAGGTGGTTCGGTCAGGAGACCTACGTCCACCCCACACTCAACTGAGTATGGCTTACTACTGCACAACACAGCTTGCATTCGCTGGGCAGTACAGCTTGTCCTACAACCGCTGAGCTTCACAGCTTGCTGACCAGAGGAACAAATCCTCTGCAACCGCTGGGCGATACAGCTTAGCTGTCCGAGACCTGGTCTCGCCTGCTGAGGATTACAGCTTCACCTGTCCAGTGGAATCCTCCACTGCAATTGCTGGCTCACAGCTTGAAGAAATAGATTCGGAAACAAAAGACAGAAGCAAACGAAAATGAGAAAACCCGGAAGGGAAATAGCTCTCAATGAGCAAACATCTCAGCTCTGGTATCTGAACCAAGAGTCTGAGTTACATCCTCTCAATGAACCTCTCTCAACTCATCTCTCTCAATCGAACTCTCTCAACTCATCTCTCCTTTCTCTCTTTCTTCTCTTCTCTGCTTTTCTTCTCTGTGGATCTTGGTGGCTCTCTGCTGCTTCAGACTTTCAGTCTCACTGTATAGACTTTTCCACTCGATCGATCAGCCTCCTTCTGAAGAAGAAAGCTCATATATATACCAACAGTAGATTGGATAAGGGCGCGTGGCTTCCACATTTCCCGCCCAGAGAATTCGCTAGATCCGAGGAAATTTCATCCACATGGCAGCATCCTGGATGGGCTGCTTCCACGTGTCACCATCTGGGCACCTAGTCCTCCTTGGATCACGAGCCATGTCATCAATCTCAGCCAGGAGTCCCTGTCAGACAATTGAATAGAGTTATCAGTTTAAGTCTAAAACCCTGTACAGACTTTGTAGAGTGTAATGCATTGTATAGACTTCACGGTATAGACTTTGTGAATGCGAATGCAATGTACAGACTCTGCAATGTATAGACTTCATATATGCAGTGCTATGCGATGTACAGACTACCTATATGAAGGCAACCGCTGTACAGACTTGCTGAAGTGTAATGCAATGTGCAGACTTTGAAGAACATTCAGCAGCCAATGTATAGACTTACGCAATGTAAAGACTTGCCAGTGTATGGACTTGATGAGCATGCAGCACACAATGTGTAGACTTCGTGCAATGCATGAAGAAGCAATGTGTAGACTTAGACAGGCTTCAGCTCGTTCAATGTATAGACTTAGACATACAACTGAACGATGTATGGACTTGCCAATTCAAGGGTTGTACAGACTTTACGATGTGTGGACTTGCCAAAGGAAAGGCTGTACAGACTTGAGCAAGCACAATGTATAGACTTTGCCAAGACAACTTGACGATGTACAGACTTGAGCAAAGCGAGGTCTGTACAGACTTGAAAGTTCACAATGTATAGACTTTGACAAGGCAACGGCTGTACAGACTTCAGCTTAGCTGTGATGTATAGACTTGCATGAGACACTAAACTGCAACGAATGTACAGACTTGCTGGCGTGGAATGTGCAGACTCCATGCAATGCAAGGCAAACGAATGTATAGACTCTGCATCCATAATGTGTAGACTTTGAAAACCAACAAGCGAACTCAATGTACAGACTTGCTGGATGTGTGAGCTGTAATGTATAGACTTGACTGCCTGCAAGCATGTATAGACATTATCGTGCAGACAGGACCTCACATGCATTAGTGTATAGACTGTATGCCTGATGGATGCACTGATGCAGTATATGCACAGAGGAAGTAATGCACCGATGCAATGCATGCACATAGCAGGTATTGAACTGAAGTAATGGATGTATAGACTTATGTTGACGCTGCATGACAACTGCCAATGTATAGACTTCACAAGTGCAAGCAATGCAGCAATGTATGGACTTTGAACTTGTGCATGCAATGTATAGACTTGCTAGTTACGTGATCTGCAATGTATAGACTTTGCCCAATGTATAAGACGCTAAGAGAGACGGACAATGTACAGACTTAGCCAATGCAATGTACAGACTTACTGAGCTGATGCTGCATGAGACACTAAGTAAGACGGACAGTGTATAGACTTCACAGCTCAAGTGAGACGGTGGATGTACAGGCTTTGAAGCTCAATTGAGACGGACGATGTATAGACTTAGCCTGTGCGAGAAATGCAGCAATGTATAGACTTATGTTCTAAACGATGCACAAACACAACAATGCAATGTATGGACTTTGAGTGTGTAGACTTGTGTGTGTGCAATGTGTAGACCTGTGTGTGTGCATGACGATGTATAGACTCTTACTGCATAGAACACATAGACAATCTTACAGAGATAGTTTCATCAAAACATAAACAGTTGCCAATCAATCAAAACAAGCTGTTGCCAATGAAACAAAGCTATTGTCAACATCATCAACACATAGGAGTCACAACAACAATACCCATTTGGGGGTCGTCAGGTGTATTCTCACCCAGCCACAGGCCAGTGATGACTGGCGTCGGAGAACTATCTTTCATACATATTGTAGGCTGGGCGGAAAAGTTTGTAAGGTGATTATTTATAGTGGGAGTTGTATCAATGCAATCTCCACGCTGTTTCTCATCTTGGCCTTACTCCCGTGGACCATCCTTGCCCCTATCGAGTATCATGGGTGGATTCCACCTCCATTCCAATCAGGCTGTGGTGTCTGGTCCCACTAAAGTTCATGCCTACCATGACGAGATCTGGTGTGATGTCCTCCCCATGGAGGTGGGCAGTATTATTCTTGGTAGGCCTTGATTATTTGATCGGGATGCCACACTCCATGGCCGGTCGCACACCTGTACCTTTGACCATGATGGCCAATGGATTACCCTCCACCCCTCTCAGCCCAAGAGTCCTTCAGTAGGGGTCCTACTGGTCCTAGTACTCCGGAGCCTTCCGTCTCTGTACCTAGTACCCCATCCCCAGCTCGGGCCATGACCGTTACATCTAGCACAAGCGAACCCCCGTCTAAGAGGTTGATGTTGATTAGCTCCCAAGAAATGGAGCGGGAGGCTAGTAAGGGGAATCCTGTGTTTGCCATCCCGCTCCGAGAGGTGGAGCAAAAGTCGAGGGTGAACTCCCACCCGATGTTGTTCCCATTCTGTAGGAGTTTGCTAATATTTTCCCCGAAGAGCATCCCGAGGGGCTCCCACCTATGCGGGATATTCAGCATGCTATCGACCTGATTCTTGGATCTTCATTACCCAATCTTCCCCATTATCGCATGAGTCCCATTGAGCACGCCGAGCTAAAGTGGTAGGTCAATGAGCTTATGCAGAGAGGATCTGTTCGGTACAGCATGAGTCTGTGTGATGTGCCCGCATTACTCGCCCCAAAGAAGGATGGCACTTGGAGGATGCGTATTGATAGTCGTGCCATCAACAAAATCGCCTTGAAGTACAGGTTCCTTATTCCCCGCCTAGATGACATGCTTGACATGATGGCATGTGCCACTATCTTTTCAAAGATCGACCTTAAGAGTGGCTATCATCAGGTAAGGATTAGGCCAGGTGATGAGTGGAAGACCGCATTTAAGACCAAGGATGGTCTATATGAGTGGTTGGTTATGCCCTTTGGGCTGACCAATACCCCCAGCACTTTAATGTGACTCTTGACTCAGGTCCTTCGACCATTCATTAGAGTCTTTGTGGTAGTGTATTTTGATGATATTATCATCTATAGTCGCACTACGGGGGACCACTTGGATCATCTACAGCAAGTCTGTCGACTCTTGAGGCGAGAGCAGTTGTTTGCAAACGCACAGAAGTGTGCCTTTATGACTCCTCAGCTTACCTTCTTGGGTTTCATTGTGTCTAGTACTAGGGTCTTCGCTGATCTGGAGAAGGTCCGGGCCATTGTTGAGTGGCCGGAACCCCGCACGATCTAAGATGTCTGCAGCTTCCATGGACTCGCGACATTCTATCATCATTTCATCTGCGGATTTAGTTCCGTCACTGCCCCGATCACGGACTGTATTAGGAAGGGCACATTTGTATGGACGAAGGCCACTGCTGCTGCCTTCAAGGACATCAAGGAGCGCATGACCCAAGCACCGGTTCTTCGATTACCAAATTTCTCGAAGGTGTTTGAGGTCTCATGTGATGCATCGGGTGTAGGAATTGGAGGAGTGTTGAGTCAGGAGACCCACCCGATTGCATATTTTAGTGAGAAGCTGAATGACGTAAAACTGCGATACTCTACCTATGATAAGGAATTCTATGCAGTTGTTCAGGCTCTTAGGCATTGGAGGCACTACTTATTACATCAGGAGTTTGTCTTATACTCCGACCATGAGGCTTTGAAGTTCCTCCATGCCCAAAAGAAGCTCAATGCACGTCACAGCAGATTGGTTGAGTATCTCCAGCAGTTCACATTTGTGCTTAAACACAAGGCTGGAGTGGAGAACAAGGTGGCTGATGCCTTGAGTCGGTGAGCATGTCTGCTGACTACCATGAGTGTCGAGGTCATAGGTCTAGAGAAGATGAGAGAGGCTTATGTTGATTGTCTTGACTTTGGTCAGATCTATGTCATTCTCCAGGCCGGACCCTCGAGAGATCATGGTGATTATGTGCTTCAGGAGGGTTACCTCTTTCGAGGAGGCAGGCTTTGTGTTCCCCGAACTTCGGTTCGTGACTTCTTAGTCTGGGAACTTCATGCGGGAGGCCTAGCTGGGCACTTCGGTCGGAACAAGACTATCGAGGTTGTCGAGCATAGGTTCTATTGGCCGAGCTTGAAGAGAGATGTTGCTCACATTGTGGCCCAGTGCCGTACATGTGTTACGGCCAAAATGAAGAAGCAAAGCTCAGTCCTCTGCACGCCTCTTCCCGTACCTGATGCCCCGTGGCATGATGTTAGCATGGATTTTATTTTGGGATTGCCACGAACCTCTAGGAAGCATGATTTGGTCTATGTGATAGTAGATCGGTTCTCGAAGATGGCCCTTTTCATTCCCTTCTCTAAGACTTCGGATGCTTCAAGGGTAGCCCACCTTTTCCTTACTCATGTGGTGTGTAAGTTTGGGTTACCTCCTATCATAGTGTCTGACTGTGATGCTAGGTTCACCAATTACTTTTGGAAGACACTGTGGCATATGTTTGGTAGTCACCTCAAGTTTTCCACTGCATACCATCCCGAGACAGATGGTCAGACCGAGGTGGTCAATAGGAGTCTGGGTGATCTTTTGAGGTGTCTTGTTAGGGACCGTATAGGGGATTGGGATCTCATGTTACGATTGGCGGAGTTTGCATATAATGATTCGGTCAATAGGTCTACGGGTATGAGTCCGTTTGAGATTGTCACAGGTCGTAGGCCTAGGAAGCCAGTGGATCTTGTTCCCATGCCCATTTATGCCCGAGTGTTATAGTCTGCTAAGTCATTTGCTAGGCATGTTAGGAGTCTGCATGACGACATTCGTCGTCACATTGCGGCCAGCAATGCACAGTACAAAGAGTTAGCCGATGCCCACAGACACCACCGTCAGTTCGCAGAGGGTGATTATGTCATGATCAGGGTTAAACCTGAACGATTTCCCATTGGAACCGTCAATAAATTGCAAGCTCGTGGAGCCGGTCCTTTTCGATGTTGAAACACGTCGGATCCAACGCGTATGTTGTGGACTTGCCCGAAAAATATGGGATAAGCTCTACTTTCAATGTGTCAGATCTAGTTGCTTATAGGGACCCAGCGATGATCCCTAGTGAGCCTTTCGAGCCATCTCCCCCTCTTGAGAGTGACCCCACACCTGAGTGTCCACCACCAGCATCATTTCCACGGCAGCAAGAGCATATAGATCATATACTGGATGAGCAGGTGACTATTACCAGGAGGGGATCCTACCCGCACTACCTAGTGCGATGGAGGGGGTGACCCGTGGATACGTGGATCACCATGGCAGAGTTGCAAAGGATAGATCCGAATCTGCTAGAGCGCTACCAGAGCGATCCAGACCCTTACTCGAAAGGGTCGAGTTTCTCCCACCCGGGCAGAATTGGTGTGGACACTAGAGCGAGCGAGAAGCATGAACCGGCGAATCGGCGGTACCGTACGCGCAGCACTACTCGAGCTACATCGACTTCCCTTTGGCTTGGAGATAGTATAGAGTCTCCGTTCTGAGTCCCAACATTTTTAGTGTTTATTGGGTTATATTTGGAATGTAATGTGTGCTTATTTGGTTTATTTGGGTTTAATAGAGTGTAATTAGGAGAAATAAATGGGTTTTCTTGTAAAAAGGGGCCACCTAGGTCCCGCGGGCCCCCTCACCCTCCTCCCCATTGGGCCACCTAACTTCTAGGGACCCATAGGGGCTGGCCCATTATCCACCTTGGATATTGGACCATTGGACCAAAGAAGAAAATTTCTATTTTTCTTCTTTATGGGGGGCGCCCCCTCTTTTGGCTGTATTAGGCCAATTTATTTATTTTGTTTGACCACATGGGGAAAAATAGTTTTTGGTATCCCCAAGGTACCCCTCACCCACCCTAGATCTAAGGGTAATCCTAGTCATTTACCTAGAGTGCCCTTTTCATATAAAGGCTTGTATTTTCCTATTTTTACCACAATTAATGAAAGAATTCAAGCATTTTTGTCCAAGGAGCCAAGGGCCGCCCCCCCTCTCTCTCCTCTCTCCCCTACAGCTGTGAAGGTTGCCTTCTGAGGTGTGACTCCTCCCCTTATCAGTGTATGAAGCTATCCGTCGCCGCCACCACAGCCATCGAGCCGCCGTTGCACCGCCACCGTCGTCGCCGGAGTTTTGTCAAACTCAGGATAGCAAGCCACCTCCGGATTTTTGGCTCTCAGCTCCCAGATCTGACAAGGCTGAAATTTTCAAGGTGAGTTCCCAAGGTTGATCCCACGACCCACCTAAAATTTCAGAATTTCCCCAGTTCGTTTTCCTATTTTCCCATTTAGATTCCCACAGCCCCCAAGATCTGCCCCTGTGCAGTCTTATGTTCCAGCAACCAAACCTTTCGCTCATAATCCCCCATTTCAGATTTTAGAATGATCTGAAATTTGAACTGCGAGTTCTGCCCACCTAAACCATCGTCCATAATTTTTTTTGTGATTTTAGGAATTTTATTTCCCATCTAAAAACCACTATCTTTTCCCAAATCTGTGCTGCCCCTTGCAGTCCAGATCCGACCCATCTCTATTAGAAAATCCATTTCCTATATCAAACCTCCACAAAAATTTACAAAAAAATTATGCCCGTCTTCCGTACTTCTTCCTCTATCTTTCAAAAAAATTCAATCACCCATATCTAAAGTTTCAGTCGCGGTCAACGTCCTTTCTCAAGCAGATCTCAGTCTGCCCGGCCAGATCTGAGATTGAGAACTGTCCCCTTTAAAATTTTACCATGGAACTTACGGCCCCAAAAAAAATCCTGTAACACCATAGGGTTGAAGTACTTTGAGTTAGCTTCGCATCGACGCAAGTCTCGCATTGTTCCGACGTCGGGGCTGATCACAACAATTTTTGTCACTGGGTCGCGCAAGCCTGAAACAGCAGATCAGGTCCGGGGCAGCAAGCTTGAAACCTTGACGATCGGAGCCGCCTCACCCTCCACAAGGAAAACCAGTGCAGCTGCCTCACAGGGATCGTCCCTCCAGGGCTTCCCTTCGCAGCGAGACCAACCCCGCCACAGTCGGCCGTCCGAGCAGGTCGTGGACCCCACAACCGTGAACCCGCGCCGTCCGAACAGCATCCATTTGCAGCTTGTCGGCACCGATGGAGTGATTCAAAACGCTGCCTGTCAACCCAATTTCGATCCTCAGGGTCCCACTTGTTACCTATTACTTCCCTGCGTGGAGTGGGTTTACTTCTGTAATTATTGATAATTGTTAACCGGGAGTACGATTTTGGCCGGGGTTTTTCTTCCCCACGCCCGGAGCGTGGAGGTAACGATCTATCCTTCTTGGCATTTACTTACTTAGTATATGATTATATGTTGCTGCTTGAGTGCGTTAGAATTTTGGCTTGCTAAATCAAATTTAATCACCGCTGTGAGAAAGAGAGTGAACCCGTCCCGTGACTCGACCCGAGCACGAAAGTGAGTTTGACCACCCTTGACTTTGCCGATTTCTCAACCGCGCGGATCCGCGTTTCCCTCGCTAGAGACGACTGTGAACGTGTCACATAGACATTTTAAAGAGAAAACAATGATTAAGGATGAATGATTATGCTAAAACAAGTGGGACAAGAAGAAAAATGGGATGAGCATGAGATGCTCCATGGAGGGTGATCGCCAGAGGGGTTACCTCAAAAGAAGAAGGATGATCGCATGTACCTTGTGTTGAGCGGGTGAGATTGGTGATTCTTCTTTCCTCCTTCTATCGGCCGGCCGACAAAGGGGGTTTATAGCTTGATTACCCTTGCAAGAAAATACACAAAATGAACAAAGATATGGATTAGCCAAAGTGTGTAGTATCAATGCTCTAAAAATATGAAATCAATCAAATTAAGCATGAACACACCTTGTGTGTTTTGATTTAAAACCCCTTAAGAGGAGTAACAAGGTTGGGAATATATGGATGCTATGAATATACGAATAATATATGATGATATCTCTAGCAAGAGCTAGACAGAATAATGCGTAGGATGATGTGCTAATGACTAAAAGAAAAACAACTAAAAGAAGAGGGAGGGCTTCTGCTGTGTTGCAGCAGTAAGGGGAGAAGCAAGCAGAGAGCTTGCGATAACAGGAACAAGCTACTGGGGAAGAGCATATCCAGAGGAAGAAGAACGCCGAGAAAGGGAGTTCATCTGCCGAGAAGGTCACCACCGGGAGGAAAGAGCTTGGAAGAAATACCTGCAAAAGAACAAACACTCTTCTCTCCGTTGAAACTCTCACAGTGTTAGCTCTTGTTAACTCCTATTTTTTTTGTTCTCCTCTTCTTCTTTTCTTTTTTCCTCTCTGCCTTCTCTCTCGCGTGAGAAGTAGATGTTAAGGTATTTATAGGCCAAAAATCCTTGTATCAATAGGATTAAAACAAGGCAATGAATCCTTAATAAGGAACCCTCTTCCCAATCGAACACAAGGTGTAAAATGGGGAAAGGGTTACTACCGGAAAGAAGCAAGCGAAAGGGAGACGGAAATGAAAATGACGACCCAACTAGGGACGTCAATTGAAATGACGACATTCACACAGTCGTTAATTCCTGAATTTAATTATAGAAATAAAGGACTTTCCTTATTTAAAATCGTTAAATGACGCATGTGTGAACGAGCGTTAAATAATCAACGCCCCTCATTAGGACGTCAATTACCTTGAGTTTTTATTTTCATTAGAATTTGTTAAATCCAGGAAACAACGACCGTTTGAATAGTCGTCTATTTAAGAAAAACGCCCTTCATTAGGTCGTCAATTAAATGACGCCCTCCATCCACGCGTTAATTTCAATTATTAAAGCAAAAAAAACCAAGAAATTACAATTAAATATGGAGAAATTAGAAAAACTTCATATTAAGCCAATATTGAAGTCCACTTTGGGGCGTCACATGGTGACATGAGATTTACTCAATGTAGTATCGATTTTGGTGAAATTACAATTAAATATGGAGAAACTAGAAAAACTTCATATTAAGACAATATTGAAGTCCACTTTGGGGCGTCACATGGTGACATGAGATTTACTCACTATAGTATCGATTTTGGCGTGTCTGCAGCTGCCCCGCCTTGGCGTCTGCTTTGCAAAGGAGTGAAACGAAATGAAGCAAAAGTGTAACGAGCGGAATGAAGTGAGAACGAACTGATAAGTAGATGCCAAGGTGTGATGTGACACGCCTCCGACACTAAGCGTTGGAAATCTTTCCAGGATTCTAAATGAAATAACTTTGGATGATGACAAGAAAGCAATGATTAGCTAGATGAAGGGACTAATTTTAAAGAACTAAATGTGCGCGAGGGCACAGAAGGAAAGGCACCATTGGAGAGCGATTACCAGCCAATGAGGACGTGCTACAACCAAGTGGATTTGTAGAAAAATAAAGTGAATTGAGATAAAGAACCAGCGAATGAATACTTTTCAAGGAACCAACCTGAGCGGCTTCAAGGAGAATAAGGTACTTGATTTGGAATAGAATATCTCATGTCAACTCAAATAAAAGCGGGTGGCCTTCATTATTGGCGTAATATGAGGATTTTCATCATTAGAGCTTAAAGTCCTAGATGATGCATGCTGGGCTAAAAGAAAAATTAAAACAAACTAAAAAATAGAAGATAATGAAGGATAATATTGCTAAACCATCCAGATTTGATCAGAAATCCAAATCTCTTAGTTAATACTAAGCCGAAGCCTGTTTATCCAAGTATCAACTCAGAAAGTGGAACCGTCGTCCCAAACCTTAGATGACCCAACGGCCTATCCGTGTAATCAAGACTCCTCTGGAATTATCACTATTTTTGATGAAGGGGAACTCAAATTCTAGGTTTATCAGAACCACAAGGTCCTTGATATGCTATAATAACGTAGATACCATATAGTAACAATGCGTACAGGAGAAATACAAAGATGGAATGATGTTACCAGCGAAAGAAATCCAATTGTCTCAAGACCTGCATAACCTGCGCTTTTCTATACTTAAAAATTATTAGCTCAGCTCAATAAAGCTCAAACTATGATCATAAGTGCGTGTCATAGATGATCTAATCAAGAAATAAAGCACTTAAGTTCATCAACAATCATCATGCTGTAAAGCCATTCAAAAGACTTAAACCCAGGAAATGACGACCCTATGCAGCGGCGTCAAAAGCATAAATGATGACAGCTATTGGGGCGTTAATTAAAATCACCATTAGACTTGGAATCGGACTGAAACTGACGCCTGCAAGAGAGGCGCTGGATAAATGACGACACTGAGAATGTCGTTAATCAAATAAATGACGGCAAGCTATATGTCGTCAATTAACTGTCTTACTGGCGCTCCGTTCCCTGCTCAGAATCAAACCTCCAGCGACTGATTCGATTTCAAACTCAAACTGTGATGTTCTAAACGGCTAGCCAAAGCTCTGAATCATTATAAAAGGTGATGCGTCCTCTGCTATACTCGTCGACTGACTGATCACTGCATCAACCAAACACTCAAATAACAACAGAACTAAAGAATAGTAAACAGGGGAGCCGCATGTATTTCTTCAAACCGAAAGAAGGATGGACAAGATGATGGTGATGTAGAAGCCTTCTAAGAAGCCTAGGATGGGATTTCCTAGGATCTCTGAAGTTGCAAGTCACATTAGCGGGAGGATAGCCAAAGGCCAAGTAAGTTTATTTTTTTTTAATTTAATGCTTTTATTTCATTCTTCCTCTTCTCTTTTTCAAAAACTCAGATTGCATTCTCTTCTCTTCTTCTTTTCTTTTTATGCTTTTCAGGACTACCCAAATGTACCGGGACCAAGAAGGTTCTTAAGAATTAAGTGGCTCCCCTTACTCCTCTCTAAACTCTCTTTAGATATGAGGTCTTTTCTTAGTAGATGGCACCTACTTGGCCTTATAACCCATGCTACCCATGTTGAGTCCCGGAGGGTGGCAATCAAGAGGGGAGGGGTGAATTGATGGCCACAAAAAAAACTAAAAACAAGCTACACGAGAGCAAGCAAGATAAACAAAGAACTCAAATCTAGCACGAACAGAAACACACACGTGGATGCGTGATGATGGTGTGATTAATTAACAAGAAATTGAATTCTCTCCTCACCGTGAAGCCCACACGAAATAAAGTGGAAAATCAAACCACAATGGACATACGGGATTTTTAGGTGGTTCGGGTACACACCGTGTCCCCTACGTCCACCCCTCACACGGAGGATAAACCTTCACTAGATAGTGAATCACACACACACACGCTGTATACAACAGCAAACACACACACACGCTGTGTAGAACAGCAAGCACACACACACACACACGTTCGTGTTGCCGAACACGAACACACACACACAAATCTCAGATTTACAGACTACAAACAGATGATAAAGTCAAACTCAAAGTATTCAGAGTGAGATGAATGAAAAGAAGTTGGATTATGCTGGTTGGAGCTCCCCCTTTCACTTCCACGAATTTAATCGAACACTTTGTGCAGCACAGTGATGATCTTGGCTTGAATGAAGCTTCAAGTTGATTTGGATCGCATCCAGCAGCTGTGGCTTGTATGGAAGTAGTTCTCATTCTCCTTCCCTTCACTTTCACGCAATCTTCAAGCTGGTACACGGTCGGGAGGTGGCTGCTTCAACCTGCAAACACAAAGGTTTAGAAAGAAGGCTTACAGCTCAACATACGATTTTTCCCCTAGGGTTTTCATCAACCAAACGATATTATATAGGCTAAGAGAGTTATGGGGATGGTCAAGGGACCAGATCCACAAAACGTGGAGCTAAACACGGGCTCCCAACCTAATACATTTGACCCATGAGGTCGAAATCCCAAGAGTCAACAATCACGGCTCGGCCCAGAACTGAAGGGGTCGACCCTTGGGGTCGACCCTCGTGCTGTGCTAGAAGACCAGAAGTCATCGGTCGACCCCTGGGGTCGACCCTCTCAGAACCAGGTTCTGGCTCAACAGAAAACAGCAAGAGGTCTTGTAGGGGTCGACCCTTGGGGTCGACCCTCGGGGCATGGGTCGACCCTTGGGGTCGACCCTTTCAGTTGGGCTAAAAAAGGGCCGACGGGTTTTTAAAAATGATTGCCAGGGGTCGACCCTTGGGGTCGACCCTTGAAGCTGGGGGTCGACCCTTTCAGCAGGGGTTAAGAACCCTTGCTAAGTTGCTCCGATTGGCTTGGGGATCACCCCGATGAGTCGACCCACGCTGTACAACAATCACAAACCATTATTCTAAGTCCAAGAACACATCTAGATAATTTACAAATATGAGACGATCTTAAAGAACTTCAACCATAGAATTGAATATCAAGGTTGAAGTCGATCTCACCAAACGTCCCAGAGCATTGAAATTCTTGTCCTTGTAGATTGGCCTGTCAAAGTAACTCACAATTAGTTCTTTCATCCAAAATGCCAAATTAACTCACTTACCCTTAAGAAGATTGCTTTGAGCCTTCATAACATGCCAAAACCTCGTATGATGAGTTGAAATCCAGGACGTTAGAAAGGCTCATTTTCAGTTTGCAAATAATTTGGTCAACATCAAAACCATAAGGTATTTCACATGAGGAGGGGGTTCAACAATCTCCCCCTTTTTGATGATGACAAAATTTAATCAAAATTGCATTTTTGGTCAATGTAATCCACCATTCAAGAATAAGTGAAACCACATAATCATGAAACATATCAACCACCAATATTGAACTGAAATCACCATACTGAACCGATATCAAGGGCATCTTGACAAAATATGTGAGATTGAGTAGCATTACCACAAGGTGTGCCGACAACAAGGTGAAATAGGAAGGATTCAAATGCAATAACAATGAGACATAATAGAACTTGAGACTCACACAATATGCCATGACTCTAAAATGCAAACTGAAAGGCAACTGAAAATGAGCACACATGCAAGCAAGCATTCATCACACATACATATAAATAGCCGAAAGTCTTTTTCTCCCCCTTTGGCAACATCAAAAAGGAGGGGGTGAAATAAGTAGGGGGTAAATGCCAAGCTGCAAGAGCAATGTCATCTAATCTTCATCGGAAGGCGGGGAGGTGTGTGGACGCCTCATATAACCCATGATTTCCGTAAGCAAGTTGGATTGATGAGCAAATGAGTCTTGAACAAACTGGGTGTGCACTTGATGACTAAGCTTCAGATCCGCAAGTTGGTGTTGCATGCCCTCCAAAGTCTCCCCATAACTGTCTAATCGATCATCTATCGAGTCCAACCGATCCATGAGTAGCTGAACCTCCGCGGAAGGCACATCTTCGGCAGGTGGGGCCTGTTCATATTCATCATCTTCATCCTCAGAACTGATCTCTAGTTCAGTACTTTTCAAAGTGCGAACTAAATTTCCATCAAGCAGCTCATATCCCATATTATGGCAAATGGAATGAATTGTGAAAATGTCAGCCTCTCGGATGGTTTGTGAGGTTTCTTGAGAGAGATCAATACCCAAGTATGTAAACACAGCAGTGAGTGCAGCAGCATATGGAATGGTGCGGTTCTTGTGCTTCATGCTATTGCTCATATGAAATAAAATCATGGCTGGGAAATTCTCAGGAATGCCGCTGAAAATGCAGTAGAAAAGAAACATGTGAATTTCAGTGACCTTGTCATGACCGCCGCCCCTTGGAAGTAAAATTGTGGTGATCATTCTGTGTAAAATGTGTTGCAAAGGCGGAAAATGATTGGCATTCAGCCCTGCCACAGAACGGTTACCCCTTTCTTCACCTTTCATCATTTGAAACACTACATCTTCAGGAATTTCAATATCTCCAAGCATAAAACCTTCAGTCGAGAGATTAAATGCTGCTCCCAAAAATTCTGTAGTGAGAATTAACCGGTGGCCATGAACCATTGTAGTTGGGTGCTCCCCGGACATGATAAAATTTCCATAAAACTGATGTACCAAGTTGGGATATATACGCCGATGTGCAGACATGAAATAATCTAGATTCGGCTGACTGCATAACACATCAACTAGTCCCGGAAGATGATGATGCAAGTTTACAAAAGATACCGACCATGGCCGTAAGACTTTTCTATCCAATACTTTGGGTGGCGGCGCCGGTCCTCTGCCTCGGGCGCCCGCCTGACCACGTCGTGCTGGGGCCGCACTCGACTCTCCACGGCTGCGTGAAGCTTGCCTCATTGGGGCCATCTAACCACAAATCGACGGAACCGGAGATGAGGGAGTAGATCAAAATGGCTCAACTTGGAGAGAAATGCTTCCACGAGAGAAAATGGGGATCCTCCACACATCAAGAACTTACCTCAGTGCAAGGAAAAACCACGAGACGCGGTGCTAGCGTCGGAAGAACGATCTGCGCGGGTAGCCACCAAGAGGGCCGCGCTAGGGCACAATGGGGGATGCCAAAGAGGGTTTTAGGGCTTAGAGAAGGTGGTGGCTTAGGCTAGAAGGGGGCTGGAGGAGTTTTAATGGATGGGAGGGGGGAAACTTAGGGTTTCCTCCCTTATTGGAGCCGGTTCGGACGCGGCGAAGCCGCCCGACTGGAACGGGTCGACCCTTTGGGTCGTCCCCTTTTAAACCTCGCCCCAGAACATTACCCGATAGCGAGGGTCGACCCTTGGGGTCGACCCCTTTGCGTGGGTCGACCCCAAGGGTCGACCCTTCCAGGGTTTGCTGCAAAAGCTGATGAAAATGGAATTTCAAGGAATCGAACGATATGGCTTGAGTCCCCAGTGATCATATTGTGTTGGAATCAAGAAATTTGAGTTATTTAAATGGGTATACACACTGGGGAACTTGCTTCAAGAATGACTTAGACCATAGAAGGCGTTCATTGTTTACCGTCTCCTAAAATTCAGATTTTGATGTCAATTGCTCTTTTTCTGGCCTTAAGAAAATTCAAGGAGCTATCGGCCATAGAAATTGCAAAACCAATGGTTATATTCTATAATAAGAACATGCATACCAGGCAATCAAGGTTTTCATGCAAAATAATTTTTTTTTGTTTTTCAAGCACGACTATGCACATGCATGACAAAAATATATGACACACTACAGGCAATGCGATGACATTGATGCACATGATTAAGACTCAGATTGATCTATCCTACAAACCCCTAGTTCCCTTCTAAATGATGTGAACTTGTCTACACTAAGAGGTTTGGTGAAAATGTGGGCAATTTGACGATCTGTCTCAACAAAACTGATGTTAATATCACCCTTACTCACATGGTCTCTAATGAAATGATGTCTAATTTTAATATGCTTGGTGTGAGAGTGATGAACTGGATTTTTGGACAGATTTATGGCGGATGTGTTATCACAAAGAATTGGGGTGTTTTTAAAGGAAATGCCATAATCAATCATTTGCTGTTGGATCCATAGCACTTGGGCAACGCAACTACCGACAGCCACATACTCGGCTTCGGCTGTTGATAATGCCACTGAATTTTGTTTCTTGGAGGCCCATGAGACCACACAACCCCCAAGAAAATGGCAGTATCCACTCGTGCTTTTCCGATCCATCTTACAGCCCGTGTAATCGGCATCAGAATAAGCGACTAGTTCAAAGCATGAATTCCGTGGAAACCACAATCCTAAGTTAACTGTACCAGCAATATATCTAAAAATCCGTTTCACAGCCGACAAATGAGATTCTTTTGGATTTGACTGAAATCTTGCACATAGACAAACAGCAAATTATATGTCGGCCCTGCTGGCAGTTAGATACAATAATGAACCTATCATACTTCTAAAGAGTTTTTGGTCCACTGATGTACCTTTCTCATCTTGATCAATTTTCATTGAAGTGGACATGGGTGTTGGTTGTGGCTTTGTTGATGCCAAATCGAATTTTTTTAGCAACTCCATTGCATATTTCTTTTGGTGTATGAACAACCCATCCACCGTTTGATGTACCTGCAATCCCAAAAAGAAAGTTAACTCTCCCATGAGGCTCATTTCAAACTCACTTTGCATCAATTTTGCAAAGTCGTTGCTAAGAGTGTCATTAGTGGAACCAAAGATAATATCATCAACATAAACTTGAACAATTAAGATTTCCTTACCCTTCAATTTTGTAAAAAGGGTTTGATCAATGTTACCTCGTTTGAAGTCATTTAGGGCAAGGAAATCGCTTAATCGTTCATACCATGCACGGGGTGCTTGTTTCAGACCGTAAAGAGCTTTGTTCAACTTGTATACATGGTCTGCATGCGTTGTGTCTTCAAACCCCAGTGGCTGCTCCACGTACACGTCCTCCTGGATATAGCCATTCAAAAATGCACTCTTAACATCCATTTGAAATAACTTGATATTATGACAGCATGCAAATGCTAAAAGAACCCTCACAGCCTCGAGTCTTGCTACTGGAGCAAAAGACTCATCAAAGTCTATACCCAACTCTTGGCTATAGCCTTTGGCAACAAGCCTGGCTTTGTTCCTAGTAACCAGTCCTTGATCGTTTGTTTTGTTACGGTAAAACCATTTTGTTCCGATCACGGAGTGATTCTTAGGACATGGAACGAGGAACCACACTTTGTTCCTTTGGAACTGGTGTAATTCCTCTTGCATGGCCAAAATCCATGACTCATCACCTAAGGCTTCTTCTATGGATTTGGGTTCAAATTGAGAGAGCAGGGCAATATAGTCTTGATTATCAACTTCCCTGAATGAGGCTCGTGTCCGTACTCCTTCTTCAACATCGCCCATTACATAGACCAACGGATGGTCCTTTGGAAAACTCCATTGAATTGGTGGCTGCCGTTCAGCTTTATTTTCGGATTAGCCTCAACTTCTTGTGGTTCTTCTTCTTGTTTCTTTTCATCATTTTCATGTGGTTCTTCATCTTCTGCTTGTTTCTCCACTTTTCCTTCTTTCTTCTCGATATCTTCAATATCCAACTGATCATCCTGCAATACAGGTTTGTCATTAGTTTTATTTGGAGATGATTCATCGATGATAACATGGGGGCTTTCCTCAACAACAAGAGTTCTCAAGTTATACACTCGATATGCTCTTGAGCTCAGTGAGTACCCAAGAAAAATACCTTTATCACTTTTGGGATCAAATTTCGCCAGGTCTAACTTACCATTGTTGTGAATGTAGCATGTTGAGCCAAACGGTCTAAGATGTGAAATGTTTGGCTTCTTACCTCTGTACAGCTCATAAGGGGTTTTCTTCAATAATGGTCTTACCATGGCACGGTTGATTATGTAGCAGGCCGTGTTCACTGCTTCAGCCCAAAAGTACCTTGGCAGATTATTCTCATTTAGCATCGTTCTTGCCATTTCAATCAGGGTTCTATTTTCCCTTTCAACAACGCCATTCTGCTCGGGGGTTCTTGGTGCGGAGAAATCATGAGAATAGCCTTGAGCCCTGCAAAAATCGCTGAACTCATGGTTATCAAATTCTCTGCCGTGATCACTACGCACGGTTTTGATGCAAACCCCTTTATCATTTTGTACCACCCTGCAAAATGCTTCAAATTCCGTCAAGGCATCATTTTTATGTGAGAGGAAGTAAACCCAACAAAATCTAGAATAATCATCCACAATTACAAAGCCGTATAGTTTACCACCCAAGCTATGTGTCCTGCTTGGACCAAAGAGATCAATGTGGATGACTTCTAGAGGCCTCGATGTGGTCACATCATTCTTGCTTTTGAATGACGTCCTTGTCTGTTTTCCCATGCTGCATGCCCCACACACTCCGTCTTCGACGACCTTCAACTTGGGCAGTCCAATCACCAAATCTTTCCTTGATAATTTCAGCAAGACATTGAAGCTGGCATGTCCAAGCCGGCGATGCCATAGCCACGCATCATCCTTGTTCCTTGCAATCAAACACAAACTCTCATGAGAAGCATCATTTAAGTCTATCATATAAATATTGTTATACCTGAATCCAATGAACTTAACCTCATGAGTGTGTCTGTTCAAAACAGTGCAGTGATTAGAATCAAAAACAACATTGCATCCCTTATCACAAAGTTGACTTATGCTTAAAAGGTTGTGATGCAAACCTTCCACAAGCAGCACATTTTCAATGGTGTGATTTTGATTCTTACCAATCTTACCTTCTCCAATGATTTTTCCTTTGTCCTTACCACCGAATGCCACCATTCCACCATCATTTTTATGCAGGTCCACAAACCATTCCTTGTTTCCCGTCATGTGCCGAGAGCACTCGCTGTCCAAGTACCATTTGTTCTTCTGAGCTCTCGTGTGGACCTGCAATACAATTGAAGTGCTTATGGAGATTTTGGTACCCAAGCAAGCTTGGGTCCATGGTGGTTAGAAGCATGATGCACATATGATCTGTTTCTGACTTTAGCAAACTTTTCTTCATCATATTTCAGAATTCTACAGTCATACATGTCATGACCCATTCTTCCACAATAAAAGCAATTGATATTTTCATCTCTTTTCCTCCTTCTACCAACATTGGAATAGGAGTTATGCATGTGTTTCTTGGTTTTGGAGGAAGCTGAATTTGTGGGAGCCCAATGGGTCGTTTGAATGACAAGAGCATCCTCAAGTTCTTTTATTTGAGCCAATTGAGATTGGCTCTCTTCTTCAGCCTTCACCTTGGCTTCTTTGCAAGCAATACTTGCAATCTTTTCGTGCTCCAATTCATTTTTTAAGTGTTCATGCATTTTCAGAAATGTAGATTGTTCTTCTCTCATGCATGAAATCTCTTCCTCAAACAATTCAATCTTTGAAACAAGAATTTCATTTTGATGTTTCATGCCTTCATTTTCGGATTTCAAAGGATGGCATTCTTCACATGATTTGTTTGTATGAACAAGAAGATCAAATTTTTTTTTCAAATTTCTGTTTTCAGATTTGTATCTTCTACATTTTTCATACAAAGACTCATATGCGATTTGCCATTGCTCACAAGTGAGAGTTTCAGGTTCAGAATCTACCTTTTCATCATCATTGGCCATGAGGCATAGATTTTGGACTAGCTCGTCAAGTCCATCCTCAATGCCGGAGTCATCCTCATCCTCGTCGCTCCATGTGGCCATCATGGCCTTGGGCTTCCTGAATTTTCCTTTCTTCACTTTCTTGATGAGGTCGGGGCACTCACCTCGCATGTGGCCAGGTTTCTTGCACTCGTAGTAAATTATTTCTTCCTTCTTGCTACTTTCTCCTTTGTTTGGTCCTTGCCCTCTTGGACCCTTCCTGAACTGACCACCGAACCTCCTTGTCCCTTTGACGAACCTTCTTGCTCGTCATGTGATCATGGCAACCAGTTCTTCATCTTATGTGTTGCCAATAGAATCATTTTCACTGCCCTCTGAATCCGGTGAATTCACCTTTAGGGCCAGTGGTGTGACAACCTTTTTTTTCTTGTGATCTTCCTCGCTTCTTTTAATGTTTATTTCGTATGTCATCAGCGAGCCGATCAACTCATCGAGAGTTAGGGTGTTGAGGTCTTTGGAATCTTCAATTACAGTGGCTTTTGTATGCCACTGTGAAGAAAGGGATCTCAAAACTTTTCTTACGAGCCCCTTGTTTGAATATTCTTTGCCAAGCGCCTTTAGTCCATTTGTAATTTCTATTAGCCTTGCAAACATATCAGAAATTGATTCTTCTGGCTTCATTGCGAACAACTCATAGTCCCGAACTAAGATATTGGCCTTTGTTTCCTTGACTTGCGATGTTCCTTCATATATAAGCCGCAGCTTATCCCACATCTCCTGCGCAGAGGCACACATAGATATTCGTGAGTATTCGTTAGGATGGACGGCACATTGAATTATATTCATAGCCTTAAAGTTCGTTGAACACTTCTCTATATCTTCTTCATCCCATTCTTCTTCTTTTTCAGATAAAACATATGGACCCTTACTTATGACACGCCAAACATCATAGTCCTGGGCACGTAGGAAAACATACATTCTATTTTTCCAGTAAGGGTAGTTCGATCCATCAAAGAACGGAGGTCTTTGAATGGAATGCCCTTCGGGCATCATCCCTCTGTTTGCCATTTAACGGGATCTGCTCTGACGACCGTGAGATCGTAAATCAACCAGAGACCAAAGCTCTGATACCAATTGTTGAGTCCCGGAGGGTGGCAATCAAGAGGGGAGGGGTGAATTGATGGCCAAAAAAAAAAACTAAAAACAAGCTACACGGGAGCAAGCAAGATAAACAAAGAACTCAAATCTAGCACGAACAGAAACACACACGTGGATGCGTGATGATGTTGTGATTAATTAACAAGAAATTGAATTCTCTCCTCACCGTGAAGCCCACACGAAATAAAGCGGAAAATCAAACCACAATGGACATACGGGATTTTTAGGTGGTTCGGGTACACACCGTGTCCCCTACGTCCACCCCTCACACGGAGGATAAACCTTCACTAGACAGTGAATCACACACACACACGCTGTATACAACAGCAAACACACACACACGCTGTGTAGAACAGCAAGCACACACACACACACACACGTTCGTGTTGCCGAACACGAACACACACACACACAAATCTCAGATTTACGGACTACAAACAGATGATAAAGTCAAACTCAAAGTATTCAGAGTGAGATGAATGAAAAGAAGTTGGATTATGCTGGTTGGAGCTCCCCCTTTCACTTCCACGAATTTAATCGAACACTTTGTGCAGCACAGTGATGATCTTGGCTTGAATGAAGCTTCAAGTTGATTTGGATCGCATCCAGCAGCTGTGGCTTGTATGGAAGTAGTTCTCCTTCTCCTTCCCTTCACTTTCACGCAATCTTCAAGCTGGTACATGGTCGGGAGGTGGCTGCTTCAACCTGCAAACACAAAGGTTTAGAAAGAAGGCTTACAGCTCAACATACGATTTTTCCCCTAGGGTTTTCATCAACCAAACGATATTATATAGGCTAAGAGAGTTATGGGGATGGTCAAGGGACCAGATCCACAAAACGTGGAGCTAAACACGGGCTCCCAACCTAATACATTTGACCCATGAGGTCGAAATCCCAAGAGTCAACAATCACGGCTCGGCCCAGAACTGAAGGGGTCGACCCTTGGGGTCGACCCTCGTGCTGTGCTAGAAGACCAGAAGTCATGGGTCGACCCCTGGGGTCGACCCTCTCAGAACCAGGTTCTGGCTCAACAGAAAACAGCAAGAGGTCCTGTAGGGGTCGACCCTTGGGGTCGACCCTCGGGGCATGGGTCGACCCTTGGGGTCGACCCTTTCAGTTGGGCTAAAAAAGGGCCGACGGGTTTTTAAAAATGATTGCCAGGGGTCGACCCTTGGGGTCGACCCTTGAAGCTGGGGGTCGACCCTTGGGGTCGACCCTTTCAGAAGGGGTTAAGAACCCTTGCTAAGTTGCTCCGATTGGCTTGGGGATCACCCCGATGAGTCGACCCACGCTGTACAACAATCACAAACCATTATTCTAAGTCCAAGAACACATCTAGATAATTTACAAATATGAGACGATCTTAAAGAACTTCAACCATGGAATTGAATATCAAGGTTGAAGTCGATCTCACCAAACGTCCCAGAGCATTGAAATTCTTGTCCTTGTAGATTGGCCTGTCAAAGTAACTCACAATTAGTTCTTTCATCTAAAATGCCAAATTAACTCACTTACCCTTAAGAAGATTGCTTTGAGCCTTCATAACACGCCAAAACCTCGTATGATGAGTTGAAATCCAGGACGTTAGAAAGGCTCATTTTCAGTTTGCAAATAATTTGGTCAACATCAAAACCATAAGGTATTTCACATGAGGAGGGGGTTCAACAACCCACTATGATGATATCCACCTAGATTGGGCTTCCATAGGAGCACTAATAGAATTATGGCATCCCAACACTCATACTTTCCTCTTTTCTACCTTTGAAGCCACCATTCTTTTAGAGGAAGTAGAGATGCTCTTTGGATTAAGAAAGATGAAGCAAGGAGAAGAGTCAAAGATGGCTAGTATGACTAAACCAATAAATGCCCATGACATGCTTACTAGCCTCATAGCAAACCCAAATCTAGTTTACCAAATCAAAGCCCACAAAGGAATCAATCTTTTGAAATTAGCTTCATGGGTATACAAGAACATGGACAAAGCCCAAGAGGAGGAAGACTTGTTGGAGAGAGTGATGAAAGGCTTTACATTATGCATGGTAGGAGCTCTCCTCTTCCGTTCAATAGAAGACCACTTAGAAGAATGCCACTTAAGTACCATAGCTAGCATATGGGAAGGTAAAAGAATAGGACTGGCGGTACTAGCCAACTTATATAATGGACTCACATCGGCTTCCTTGGGGCGACCTCTCTATGGGTCAATGCTACTCCTTTCTTGTTGGGTGGACCTCCACCTAAAGTTTGACCCATGCCAAGAAACTCAATCGGCCTCAAAAATCTTCTCTAAAAGCCCTCTTCGGTATATGACGGATTCTCTAGGTCTATGTGAGAGGGTGGCTAATCGGGTGCCAAAGCTCAAGAAAAGGAGTGAATGGAGGAACTATTTCAAGACTATGCCCAAGATCGGCTTTACTTGCACACCAGGGTTTCTCAAGACCCAAGAACTTCGCTCAAGACTCTCCTCCGGCATAGAAATCGATTGATCGGTGAGAACGACTTCATCCTCTACAATGCTCATCGGTGCCTCCCACAACTTGGATTACCTCAGCACACTTTTGAAGAACCTTCTCATCTTCCACCACTTAAGTGGAGGGAACTAGGCTCAAGTGGAGATCAAGAAGAAGTCAAAACAATCATGGCTCAATGGAAGGTTGGACTTCTCCATAGGTCCAAGACATATGTTGAAGAAGAAGAGAACAAATGCAAATCTTATGTAATAGCACTTAGGAAAATAAGACCCCCGGTGGCTCAGCGAATGTAACAATGGTTTTCATCAACTAAATAAAAGGATTTTTTCTTTAATTGAGCCAAAATAACATGTCATATGATCTTGTCTTCCAATTCAGCGATTCTGTCTGACAAAACCAAGCCTCGGGTTCTCTGTTCTGAGACGCGCCTCCAATAATGACGTTAATTACTCAACCCGCGCCTTACCACATGTCGTCTATTTCCTTTAATCAATTTTCTGAAAATAGATAAAACCATAATTGACGCTTATTCAAATAGGCGTCTATTAATTCGCGCCCCAAGGTAAGATGTTAATCACATTAAATTCCTTAACATATTTTCAAAATAATTCCTCAATTTCATAGAAATGACACCTTCATTTATGTCGTGCCTTAACAAACTGACACCTGCCCACAATGTCGTCAATTCTAAACAGTAATCATGACGATCGATCACATCAATCAATTTCCCATTAATGCGTCTGACGACAGTTACGAGTTCCCATGCAGACATAAATGACACCTAGTCTCGGGTCGTCATATCATGAAACCACGCCTCACCTCAGACCATCAATTACTATAGCGACGACAGCCCTCAGGGCGTCAATTCTTTTCGACCGTTACACCCTAATTCGCTCCTTCTTCTCCTTCCTTCGTCTCCTTTCTTTCCTTTCCCCCTTTCTCAAGCCCTAACCGAGCCCCCCCCGTCTCCGTCTCTCCCATCTCTCTCTCCATCTCTCTCTACTCGAACCCATGGCGGGTGGCGCATTGAAACGGTAGAGGGTCAGCGCCCCTGAGGTGGTGGACTTGGGCAACGATGGACACGTCGAGGAGGAAGCTCCCGCGGCGGCCGAAGATGCACCACCGGCCGAAGAAGCTCCGACGGTGGAGCAAGGCGGCGCAACCAAGGAAGAAGGAGGAGATGATGTAGAAGAAGAAGAAGAAGACGATGGCGAGGATGAAGAAGATAAGGAAGACGACGATGGTGAAGAAGTAGAAGAAGAAGAAGAAGAAGAAGAAGAAGGAGATGGAGACGAGCAACCGGTGGTGGCGGTGACGCCCCCTCGCCAACCACGGCGGCCACGACAACCCCGACAACCACTCCGGGGAGGGCTTCTAACGCCCGAACGAAGCAAGGTAGGTGCCCTACCCTCCAAGCCCTCATTTATTTATTTATTTTTATTTATTTTCATAGCCCTCGGTGAAGGGAAAAAAATGGCAAACCAGTGACACAGTCAAATGATGCCCCAGTGGGTGCCGTCAATTAAAACAACGATCCCCTTCGGGTTGTCAATTTAAATTATTTTTATTTTCTAAAAAATGATAATTTATGAAACCGCACCCTGCAGCATGTCGTCATTTAAAAATTATTATGCTTAATCACCATGCTATTAATTTCCATGCCATTTCTTTTCTTTTTTTAATATATGTCTGTTTTATTTTTATTTCGTGCACTGTTATATATTTTTTAAATACCCTGAAAAACAACGCTCCCTACTGGGGCGTTGATTCATTAAATAACGACCAAGGGGTGGTCGTCAATTAAGAAAATCAGAATTATTGCTTTTTTAGTGCAAAAAATTACCTTCAAAACAGCGCCCCCCATAGGTGCGTCACTTAAACAAATAACGACCCAGGGGTGGTTGTCAATTCAAATTACGCATAAAATCACCAAAAGCATATTCTGAAACAACGCCTCCCTCAGGGGCGTCAATTGGATAAGTCACGACTTATAATAGGTCGTCAATTCAAACAGAAGTAAAATTGAAACAGCTGATGAATATTCACATGATAAACTTATATAAAACTTAAGTGAAAATGTTCTTTTGTTTGCAGGGATTGATGAGGACTCGGATTTTCTGGGTCCAAGTTCGAGCAGCTTACTACGGGCTCCAAGACTTTCAGAGGGATAGGGTAGATGCCATGGGGTTTGGACCCCTCCTTAGCATAGAGCCTATGAGACCTGACCTACCCCTGATCCAGGTGCTTAGGGAGAGATGGGATAGGACTAGCCGGGCATTCCTGATGCCATGGGGTCACATGGTTCCTAGCGAAGAGGATGTTGCTAGGATCACCGGGCTGAGGGTGGACGGCAAGGCTGTGAGCGGGATCACCCTACCTGATTATAGCGAGTTGAAACAGAGGCTGCTAGGATTAGAGACAGTCTACGAGACGTCGAGTGAGTGTAGGACCATCTACCGCACCGATCTTACCATTGCTATAGGGTTAGGTGACTCTAGGCAGAGGTCGAGGGAGTCTCTAGAGCAGTTCTCACAGAGGTTGATTGATGGGGCTAGGGCTGCCTATTGCCAGGACCCAGCAGAGGGAGAGAGAGCAGATCTAGATTTGAGGAGGTTTCTATTCCTGATGCTCGGGAGGTTATTACTTGGCACGAAGGGCGACATAATCAACTGCCGATTCCTAGGGATTCTTGAGGACTTGGAGGGTGTCGGCAGATACGCTTGGGGAGCAGCGTTGCTGGCGCACTTGATGGCCGACTTATCCACAGGGACAGGTCGAGAGACGACTGTCAGCGGCTTCTCACCTTTTCTTCATGTATGCATTTTTCTTTCTTTTCTTTTTCTTTTTTTAATGTATGTAATGATTTACTAATGCAATGCATGGATGCAGATATGGAGCCACCTATACATGCCGATGGGGCGTGTCGACCCTCGACCCGGAGATGAGGGATCCTTCCCTCTAGCACGGCGTTGGCTGACTATCGTGACAGAAGCGCCACTCGCCTATGAGTTGCGAGTTCTACGGAGGGAGTTCCGCGACTACCCTACCTCACTGGTATGCATGCTAAATATGATGCAAATTTTTTGTTTTATGAAATATGTATGAAATGATGATGAGATATGATGATGCATGTTTGCGAATGCAGATGGTGTGGAGACCCTACGAGGGGATGACCGACGAGGGCCAGCCTTGGGTCGTAGCAGGCTGACCTCACTTTGGGCATGAGCTTTGGGTTCATTGCCTGAACGAGATTGAGCCGTTACGGCTTAGGCTGGTGATGAGGACCCTCGGCCTACACCAGGAGTGGGTCGAGGTAGGAGAGCCCCGGAGGATAAGCAAGAAGACACACGGTCGCACGAAGGCGATCGACTAGAGAGTCTGGTATCTTGACCAGTATGCCAACTGGCAGCATGGCGGGACCCGAGTTACTTCACAGGTGATAGACAGCTCCGAGTACCTCCGATGCTACTGGGAGGTTTACACCGACCGACCCTAGATGAGGGTCTTAGGGGTATGTATGAATGCCTTTTCTTTTTAATTGATGGCAAATGTTATAAATCTATTATGTGGCTGATATGTATGATGAATGCAGGATACAGAGGACATAGTGGCGATGGACATGCAAGCCCATCTCCACAGCTTAGAGGCCCAGCTGGCTACCACACGGGCAGACCTACAGACCCTGGTGAGTGTTTAAATTATCTATATGCAAATGATTTCTTAGATTATTGATGATTAGCCACTGACAATCTCAATGAATGCAGCGTGCCCAGCAGGGAGTGGCGATGAGAGAGACGGGAGGAGCCTCCAGCTCGAGGGGACCTAGTGCTGAGACGACTACATTAGCAGAGCAGAGCAGCTGGAGCAGAGGCACGGGCCGAGGCAACAGAGCGCGACCTCGCCACACGGGTAAACTTAAACTCAAACTTTAGATTTGCATTTGATTACATGTTATTATGTGCTGATGAAAATTTGTTTTTTTACAGACTGAGGAGCTCGAGCCTCGCTTACCTGCATCGAGGCAGGACAGCGTGCGATGACTACCCGGGTGAGTTAACAAAGATTTTATTTCAGTCGCTTATTTCATGAATTATTGAATTAAATGTGTAACTGATGGTTCGTTTAATTGGTGCAGACCTCCGAGTTACAGGAGGCACTTACCCAGGCAACACTAGCTGGGATGGAGCTGGCCATCCGTGAGCAGCGAGTCACGGGGCTTGAGAGGGCCTTGAGGCGGTGAGAGGAGCTACCTCAGGACGTGGCAGAGCTAAGAGTCGCCCTCGAGATGGAGCATAGGGAGCGTGCCCGGGAGCGAGAGGAGCGCCGTCAGCAGGAGGCAGCACGTGAGCAGGAGCTTGCAGACTTGAGGATCCAGCTAGACGTCACTCAGGAGCGGCTACGGTCGACCGAGGAGCGGTTACAGCGAGGCCGTGACCGAGCGAGAGCTGCGGGGTACGCGTTCACCAGTTCTACCTTTGTAGCGGGTTCCTCGCTTCGGTAGAGGAGCAAGGCAGAGGAGCAAGCATGAGCTCTAGCTACTTCCGGGGGGTCCATGCCCCCTCCACGAGCGCCTCATCGGGATGACGATAGTGAGGTAGAGAGTAGGAGAGAGGAGGGTGGAGGCGAGAGTTGAGAGAGACTTACTTGTACCCCTCCACCCTCACACCTGTACTCAGATATACATTGATATATATGAAATTAAAATTTTTGTTACCTAAGTTACTTTGAGCACTTGTGGACTTGCGTACTTGCCTTTACTTTACCTTCTTTCATTTTTGTTCTTGTTCGTTCTTGCCCGTTCTTGCCCGTTCTTGCCCTACGCCTGTAGTTCACACCTAAACAAACAGATTAATCCATATGTTCGGCTTGGCCCCTTGCTCAATAAGCAAGGGGTTGTCTCTTCTTTGACCTTGTTGACGGGTCAAGGTGCCAAGCCTCTAATTAATAAAGGCGGATAATAAAAGGAAATGCAGCATGCAAGCAAGCAGATGTCAACTTGAAATAAAAGATGTCCACACAAAGATGCAATCAAGCATATGAGATGAGAAGCAGCAGGCTTGATTTTTTGTTATTTTTTTTATTTTATTATATTTTAAAAATGACACCCTCACAAATGGGCGCTGATTGTGGAATTGACGCCGAAGTGGGAGGCGTTTATTTAGAAAATCATTTTTATTTTATTTTTATCATGAAAAATGACGACATCGACAGAGCCGTGAATTTATTAAATGACGCCCCAATAAAGGGCGTGAATTAAAAGATCAATTTCATTTATGTTTATTTTTTTGTTTTTGTTTTTTTTTAATGACGACCCTAGAGGTGTCGCGGCTCATGAAAATGATGCCTGGCCAGAGGGCGTTATTTTTAAGGAAAACAATTTTTTTTCTTTTTTGATGGGACTGGGCACAGTATAAGGGCCTTAAACCTTACACAATCACCATCTCAAATTCATTAATCTTTCTTAAAAGATTTAACCAAGGGTCAACGTGCTTAAGTACTTGTGCTTTTACTCATGTTCTCTCGCGGCCCATCCTTCTTAGTCGGTCTTCGCCATACTTTGAGCTTGTAACCTACCATGGAGGGGGGAGCGAAGAATAAGTTGAGGAAGCTCACGGGAGGTTTCCGAGAATGGGGAAACTTTCCTCCCCTGTTCTAATGCCCGTTGGGATTCGGTCTTCGGCTTAGGGAAATTTTGTTGCTCTTTTTACCCTTATTCATACATGCTTACGACCAGGGTTTTCCCTGCGGGGACTTTGCCCTCTTGTCATACTTTTTTGTAACTTTCTTTTTCTTTTCTTTTTTTCCTTTTTTTTTAACAGATAGAAACCTAATTGTACTTGGGATTTAAGTATTTTGCTCCCTTTTGGGCCCTGACTTCCACCTACTAGGGTGGCGGACAGGTTTGGTTACTATTCCCTGACTCGTACTTCCTCTCATGAGCCGAACATGAGAGAATAGGTAAGGTTTGTACACTCTTAGTTTGGGTCTGACTTTCCTCGAATTCTGGGCCACTCGAGTTTAAAAGTAAAGCGTGTAGTGTGTGCGGGAGTTGACGCCAAAGTTAAACCACAAGACTGAAGAATGAATTAAGGATTTTGATTTTTTGGGCTCGCAGCATATGTACCGTACTACCCTGCAAATTTTTGATATTTTTTCTTTTATCTTTTGATTTTCCTTGATTTTTCTTTTCTTCTTTTTTTTCTTTTTTTTCCCATTTTTTCTCTCTTTTTTTAGGGGTAGTATTTCTTCAAATAAAGACCATTCCAGGGGTGAGCCCAGCTCTTCACCTTCAGCATTAATTAATTTGTAAGCGTTGCCAAGATAAACATCTTTTATGACGAAGGGCCCTTCCCAGTTAGGTTGATGTTTTGAACGAGACCCTCTGGGTTTTACGAAGATTCTTTTAATTACCATTTCACTAATTTTGAATTTTCTCTCAATTACTTTCTTTTGGTAAAAACGTGAAAGCCTGTTTTGATAAATACGCGCATGCTCGGCGGCGGCCAAACGCTTCTCATCTAGGAGTTCCAACTGAGCAAGGAGAGATTCGCGACGCTCATCAATGGGGAGTTCCTTGTCCAATTGTACTCGTAGAGAAGGGATAAGAATCTCGTAAGGGACTACCGCCTCCATTCCATAAGTAAGGGCGAAAGGGGTCTATCCAGTAGGGGTACGAATAGAAGTGCGATAGGCCCAAAGAGCTTCAACCAACTTTTCTGGCCAATCCGCAAATTTAGTAGCCTCACATGTTTTCTTAATAATATTGATCAAAGTTTTGTTAGTTGCCTCTGCTTGGCCATTGCCCTGCGGATAATAAGGAGATGAATGATGTAATACAATGTTATACCTGTTGCAGAGGTCCTGAAGCTCCTGAGAGATGAATTGTGGCCCATTTTCGGTGACGATGGTACTCGGTATGCCGAACATTGCGATGATGTTCTTCATTATAAATTTACATACGGTTGACGCTTTTATCTCCACGTAAGCTTCCGCCCACTTGGTGAAGTACTCCGTGGCCGTGAGTATAAATGACTTTGGTTTTGTGAGGAGGTTCGGATCACCAAGAGGTCCAATGATATCGAAAGCCAACATGGAGAAAGGCCATGGGGAGGACATAGGATGGAGTGAAGAAGCAGGAGAGTGAATTTTATCGACGTGCAGTTGGCACTTAACACACCTTCGAACATAGATAGAGCAGTCCTCTTCTAGAGTGGGCCAATAGAAACCTAGCCTAAGGATCTTCTTAGCTAGCATCTGGCTATTGACATGACCACCACATACTCCTGAATGCGCCTCTTCCACAACTTTTCAAGATTCATCGTCATCTAGGCACCTTCATAAAACTCCGGTGAGACCTCTTCTATAGAGCACACCTCCAACTAAAGTGTATCACTGAGTAACTCTTCGAATGGCTTTCTTTTCTTCAGCCGTGGCCTCCTCAGGATATGATTGATCCTGGTAATACTTAGCAATCTCGTAATACCATGGCTTTTCTTCATCGTCCAATTCTTCCTCTAAATGCAACAGCATGACCTTCTTATTCTCAATGATTCCACCTTGCTTAACCTTCCTAAGCACCTCCTCCTTAACACTAAGGAAAGCTGGATCCTTAATAGCTAGAGTGAGCCGCTTGTGAACAATGATAGAATGGGAATCCCTTTCGGGAAGGAAAACCAAAGAAGATGCAAGAGAAGTGAGAGCATCAGCTAAAATGTTATGTTCACGAGGAATGTGGACGAAGATTAATTTGGTGAAAAGCTTGGTATAAGCAGAAGTCAATTCCTGATAGGGTTTGAGTTTAGGATTGAGCGTACGGCACTTGGTGAGCACTTGGTAAAGAATAAGCTGACTATCACCTACAATCCGCAATTCGGTGACACCAAATTGATGAGCGTCCTCCAGTCTAGCCAGAAGAGCCGCATACTCAGCTATATTATTTGTAACTGGAAATGCAAGCTGAGAGGCGAGCGGAATAGTGATACCCTCTGGTGATAGAAAAACAATGCCAATCCCTTTTCCTTTTGAATTCAAAGCTCCATCAAAATGTAACGTCCACATCGAATCGGATTGATTGACGGACATTAGTTCCTCATCTAGAAACTCTGAGCGAACAGGGTCAAATCTAGGGAGAGGGTGATGAGCAAGATGTTCTGCTATGGCATAGCCTTTAATCACTTTTTGCTGAATGTAGATAATATCGAATTGAGAAAGGAAGCTTTGCCATCATGCTAATCGGTCGGTGAGAACGGATTTTTCAAGAAGAAACTTGATTGGATTCATATGAGCAATGAGATGAACTTCGTGAGCTAAGAAATAATGTTTGAGTTTCTGAACTACCCAGACTAAAGCAGCACAAGTCTTCTCTATAGTTGAGTACCTCTGCTCACAGGGGTTGAGAAGCTTTGACAAGTAGTAGGCTGCCCTTTCTTTTCCTTCTTCGTCAACTTGGGCTAGGACAGCGCCTACAGAGTCATCCAGGACGGAAATGTAGAGAACAAGCGGTTTGCCTGGAACTGGCAGCCTCAGGACAGGAGGATTTGAGAGATAATCCTTCAATCTGTCAAAATCCGCCTGACATTTGTCATCCAAATAAACTTGACTCTCGGCTTAGTAAGCTCGTAGAATGGCCTACATCTATGTGAATGCAGGGAAATAAATCGGCGAATAAATTATAACCTCCCAAATCTGTGCTGCCCCCTGCAGTCATGATCTGACCCATCTCTGTTAGAAAATCCATTTCCTATATCAAACCTCCACCATAATTTTCAAAAAAATTATCCCCGTCTTCCTTACTTCTTCCTCTAGCTTTCATAAAAATCCCATCACCTAGATCTAAAGTTTCAATCGCGGCCAATGTCCTTTCTCAGGATGATCTCAATCTGCCCAGCCAGATCTGAGACTGAGAATTGTCCCCTTTGAAATTCCACCATGGAAAGTACGGCCCCAAAAAAATTCCTGTAACACCATAGGGTTGAAGTACTTCAAGCTAGCTTCGCATCGGCGCTAGTCTCGCATTGTTCCGACGTCGGGGCTGATCACAGTAATTTTTAACGCTGGTTCGCGCAAGCCTAAAACAACAGATCAGGTCTGGGGCAACAAGCTTCAAACATTGACGATCGGAGCCGCCTCACCTTCCATAAGGTGAACCTGTGCAGCTGCCTTATAGGGATCGTTCCTCCAGGGGCTCCCTTCGCAGTGGGACCAACCCCGCCACAGTCGGCCGTCTGAGCAGGTCGTGGACCCCACAACCGTCAACCCGCGCCATCCGGACACCATCCTTTCTAGCTTGTCGGCATCGACAGAGTGATTCAAAACGCTGCCCGTCAACCCAATTTTGATCCGCCCAGGTCCCACTTGTTACCTATTACCGCCCTACCTGGAGTGGGTTTCCTTCTGTAATTATTGATAATTGTTAACTGGGAGTACGATTTTGGCCGGGGTTGTCTTCCCCACGCCCGGAGCATGGAGGTAACGATCTATCTTTCTTGGCATTTGCTTACTTAGTATATGATTATAAGCCACTACTTGAGTGCGTTACAATTCTAGCTTGCTAAATGAAATTTAATCACCACTGTGAGAAAGAGAGTGAACCCGTCCCGTGACTCGACCCCAGCACGGAAGTGAGTTTGACCACCCTTGAATCTGCCGGTTTCTCAACCGCACGGATCCACCTTTCCCTCTCTTGGGATGACGAGTGAGCTCACATTTCTGTTTACGGCGTATATCTCATAGGAACTCTTAGCGTCGAGCCGAGGCAGCTCTATTGTTCGCGTGTCGCTGGTCGCGTCGTCACTTAGAGTCCAAGGTTCGCATCATTTGGCGTCCGGTCCCTCATTCGTCCCGCATCATTTGGGGCTTATTTTTCCGCTTCCGGCCTTCCAAGTCCACTTGCAGCCCATTTAGGTTGACTTCCATCAAGCATTCAGCCCCTTTCGCTATGCAGTCTTGAACATGGCCCTTTTTCATCCCCTTTTGTTCTTCTATTCATTAAGTGTCCTTCACCAAAGTTGTTTGTTTTTTAATACCCTAGATTTTCTTCTTCTACGCAATTTGCCAGTTCTTCACCAATTTCAAGTTATTTGCATTTTTTCAGCAGACTGCGCTCTTCACCTGTGAACCCAGCATTTTTTTCTATGTTCTTGACCCATTTTCTCCCTCTTATGTTCGTCTTCTCATCTTTCTCCCTTCATCATAGTTGTTCATGTTGTTGATATCTACAATTTCTTCTTCTACGGCTTTCGCTAGTTCTGCAATGGTTTTGAGATATACTCCGATTTCCAAAATCTACTGCATCTTACCTAAAAAATATTCTCCATCAGCCTAGCAGTCCTAGGAAGACCGCTAGGTGATTGTGGCGGTCTTCCCAAGACTGCTAGGCCCCAAATAGTGCATGTTTTGCTCCGTTTTACCTCCTATTGCCTTGCGGTCACCCCCATGACCATTTGGGGTCCCCTTGCGGTCTTCACTAGACCATTTTCCCCCAAATAGTGCCCGTTTGGGCCCGTTCATCCCCTGTTTCCCTTGCGGTCCTCCCTAGACCGTTTGGTGGTACCCTTATGGTCCTCCCAAGACCGTTTGGCTTCGTATGTAGTCGTGCGATAGACCATTTTCCAAAGAGAGTCCAGAACGTCCTGAACTCTGATTTCTTCGCCCGAGGACTCTTTGGAGACCTTGTTTGATCTATTTTCTCCGAGAGGAAACTTCCAGATCGACTCTAATTGATCCAAAACTCTATTCCCACTATTATCTTGAGGTTTATGCATCTAAATCCATGAAATTGGGTGTTTATCTTAGATTTGAACCCTAGGGCTTTTCTGCTCCCATATAAAGCACCCAGGTTCGCAGGACACGAAGGGGGGCTCTTTCTTGGTTCGGGGTGAAGCCATGCTGCATTGTATACTCACAACTTCGACCCTGGCCTGAAGAGGGAAGTATTAGCTTTCAATTCCACGACCAAGGGCTCAATTTCATCATCTCTTCTCTAAGTTCTCTCCTCCTCAATTTCATAAGTCATCACAGTTATGCACTTTCCTGCACTCTGCCTGCACTTTTCCTCGCTTTGCATGCACTCTCCCCACAGTTATACTGCGTGTTTTCTCCTCCTTTTTATTTCTACATCATCACAATACACACACCTATTATTTCTACCCTTCCATAGGGGTTAAAAACCTCTCCCCGGTGTGTTCTCCCCCTTTTATTCATGCTATTTTATCACTGCGGGATTGATGCTACACTTCATGGATCTAATGGGTTTTTCTCTTGTGGTTTTGATCTTTGTTTTTTAGGAGAGCATGATATGAACGTGAGGCCCACTTCCTCTAACCGGCTGGAAGGAGAGAGGTTGAATCCACGACATTCTTCGCACCCTATTCCTCTAGCGTGATCAAGTCTTCATCTTTCCAGGGTACACGACGTCGTTGCATCTTCTTCCTACTCTCCTTGGCATTGTTAATCCTTGGTGATCATGGTACATTTTCCTATTTAATCACTGCCCTTTGTTCATTATCTTCCATGCTTGTTCATACTCATATGATACATGCATAGTTTGGGGCGGGGTAAAAGGGGGGTAGACCTAAACATCAACAATGGGCACTCCATGTAATCTCACTACCTCCTTCATATACAAGGCAGCCAACACATCCATTGTCCACTTCAACTTGATAGGTAAGAAACGTGTGGATTTAGTCAATCGATCAACAATCACCCATATCGCGTCGAAACTGCCATCAGTTCTCGGTAAACCTATGACAAAATCCATGCCAATACTCTCCCACTTCCATTATGATATCTCGAGAGGTTTTAATTTCCCAGCAGGTGTGAAATGCTCACCCTTCACTTGCTGACATACTAAGCATCAGCTTAAAACTTCAGCCACTTCTCTCTTCATGTTTGGCAACCAAAAGGTTCTCTTCAAGTCTCTGTACATCCTAGTAGCGCTGGGATGAATTGTGTACTTTGACCTATGGGCTTCTTCAAGGATCTTACTCTTCACTTTGGCTGATTCAGGGATGCAAGTTCCTCCACGGAACAATAATCTGCCATTCTCGGTCAACAGAAAATCTGGTGGACTGATTAAGTTTTCCTTGATCTCTACTAGCAATGGATCATTGTGATGCGGGACAACTACGAGACTAGACTAGACAGACGATGCGACCAGCAACACACTACGATGCGGCACCGACGAGCTCCAGAAGAGACGAACTTGCCCCAAACAAGAAGCGCTACTCACAGTCGTCCCCATCGAGGGAAACGCGACGATCGTGCACGGTTGGGAAACCGACTTTGAGACTTTGGGTAGTCGGCTCACTCTCGTGCTCGGAATGAGTCACGGGATGGGTTTCGCTCTCACAACTCACAGCGGTGATTAAAATTAAACTAGCTAGGAAAGATAACTACTCACATGCAGCGGCAGTAAAGTGCATACTAAATAAGCAGAAAGACAATAAGAGTGACGGGTGTACCTCCACGCTCACGGCGTGGCGACGACGTCCCGGCCGTGAACCGTCATTACAGCAGTAAAATAAACTACGGCCCACTCCACGCAGGGAGGTAAAAGGCCACAACCAGCTATCCGGGAGCGCCGTTCAGGGGTTGGCAGGCAACAATGTGCGGTTCCGGGCGGTGGCGGGCAGCACGGTGGTGGCGCTCAATGTGGGGCCCACAAGGCTCCAAGTGGGCCCGACTACTGGGACAGCGGCTTTCGGGCGTCTTCTGGCAGCGGCAACCAGAGGGAGAGTCTCTGGAGTTCCCCGGGTCGATCCCCGGGAGCGGAGGTCGCCGGTGGTGAGTTGGGGAATTTATTGGGAATTAATCCCCAATGCTGTCCCGCAGGCCAGTTTCAGGCCAGACTGGCGCACTTCCACGAAAACGGCCGACACGACCAGATCCAAAGTCGGATTGGAGCGTGGTTAGCGCCGTTAGAAAGATGACTCAAAGATATTAAACATATTGGAGATTCAGCTTCATCCAACGGTCTGATTTTGATTGCCAGCCTCTATGTGACTGTGTCTTTTTTGGCTCGGACCGACAGATCTCTCAGGCAGGAATGGATCTGCCTGTTCTTGGGCTTTGACCGGGGTCTAAATGAATGAACTAGGACCTAGGATTTTTATGGTGGGTAAAGGAGAGGGTTACGAAGACGCACATAGGACTTTTGTGAACTTTGGACAACATTTTAGGGGTGAGAAAAATATTCTACTGGGATCTATCTCGCAGGCCTACACTGGGGCAGATTGTGAGGTGGGTAAACAAATGACTGGAAGGAGGGGTAAACGGGCGCTGATCGGCATGAAATTTTAACTGGGGCTGGGGGAGGAACGGGGAAACCTACCCTCAAAATATCAGCTTGATCCAACGGCTGGATCAAAAGTGATGGCTTCTTCTTTGAGCTTCAGATCTGCAGGTCACCGGTCTGGACAGCAGCTCGGCGGCGGGGCTGTGGCGGCTTGCTGGCGGCGGCGGCAATGGACGATCCTAGCATGTAGTAGAAGAGTTGAGGAAGAGATTTGGGGGGAGATAGAAGATCTATACTCAGATCTTGAAGAGATTGAGGAAGAAAGGGGGAAGAACACTCAAGAACAAGAGAGAGAGAGAGAGAGGGGGCACACCAAGCTTTCTCCAATTTACTTCTCTTGCAATTTTTTCATTAGTTTCTCCACAAATGATACAAGAGACTATAAATAGACACACCCTAGATCTAGACCAAAGGACATCCACTAACATCAAAGGACATCCACTAATATTGGTCAAGGGTAGGTGGGGGACAAGCATGGGGGACAAGGAGCACCAAAGGACATCCACTAACCTTGGTCCAAGTGTAGGTGGGGGACAAGCATGGGGGACAAGGAGCACCAAAGGACACCCAGTAACCTTGGTCCAAGTCTTCTAGAAGGTCTAATTGGGATCCTAATGGTCTTGAGGCCCAATTTAGAAGTTGGACCCCTTACATGAAGAGTAGCCCATATTACAATCTTGACCCGACTAGAAGTTAAAATAAAAATACACACTAATACACTCAAAGTAAATACATAAAATGTCAAAGCTCTGACGAAAGCTCCGTGCTGTCACCCAACCACAAGGGAGTCGGCATGCTACGCTTCTGGTACCGGCGACTAGCTCTAGTGTCCGCACCAATTCTCCCCGGGTGGGAGAAGCTCGACCTCGTCGAGTAAGGGTCCGGGTCGCTCTGGTATCGATCCAGCAGATCTGGATCTATCCTCTGTAGCTCATCCCGGGTGATCCAAGTGTCATCGGACGCGGGCCGTCCCCTCCAACGCACTAAATAGCGCTGGTACACTCCGCCTCGAGTAGTAGTCACCTGCTCATCCAGTATACACTCTATCTGCTCTCGCTGCTGAGGTAACAAGGCTGGAGGTGGGCGCTCAAGGGTGGTGTCACTCACAATGGGCGGGGATGGCTCAAAGGGCTCACTGGGTATCACCGCTGGGTCCCTATAAGCGACGAGATCCGAGATGTTGAAAGTGGAGCTGATCCCGTAATCCTCTGGCAAGTCCACAACATATGCGTTCGACCCGACTCGCCTCACTAACATAAAGGGACTGACACCACGAGCATGCAACTTCTTCACGGCTCCCGAGAGAAACCGTTCAGGTCTGACCCTGATCATGACATAGTCGCCCTCCTGAAACTCACGGTGGTGCCTATGGGCGTCAGCCAATTCTTTGTATCGTACGTTGCTGGACTCAATGTGACGACGGATATGCTCATGCAACTGTCTAATGTGATCGGCAAAAGACTCGGCTGACTCAGACACACGGGACTGGACGGGAGATGGAACTAGGTATATGGGCCTTCTGGGTCTACGGCCAGTGACAATCTCGAAGGGACTCATACCGGTAGACCTATTGACCGAATCGTTATAAGCAAACTCGACTAAGGGTAAGACCAAATCCCAATCCTTGACTCGATCTCGGACAAGACACCTAAGAAGATCCCCCAAACTCCTATTGACAACCTCAGTCTTACCATCGGTCTGGGGGTGATATGCCGTGGAAAATTTCAATTGAGTGCCCATCATATGCCATAGGGTTTTCCAGAAATAGCTAGTAAAGCGTACATCCCTATCGGACACTATAGTGCGGGGAAGTCCAAACCTGGAGACACAGTGGGAAAAGAATAGACGGGCAACTCTAGAGGTATCCGAGGTTTTGAAGCAAGGAATGAATAATGCCATCTTCGAGAACCTGTCTACAACCACAAAGATGGAGTCATGCCGTCGGAGGGTGCGGGGCAATCCCAACACAAAGTCCATGCTAATGTCCTGCCATGGACTATCCGGGACGTGGAGGGGAGTATAGAGGCCGGTATTCTGCTTCCTTTGTTTGGCCATGGCGCATGTGCGGCACTGGGCCACGATGCGAGCAACATCTCTCTTCAAGCTAGTCTAATAGAATCTATGCTCGACCGACTCTATGGTCTTGTTCCAGCCAAAGTGGCCAGCAAGACCCCCCGCGTGCATCTCCCAAGTAAGAAAGTCACGAACCGAAGTCCGTGGGATGCACAATTTGTCACCCCGGAATAGGTGACCCTCCTGTAGCACAAACTCGCTATAATCCCGCGAGGGACCAGCCTGAAGGGCTACATAGATCGGACCGAAATCTGGACAATCAGCATACGCATCCTTCAGCCTCTCTAAACCTACCACCTCTACACTCATGGTGGTTAACATCATCATCCACCGACTCAGCGCATCAGCGACCTTGTTCTCCGCCCCTGCCTTATGCTTGAGCACAAAAGTGTACTCTTGGAGATACTCCACCCAATGACTATGGCGAGCATTCAGCTTCTTTTGGGTATGGAGGAATCGTAAGGCCTCATGATCGGAAAAGAGGACAAACTCCTGGTGCAAAAGATAATACCTCCAATACCTCAATGCCTGGACGACTGCGTAAAATTCCTTGTCATAAGTGGAATAGCGCAGTTTGGCATCGTTAAACTTCTCGCTAAAGAATGCAATGGGACTCCTGACTCAATACTCCACCAATGCCTACCCCAGAAGCGTCACATGTGACCTCAAACACCTTAGAAAAATCAGGAAGTGCAAGGACAGGTGCCTGGGTCATACGCTCCTTGATGTCCTGGAATGCTGTGGCTGCGGCTTTGGTCCATACAAATGCCCCCTTCTTTATGCAATCAGTGATTGGGGCAGTGATAGAACTAAAGCCACGAAAGAAGCGGCGGTAGAACGTCGCTAGGCCATGGAAACTCTAAACATCGTGGAGTGTGCGGGGCTCGGGCCACTCCTGGATGGCCCTAATCTTCTCCGGATCAGCGGAGACTCCATCTCTCGACACAATAAACCCGAGGAAAGTGATATGATCAGACATGAAAGCACATTTCTTCGGGTTGGCGTATAAAGTCTCACGCCTCAACACAATGCAGACCTGCCTAAGATGGTCTAAGTGATCCTCCCTAGTGCGGCTGTAGATAAGAATGTCGTCAAAGTAGACGACCAAGAAGACCCCTATCATAGGGCGTAAGACCTGGGTCATCAACCGCATGAAGGTGCTAGGGGCATTGGAAAGCCCAAAGGACATAACCAACCACTCAAAAAGACCATCCTTAGTCTTGAATGCCGTCTTCCATTCATCCCCAGGCCTGATCCACACCTGGTGATAGCCACTACGAAGGACTATCTTTGAGAAGATAGTGGCTCCCGACATCATATCAAGCAAGCCATCCAATCGGGGAATGGGAAAATGATACTTCACCGTGATCTTGTTGATTGCACGGCTATTAACGCACATTCTCCATGTGCCATCCTTTTTCGGGGCCAATAATGCGGGAACAGCGCAAGGGCTCTTGCTGTCCCGAAGAGATCCCCGACTCATCAACTCCTCGACCTACCGCTATAGCTCGGCATGGTCCGTGGCACTCATCCTATAGTGGGGAAGGTTGGGCAAGGATGAGCCCGGGACGAGGTTGATCTCATGCTGGATATCCCTCATAGGTGGAAGGCCTCCAGGGAGGTCTTCGGGGAAGACATCAGAAAATTCCCGCAATATTGCGGCTATCTCTGGGGGATGCTCATCCTCTGACCTAGGGGCGACATCCTCTATGCCCCTGACAACGACAGCTAGAATGGGGTTACCCCCGGTCACCTCCTGTTCCATCTCTCTCGGACTGATCATCATCAACCTCCTGGGTGGAGGGTCCACTCTGCTAGGAGTAGTCGACGAGGTGGATGCCTGTGCCGAGGAGAAAGTGGGTGGACCGACCTTCCCCTGACCAGAAGTGGTCATAGTGCTGGGGCCAGCTGGTCTGCGGATAGATGGGTCCTTCGGCTGGACTGGGTGTTGGGTAATCCTATGGCCATCATGGTCAAAGGTGCAAGTGTTCGACCTACCATGAAGGGTGGCATCTCGGTCAAAGAGCCAAGGCCTACCAAGGATGATACTTCCCACCTCCATAGGTAGTACATCGCACCATATCGCATCATGGTATGCCTGGAACTGCAGCGGCACCAGACACCGCAGTCTGACCGGGATGGAAGTGGAATCCACCCAAGAAACTCTATAGGGTGCGGGGTGATCCACGGGCGTCAAACCAAGGCGCTTGACGGTGCCTGTGGAGATAGCGTTGATGCAACTCCCGCTATCTATAATCACCTTGCAAGCTTTCCCTTCCAGCCTACAAAATGTGTGGAATATGGTGGTGCGACGCCAGTCGTCGCTCACCTGAGGCTGGGTAAGGATGCACCTGACTACACCCAAATGTACGTCATCCTGATACGAGGTACCAGGGACGTCAACCTGCTCGCCCTCCAATAACTCGTCAAAGAATTCCTCGGCCAATTCTTGGTCCGGCTCGTAGCTGACTGGCACCAACTCAGGCGTGGGGTCACGAGCCGGTGTGTCGGCAATAACAAGTGCTCCCCGGGTGGGACACTTGCTGGCAAAGTGGCCAACTCCACCACAAGTGTAGCAACGGTCTCGTGTCCCATTGCCCTGAGATGTTCCACCAATCATTGGCCCCTTACCCTTGTCCTCTCGATGGACTGGGGTGTAGGAAGAAGAGGTCGAGCTGGCACGGCAGGCTGATAAGGTCGAGGGGCAGGGATGGGTGCCTGCAGGCGAGGGGGAGGGTCCCTCGGAGGGAAAGTGTGGAGCCTAGGAGCAGTGGGGTCCTACCGAGGGGGTTCAGGGGGACGGGCCACCGGAAACCGGCTATAGGAGGTAGGCGTGGTACGAGGGTCGGTCCCACGTTGATAAGTGAACCCCAGGCGCTGGACGGGAGCGAACTCCGCCTCGAACTGCTCCAACTCTAGAGCAACCTGGTATGCGTCTTTCAAGGTGGTAACATTGCGGCGAAACAATTCATATTGGTAGTGGGGCCGCAAACCACGACGGAAGCACGATACAAGCATGGTGCTCTCCTCCGTAACGCCACATCGCAAAAAGTACTCGTCAAACTCCGCGATGTAGTCTGACACGGATCGGTCCCCTTGGGAGAGACTCTGCCACCTATCAATAAGTCGCTGACGGTATGTGGCAGGAAGGTACTTACGCCTAAGCTTGTCCTTCATCTCATCCCAAGAACCTATCTGAGACTCATGACGCTGAAAGAGCAAGCTCTCTACATTACTCCAGTAAGTCTGTGCTTGCCCCAACAACTTCATCTTGGCATATCTGACCCTCCGGTGGTCCGTCATCTCGAACCACTCAAAGTACCGGTCCATGCTGGCCTCCCAATCAAGATAGATCTTGGGTTCCAAAGGCTTGGACCCATCAAACGTGGGAGGGTCCACACGGACGGTCTTGAGGATCCGTTCGTCCTCATCATCCCTATGTGGTCGGTGACCATGCCGGCGCCGGCCATTTACCCTGTAATCGTTGTCGGACTCGTAGTCCTTAAAATGGGGGGCACGTTGCCGTTGTTCCTCAGCCCGAGGTGGTGCGAGCTAGGCAGTAGGCGCGGGCTGGGTAGCAGCCACGGGCTGGGTAGCATGTGCCTGAGGGGCCGGGAGAATGCCGGGTAGGTCTCGGCGAGGGGTTCTCTCCACACTCTCTAACCTTCCAACCAGTCCTTGGACAGATCGGTCAGAAGCCTCGGCGCGGTCCTCCATGGCTTTGAATCGGCTCTCCATACGCTCGGTATGCTCCCTAAGAGTTTGCTCAGACCTATCCATGCGCTCCATGAGTAGAGCTATCATGTCCTCTAGGGAACGGCCTCCCGGGTTGGCACCTCGGTGTTCACCCATAGTGTCAGGGCGATGGTACTGGGCACCTCCACGGGTGGGCATGCAATGAGATGTAAAGACAGCTAAGGGTGACTCACTAGACAAATAGGGATGGACCGATGTAAGTTGAGGACCCTAGACTTAAACCGATATCCGGTACCTGGCGGAGTCCGGGGATCCGAAGATCCTCTCAAGCGAGTGAGTCGCCTCCTCGATAGGCGTAACCTAATGGTCGGGCAACACTTTTTTTTATATACCGAATATTAGGATGCAATGTAAGACCTTGGACAAGACTACCCTAGACTCAAACCGACTCTGATACCAATTTGATGCGGGACAACTACGAGACTCGACTAGACAGATGACGTGACCAGCAACACACTACGATGCGGCACCGACGAGCTCCAGAAGTGACGAACTTGCCCCAAACAAGAAGCGCTACTCACAGTCGTCCCCATCGAGGGAAATGCGACGATCGTGCACGGTTGGGAAACCGGCTTTGAGACTTTGGGTAGTCGGCTAACTCTCGTGCTCGGAATGAGTCACGGGACGGGTTTCGCTCTCACAACTCACAGCGGTGATTAAAATTAAACTAGTTAGGAAAGACAACTACTCACATGCAGCGGCAGTAAAGTGCATACTAAATAAGCAGAAAGACAATAAGAGTGACAGGAGTACCTCCACGCTCACGGCGCGGCGACGACGTCCCGGCCGTGAACCGTCACTCCCGGTACAAACTAATATTTAATTACAGCAGTAAAATAAACTACAGCCCACTCCACGCAGGGAGGTAAAAGGCCGCAACCAGTTATCCGGGAGCGCCGTTCAGGGGTTGGCGGGCAGCAATGTGCGGTTCCGGGCGGTGGCGGGCAGCACGGTGGTGGCGCTCAATGTGGGGCCCACAAGGCTCCAAGTGGGCCCGACTACTGGGACAGCGTCGTTCGGGCGTCTTCTGGCAGCGGCGACCGGAGGGAGAGTCTCTAGAGTGCCCCGGGTCGATCCCCGGGAGCGGAGGTCGCCGGTGGTGAGTTGGGGAATTTATTGGGAATTAATCCCCAATGCTGTCCCGCAGGCCAGTTTCAGGCCAGACTGGCGCACTTCCACGAAAACGGCCGGCACGACCAGATCCAAAGTCGGATTGGAGCGTGGTTAGCGCCGTTAGAAAGATGACTCGAAGATATTCCACATACTGGAGATTCAGCTTCATCCAACGGTCTGATTTTGATTGCCAGCCTCTGTGTGACTGTGTCTTTTCTGGCTTGGACCGACAGATCTCTCAGGCAGGAATGGATCTGCCTGTTCTTGGGCTTTGACCGGGGACTAAATGAATGAACTAGGACCTGGGAGTTTTATGGTTGGTAGAGGGGAGGGTTACAAAGACGCACATAGGTCTTTTGTGAACTTTGGACAACATTTTAGGGGTGAGAAAAATATTCTACTGGGATCTATCTCACAGGCCTACACTGGGGCAGATTGTGAGGTGGGTAAACAAATGACTGGGAGGAGGGGCAAACGGGCGCTGATCGGCATGAAATTGAACTGGGGCTGGGGGAGACACGGGGAAACTACCTCCGAAATATAAGCTCGATCCAACGGCTGGATCAAAAGTTATGGCCTTTTCTTTGAGATTCAGATCTGCAGGTCACCGGTCTGGACAGTAGCTCGGCGGCGGGGCTGTGGCGGCTTGCTGGCGGCTCCGGCGGCGGCGGCAATGGATGATCCCAGCAGGTAGTAGAAGAGATGAGGAAGAGATTTATGGGGAGATAGAAGATCTACACTCAGATCTGGAAGAGATTGAGGAAGAAAGGGGGAAGAACACTCAAGAACAAGAGAGAGAGAGAGAGAGGGGGCACACCAAGCTTTCTCCAATTTAATTCTCTTGTAATTTTTTCATTAGTTTCTCCATAAATGATACAAGAGACTATAAATAGACACACCCTAGATCTAGGCCAAAGGACATCCACTAACATCAAAGGACATCCACTAATATTGGTCAAGGGTAGGTGGGGGATAAGCATGGGGGACAAGGAGCACCAAAGGACATCCACTAACCTTGGTCCAAGTGTAGGTGGGGGACAAGCATGGGGGACAAGGAGCACCAAATGACACCCACTAACCTTGGTCCAAGTCTTCTAGAAGGTCCAATTGGGCTCCTAATGGTCTTGAGGCCCAATTTAGAAGTTGGACCCCTTACATGAAGAGTAGCCCATATTACAATCTTGACCCGACTAGAAGTTAAAATAAAAATACACACTAATACACTCAAAGTAAATACATAAAATGTCAAAGCTCCGACGAAAGCTCTGTGCTGTCACCCAACCACAAGGAAGTCGGCATGCTACGCTTCTGGTACAGGCGACTAGCTCTGGTGTCTGCACCACATTGTCTTGCAAGGTCTTAATCTCGCCTAACAACTCTGGGTGTTGCTGAACCTGGGCAATCATAACCCGATCTTTCTTCTCATCAATATTGAGATCTAGTCTCGCTAACTGTTCCAACATCTTCCACTCTTGTAGCATATCGCTTGACAACTTAGCCATCGGCTTCCTGCTCAAAGCATCAGCCACTACATTACCTATCACAGGGTGATATTCAATGGAGAAATCAAAATCCTTTAGATATTCGAGCCATCTCCTTTGTCTCATGTTAAGCTCTTTCTAGGAGAATAGATACTTCAAACTCTTATGATCCGAAAATACAAAAAGTCTCTCAACACAAGTAGTGCCTCCAAATTTTTAAGGTAAAAATCACTGCAGTGAGTTCTAAGTCATGGACAGGATAGTTCTCTTCATGCTTCCTCAACTACCTAGATGAATATGCTATTACTGATGTGACACAAAATGCAGCGGAGACTTTGATTCCTTGGACCTAATTCGCAATCACAATTACAAGGCGCCGAGAATATGTTAAAGCTACCAACGCACCGTGCGCACACGATTCCCGTGGTGACCCGGTGATGCCGAGTCGAGGTGATGGAGATAGCCCCTGACTGGTTAGAGGACCAGCACCACTTTAGTTAGCCCTCCCGAAGGTTTGAAAGCCCACAAACAAGGGCGGCCGGATGCCTTAAGGGCACGGGGTCACTCGCTCACTTATGGCCACGGTGACCAGACTGAAAGGTGGCGCCGGGATCGGGCACTCGCTCTCCTACCGGCCGATATGTTTCGCGGATATTAAATAAACAGGTATAAGGAAGCAAGGGCAGGAGGCTCACCAGGTTGGTTTGAGGAAACCAACCCCGGTCGGAGACGAGGGCGGGCGGGGAAGTGTGGGTTCCCCGCACACTGCGCCGATGAAGCTTCGAACCTGTTTAAGTGTACACTCACTACACCTCACGCAGGAGGGTGATCTCGGGGGTGGGAATTGATGGGTTACAACAAACACTACCTCCCGTAGGGCGGGGCGGTAAGCCGGCCAGGCGAGAGGGGGAGAGATAAGCTTAGTAGCCCACGAGGAGGGACCGCTTCCGAATTGGTCCGCTGGCTGTGGATGTTGATAGGCAGTCGGTGTAGTCCCTGTAGTTCTCGGTCAGGAATTTTGCCGATGATTAGCCCAGGGGGGATCTTCTCATAACAGGAACCCAAACGCCTCTGATTTATATCAATTTATTCTGACGTCGTCGATGGCTGCAGTGAGGTCTGAGTAGAGCAACAGATTCTGGGGCGGGTGGCTCCCTGTTTCTGTCTGCAACTTGCAGAAGTTACCCGGCTGCTCCTGGACTCCGAATCATGAACCGTCAAAGTTGCTGGAACCGTGGACAAAGCCTCTACACAGAAAAACTGACAGCAACACTTTCTGAGGTCGGGGTGGACAGGGGGACGCTGATGAGTGGGAACTGGTCGCTGCAGACTGCAGGAGGCAGACCTGCGCAACTGAGGGAGAAAATTCGGAACTCTGGCTACCGGTTGCCAAAAGAGGTCCCGTTTCTTGCTCCTGATCGGGGACAGGGTAGGAAGAACTTTGATGAAGAACCTTCGGTCTGATTCCTTCGCCGTTGGTCGTGAAATGGCTTCCAACCGGGCTCAGGCTCTCTGCAGAGGATGTCTGGCGCAGTTGGGGGAGAACAGCTCTCCCGGTCGGCCACGAACTTGGAACTGGACGATTCCACCTCGCTTGCGATTTAGACTCGTAGATCTTTCCGTCGGTGTAGGCCACGCCCCCATCAGGACCAGGATGGAGTCGTGGACGGTGCTGCAACTTGGTGCTGGTCTGCAGGTCTTCTCTGCACACGGGTTGGAGATTGAATGGTGGGCAGGATGGCTCCTTGGTGGAGGAATAGGGTACAAGGGTGCCTTGGTGATGATGGGGGATCTTGTGGGGAGATGGGATGAGGGGTAATGGAGGTGGAGGGGAGGGCGGAGCTAGCAGGGAAAGGAGGTGGGAGTACTGGCTGCGATTTGGTCAAGAGGGGGGGGGGGGTTGTGCTAGATGGAGGGGTGCGCACCAAGTGGAGGAGGGGAGAGGGCTTGGATCGCACTAGGGCTTTGACTGGAGTGTGGGGAAGGGGAGTGGTCGCTTAGGGGAGGGGGAAGGTTGCCTTGGTGGTGGGAAATTGTATGGGGAAGGGGAAGGGTTGTCTAGGAAAGGTGAAAGGTTGCTTGGGAAGTGGAGGGAATTGAAGGGAATTAAGGCCTTGGGAATATGAAAGGGTGGAGGGGGTGAGGTGGCAGCTGAGGTGGCAGGGGGAAGGGAAGGTGAAGGGGATGTTGCGCCCAAGGGAGGGGAGGAGAGAGAAGTGGGGTTCGCCCCTTGAAGAAAGAGAGAGAGGGAGAGTTAGAGAGAGAGGGAGAGATGCACTTAAGTGGCTCAAATTTGCTTAATATTTCATTACTTCAAAAGAGGGGGTTTGGGGTCCTATATATAGGAAAACCCAATTTACAAAAAGTCCTCATGAAATGGACAAATGACGGAAGGCCAAGGGGTGGGGAGAGGGGCGCCCATGGGCCAGACCAAAGAAATGGCCCAATAAGACCTACTAGCCCCATTAGCCCACTAGTCCTACATACAAACATAAGTAAATAACATGATAACCTAGTAACATGACTCAAAACATAGGCAAATACATCAAAATGACTCAAGAAAATAGGAAAATGTAATAGGATGATAAGCACCAATGTTCCGTCTGAAGAAGGGCTGCTCCCTAGCTGCCTCCAGGAGGGAGAGAAGTGCCAAGCCAGAGGGTATGTGGTGTGATGCCCTCATCAATTCTTCCGGGCGGCGAAGAGCTCGACTCTGTCGAGTAAAGGCCCTCCCTGCTGCGGTACTGCTCTAGGAGATCGGGGGACAGCTGCTGGAGATCCTCCCGGCTCACCCAGGTATCGTCCGAGGGTGGTCGTCCCTTCCACCTGACCAGGTAGCGCTCATACGCCTTGCTCCTTGTGATGGTAACCTGTTCATCTAATATCTGCTCCACTTCATCGCGCCGATTTCTAAAATGGGGTTGAGCTCTCTGGGGTGTGGGGGCGCTCTCAAAGGAGGGAGTAGGCTGGATTTCTTCACCGGGTGTCACCGTGGGGCCCTTGTAGGGCACCAGGTCAACCACATTGAATGTGGGGCTTACTCCGTACTCTTCAGGGAGGTCCAACACGTAAGCATTGGTGCCAAGGCGTCTCAGCACCTGGAAGGGGCCAGCTCCACGCGACCTCAACTTTGAAGTATTCCCAGGGAACAACCTTTCAGTTCTCACCATCACAAAATCACCAATCTGGAATTCTTGGTGGCGGCGGTGGGAGTCTGCAGACTTCTTGTAAATCTCGTTGCTCTTGTTAATGTTTTTGCGAATTTCTTCATGCAACTCTCTAATGTGTTGTGCAAAGGACTCAGCAGTGATGGATACTCTAGCATGCGGGGGTAGGGGAATGAGATCTGTTGGCTTCCTGGGCTTGTAGCCATGCACAGCTTCGAAAGGACTCATGCCTATGGACCTATTGGTGGAATTGTTGTAGGCAAACTCGGCTTGAGGCAGGATGAGATCCCAATTTCCAGGGCGGTCTTCAACAAGGCACCGCAGAAGGTTCCCTAGGCTCCGATTGACAACTTCAGTCTGTCCATCGGTTTGAGGGTGGTAGGCTGTGGAAAACTTAAGCAGGGTCCCCATAAGATGCTAGAGGGTCTTCCAGAAGTAGCTGGTGAATTTGACATCCCTATCTGAGATAATGGTCTTGGGCAGGCCATGGAGGCGGACCACCTCATCAAAGAATAGGCGGGCCACATGGGAGGCGTCTGAGGTTTTGGAACAGGGGATGACATGGGCCATTTTAGAGAATCGGTCCACTACGACAAAAATGGAGTCATGCTTCCTTTGGGTCCGAGGTAGCCCTAACACGAAGTCCATGCTCAGATCCTGCCATGGTCGGTCCGGGACGGGTAGAGGGGTTTACAGGCCTGTGTTCTATTTGACTTGCTTAGCAGTTGCACATGTACGACATTGCCCCACAATTTTGGCCACATCCCTTTTGAGGCTGGGCCAATAGAATTGCCCTTCTACTAAGGTAATGGTTTTGTGAACCCCAAAGTGCCCAGCCAAGCCTCCAGCATGTAATTCCCAGACTAATAGATCGCGCAATGAGGTTCTAGGTATGCAAAGTTGGTGTCCTCTGAAGATGAACCCGTCCTCCAGGATGAAACCCTGATGTTCCTGGGGTGAATGGGTGGTCAATTTGGTGTGGACATGCCCAAAATCAGGACAATCCAGGTACTCTTCCTTAACTCGGTCGAATCCTACCACTTCTACCCGAATGGTAGCTAGTAGGGAGACTCTCCTACTCAGAGCATCGGCTGCTCGGTTTTCACTTCCGGCCTTATGTTTGATCACAAAGGTGTAGGCCTGGATGTATTCGACCCATCGGGCATGCCGGGCATTCAGTTTTTGCTAGGAATTGAGGTATTTTAGGGCCTCATGGTCGGAGAATATGACAAACTCTTTGGGCAAGAGGTAGTGCCTCCAATGTCGGAGGGATTGCACCACAGCATAAAATTCTTTGTCATAGGTGGAGTATTTCATCCGGGCATCACATAATTTCTCGCTAAAGTAGGCCACAGGATGTCCCTCTTGGCTGAGGATCCCGCCAATTCCCACCCCAGAAGCATCATAAGTTACCTCGAAGACTTTGGAGAAGTCAGGGAGGCATAGAACTGGGGCTTGGGTCATCCTCTCCTTTAGTTCTTGGAAAGCCCTAGAAGCCGTCTTGGTCCATACAAAGGTCCCCTTTTTAAAGCAGTCTGTGATAGGGGCAGTGACTGTGCTGAACCCTCGGATGAACCTACGGTAAAAGGTGGCTAACCCATGGAGACTGCGGACTTCATGGAGGGTGCGGGGTTCCGGCCAATTGAGGATGGCTTGGACTTTTTCAGGGTCCATGGATACTCCTTCTGTGGAGACAACATACCCAAGGAGGTAATGGATTGGGTCATGAAGTGACATTTTCCTAAATTGGCAAAGAGACTTTCCTTCCTAAGGGTGGTGCAAACTTGCCTTAGATGACTGAGGTGGGCTTCCTTGGATTGGCTGTAGATGAGGATGTCATCAAAATATACTACCAGGAAGACTCCAATGTAGGGCCTAAGGACCTCGGTCATAAGACGCATGAAGGTACTTGGGGCATTTGAGAGCCCAAAAGGCATCACCAACCATTCATAAAGCCCATCTTTGGTTTTAAAGGCCGTTTTCCATTCATCCCCTGGCCTTATCCTAACCTGATGATAGCCACTTTTGAGGTCTATTTTGAAAAATATGGTGGCTCCGGCGAGCATGTCCAGCATATCGTCAAGTCTAGGTATGGGGAACCTATATTTGACAGTAATCTTGTTGATGGCCCTACTATCAACACACATTCGCCATGTCCCGTCCTTCTTTGGTGTGAGGAGGGTCGGGACGGCACATGGGCTTTTGCTCAGCCTAAGAAAGCCCTTTCTAATCAGTTCCTCCACTTGCCTCCTTAACTCAGCATGTTCTGTGGGGTTGAGGCGATAATGGGGCAGGTTTGGGAGGGTGGCTCCCAGGATGAGATCTATAGCATGTTGGACATCCCTCATAGGTGGTAGTTGGTCGGGGAGTTCCTCGGGGAATACGTCCTTAAATTCTTCCAGGAGAGGGTGGATTTCCACGGGGTGAGGATTGGAGGGGGTTGCCTCTCCAAGACATAGGACAATAGCACAAAGGGGTGTCCCTCGGGTTAATTCTTCCTCGAGCTCTTTCTTAGTGATGAGGTGGAGGCCTTTGACTGGCCCGGTGAGATTTTCAGGGGTGGGGTTTTGGGTTGTTGGTTGGGTTGGTGCAGACGAGGCCCTGGGTTTTGGTGGTGTAGGAAGGATTCCCTTGGCGGGTGGTTCTCTTTGGGGAGGGGAGGGGTTGAGGTGGATAGTCTAGCCCTCGTGGTCAAAGGTGCATGTGTTCGTTTTCCCATGGATGATAGCATTGACATCATATATCTAAGGTCTCCCCAATAGGATGCTTCCTACAGCCATAGGTATGATATCACACCATATCTGCCCTTGGTAGGATGAGAAGGTGATGGGGATAAGACAACATGTGTTGACGGGTAGGGAGTGGTTGTTTATCCATGATACACGATAAGGTTTGGGGTGGGGTGTAAGGGTAAGCCCTAGGAGCTTGACGGTGTCCGGAGACACGGCGTTGACACAACTCCCGTTGTCTAGGATGACCTTCCTAACATGGTCCCCGATCTTGATAAATGTGTGAAAAATAGAAGTCCTCCGCCAGTCATCCTCTTGTGGTTGGGTGAGGGTGCACCTTATCACCCCTAGGTGGCTGGAGTGGGGGTCCTCTTCTAACCCTTCCTCAAAGAATTGCTCATTGTATTCCTCTTCCCATCCTAACGCAGCCTCATATTCCTCAATAGTACTCTCATGTGTTTCCTGGGAAGTAGAAGGTCCACTCTCAATAACTAGGTTTGACAACCCCTTGGAGGGACATTGGGTGGCTATGTGGCCATAGCCATGGCATTGAAAACACTTGACCGTATTACTCATTGGGGTCTTCCCTTTGGAGTTGTCTTCCCTTCGAGGAGGAGGGTTGGGTGTGGTTGGCTGAGGGGAGGGTCTTGTAGGAGTTCCCCCACTGGGAGGAGGTGTTCTCAACAGGGGAGGGAGGTTGGGACGTGGTCCCGGCCCTTTGGGGGGGGCAAACCTAGGGTTTCTAGAGAACCTCTCTACATCCCGGGCTATTTGATAGGCAATTTCAAGGCTATGAGCCTCTCTCATGTAAAGTTCCCGTTTGATGTGGGGAAGGAGACCATTCCTAAACCGTGATAGGGTGACAGTTGGATCTTCGAAGACACCGCACCTTAAGAGGTATGAGTCAAATTTTTCTATGTATTCTTCCACGGTTTTCCCTTCTTGGGTAAGGCTTTGCCACTCGTCAAGGAGAAGTTGGCTATAGGAGTGGGGAAGATACTTATTCGTAAGCTGTGTCTTCATGTCTATCCATGTGTTAATGGGTTCTTCCCGCCTAATTCTCCTTTGACTCTCTACCTTTAGCCAATAGGTTTTGGCTAGCTTAAGAAGGTGCATCTTGGCCAACCTAACCTTTCTCTCTTCGGACATGGGGTACTATTCAAAGTATTGGTCCATGCCATGCTCCCATTCTTCATAGACACTTGGGTTATGGGACCCATCAAAATTTGGTGCCTCTACTTTGATCATTTTTAAGAGGAACTCGTCCTGGTCCTCTCGGGGTCGTCTCTCATGATGCCGAGGCCGTTGGGGCCTCTCCTGTAGCACCCCAAAAAAATTTAAATATAAAATAAATAGAAATAACTATAAATATTAGATATAGAAAAGCATGGGAATTAAAATTTTGATAGAATAAAAATGATAATTTATCTAAAGTAGTTAAAAGGCCTAACACACATTTATAAAACATAAAATCCTATATGAATATAATTAGTGGGCCAATCCTAAATTACTAGGCTTTAATTAAAGAAGATCTATATATATAAAATATATATATACATGGATTTCTAGTTAGATAGTGGGCTTTAGCATATGGGCTTTAGAATTCTCAAAAGGTCTTTTAATGGATTTAAACAAATAATTCCAAATATATCTATATAAACCCTTTTACATAGATGGGCCTTAATAAAAGAATTAAACTTCCAAAACTCAAATACATATATCAATGGTCACCTACTTAAAAAGCTAACCCCAAGCCACTTGCGGCCAACACCATGACCACTAAACCCACTCATACCCAACCCATGCGCACACAGAAAACCCAACCGTTGTATATATAGAAGCCAACCCCCTTGTGAGCACGAGGCTCCAAACCAATGCACAGTTCGGGCTCTAATGCCAACCAAAGGCCTTTGTATAATATCCCAACCCACACATTAAATAAATAAGCAGAGGCCAACGGGCTTTATAGGAAAAGGCTTACGATATATATATTCTTATCATAAATTGCGTTTCCTGTTAACCCATTAAAGATAACAAGGCATGAAAACCTCAGAGGGATCCTGGACAGGCTCTCGTACTAACCCATGTAAATGGGCATTCACCTAAACAAGACCAACCCATTACCCACAACTCACATACGTTGACCCTATCCACCACGATAGATAGTTGCATGGGTTAGGGTTTTACAAAGAGAAACTATGGCAGGCGGCTAGTTTTATGAAAGGAGTGAGTAACTTACGGTTCAATGCACGGAAGGGTGTTTAAGGCCTTACTTTTGTTAGCCCTCGACCCTCACAAAGGCTTCCCTTCCCTATAAAACAAATTTATTATCGAGCGTGCAGGGGCTATGGATGCTACTGCCGTTGCCGCTATCCTCTTCCCTTGCTGTTGATCGAGTTGTGCTGCTGCACTGTTGCCGTTGCTATACGTGGAAGAACACTTCTTCCTTCTCCTTCCTTCGAGCAAACTTTGCTCTGCTACAGCAAGGCTTCATCCTCTGTCCTCTGCGTCATCCTACTGCATCCCTTGTCTTCCCTCTCACGTCCTCACCAAGAACATCAGAAGGTAGGCAATCTCCCAAGTAAAAATTTAAATGATCCTCAAGTTATTTCATCTTTTTTTTGTTGATCCTGTGCAACCGCCCCGTTCTGCATATTCCGTTCAAAGAAAATATGTATCTTTTTATTTGTTAATAACTGATGAATCGTTTAAAATTTAATATCTATTGAATCATGTTAATAAAAATAGTAAAGTGCACATTTTAATGATCCCTATATTTTTCTGATAATTGTTATAATTTTATTTTATTAAAATTTTGTTAGAATAAAATTGACCCCGATTATCCGGTAAAAACTTCACATGAACTTCAAAGATTTTTATCTTTAAAAATAGAGAGAATAAATTTATGATATTACATGGTTAGGATACTTATATTTTTCTCCTATTTATCATATATTTTGTTTCATAAAATTCTTGATAAATTGAAAGTGATACTATTCATAGTAGAGTTGTGGTAAAAATAAAAATGACGACTTGATGTACGTCCTCTCTTCTGAAAATGACGCCACTGTTAAGGGCGCTATAAGTATAAAGGGTGACAGTCACCATGTCGTCATTTGATTAAATTCTGAAATTTGAGGAGCGAACAGTCGTCAATTGTATAAATGTCAGTTATGAGTTTTAGCATTAATAGTTGCTCATAGGTATACAAGTATCCTTTGGCCATGAAAATTTACGGGCGTACTATTGGGGAGGAGACTAAGGTACTGAAAGTGGTTGCACCGTTTTTCGTGCCCCCTATCGCAAGATCTCCCGTCTCTCAACAAAAAATTATTTTGAACATATGGTTAGGTAGAGTTTTTCGAGCCGGTCATTTCGGTATATTATAAGCTAGATTCTGACATGGTTAAGTATAGAAACGGGAGGCTTGAAAATTTATTTTTTTTGAAATAACGACCCAAAAATGGTCGTTACTTAAAAAGTTGATGACACTATTCCTAGGCATCAGATTAACTATATATATATATATATATCATGTATGCATATCTTTGAAAATTCATTATTATTAAATATGTAACCGAAAATTATGAAAAATATATATTTGGAATCCTTGTATTTTTCTCCTAATTATCATATATTCTTTTTTCCTAAATTATTTTAAATAAATCAATGTGACTTTTAATGTATGTATTTGAATTCATTCAATTAAATAGATATAAATGTGAACTCATGTCAAATAAATTGAGTTAAAAATCATAAAAATTAACGTCCCCCAAGAGAATGCTAATTAATAAATGACGCCACCCACGGGTGACAACTACTATAAGTTTATTAAATTATAGTTAATTATAGAATTGGATGGACATGAATTCTATAAGTAACGCATTCATGTTCTCACCGTTTACTTCCGTCTTTGACCCATACCGCAGGTCTTTTGGCACTCTCATCTCACGTCCGTAAATGGAGTCCCTATTTCATGATTGGTTCACGTTATACACTCAACTCTCGGTGACATACGAGCCCTCCGTTGGACATTCCGTTCCTTCGGACTGCCAAGTTAGTCATTGGGACCTCCGTAAGTCTCCTCGTAGTCTTGGATTCCCTCAAGGCCGATTGAGCTGGTTGTACCTAATCACCCAGATTTCCAGAATGACATGGTTTTCATCTGGTTTATTGATATATCATCCTTATTACAAAATCTGTCCTTGAACTCTATGTTCTATGAAATCTATCTTAATGTTCTTACATGCTTGATCCTTGAAATTCTTGGCCATTAATATGGAATTAGTCTAGACTAAATGTCAGGGGCTATGGGTCCCACTAAAATGACATTTTAAATGCTACGGGTCCTGATCTGACCCTATTGGGCGAGGCAAAGTCCAAATGTTACCTGTACACGATGATCGGGTGCAGGCATTCACCAACTCGGTTATTGGCATTTAGGGGCAATCATATAGTCGTGAGAACTCCTAAGTGTACGACCAAATACTAACTAGTGCTATTTTCCATGAGGGGTGGTCATATCGTCGTGATTTTCCCCTTAGTGCATTGGCCAATCCTATATAGTGCTAGATGTGCAAACGCTCTCGTGATAGTGATGATCGGGAGTAATTGCCATCATAGTACATCATTCTACAACTTATTGTTCGTCATGAAAAGATCCTGATTTGCCTTATTGGAGGGGTTATCATATCGTCGTGATATTCCCTTAGTGTCTTGGCAAATGCTATATAGTGTTCTTGAATTATCCTATTGATAGTACTCGTTATCTTGTCACAAAGATCCTTCACAATAAAGGATACATTGAAGCTCTCGTGATAGTGTTCGTCATAGAGAGATGAATGTTATATTTCCTCATGAATGCTCTTGACCTAACTTGAGAAAGTACTTGATTAGATCTTGCTATACCCTCTTGATTATCATTGTCCCTACTCTACATGAGTTTATCTACCATCTTGCTTACTCATTTGTTTATTATAGTGCTTGAATTTATCTCGTGTTATTACAGTTCTCGATTTCTATATCTTGCATGACCTACATGAGCATGTTAAACTGTAATTTATTTAAAGCTAGCTTGGAATCATGAGATATTAAGTCCTACTGAGCGTCCGCTCACCCTATGTTTTCCTATGTTTTTCAGGTAAAGACCTTAGTGACGACGAGACCGAACAGGATGGGCAATGGCAAGAGTGAAGAAAATGCTGACATCTAGACGAACCACCTAGTTTTGCTATCCTGTGTCTTATGTTAAGTCGAGTCAAGAGTCTCCTTGTAATTTCTTTTATTGAGTCTTTTCGTTATTTATGGGGCCGAATATGTAAAAGAACTTATATTTGAAATGAAATTTGTTATTTGTCCAAATTGTGTTTTGTGGAAATGACTATGCTCTGATTGACATGACTGTTTAACTGCCACGTTCCGAGCAAACGACATGTTCCGCTGCTATCGGTTCGGGACGTGACAGAAGGTGGTATCAGAGCCTAGGCTTTCTAAATCCCTATGTCATCAGGTTCAAGTCCTAGATCGAGTCGTCCTTGTCAGTTATCCTATAGGAACCCTGTGAGATTTGGGTAGAGCTATGGGTTAAATGATAAAATATGTGACATTCCCGTTAGATACCTGCCAAGATATGAATATCATTAATCAAAATCTTATTCTTGTAGGCTAGAATGGCGGCTGAGAGAGCTCAGTGGAGAGAGATGCAACACACTGTCCAGGCTTTAACGCAAGCCTTGCAACAAGTTGCACAAGGCGGGAACCAACATGGAGCCGGGGATTTGCATCGAAAATTTCAAAAGATAAATCCCCCTAAGTTTAGTGGGTCGACTGACCCGGATGAAGCGGAGAATTGGGTGCAAGAAATAAAGAGGACCTTTAAGGTGATGTAATGCACCGATGAGAAGAAGGTACTATTAGGAACATATCAATTAGAGAAGGATGCCCGAGTATGGTGGGGATCCGTGGAAGCCATTTTGCTTAACGATCAAGTTTCTTGGGACGAGTTTTTAGAACACTTTAATGAAAAGTATTTCTCAGAAAGAATTTGCGAGAAGAAAGCTATTGAATTTGCAGCTTTGAAGCAACGTAGTATGTCTGTCGCCGAGTATGAGGCGAGATTTTCTAGATTGGCCCGATATGCACCACACTTGGTTTGCACGGAGAAGATGAGAGCAAGAAGATTTATGAATGGCTTGAAGGTGGAGCTTATTCCACAACTAGCTCCACTAGAAATTCAAACATATACGGAGATGGTTAGAAAATCTCAACTCTTGGAAGATGCTATAGATATGATGGAAAGAATCAAAGGAAATGCAGTCAAGAAGGACTTACCAAATAGACCCAAGAACAAGGAAAACATGAACGACAAGAAGAGATTTAATAAAGGCAACAAATTCAATGAAAATAAGAAACCGCGGAATAAAGATCGACAAATTGTTCCGGCCAAGGGGAAATGCGAGCATTGCAAGAAGGGAAGGCACAATCCGGACGAGTGTTGGTATAAACTTGGAAGATGCATCCGTTGTGGAAGCAGAGACCACAAAATTACTCGATGTCCACTCTTAAAGGAAGAAGCACCGCAAGCGACGAAAGGTAACCCTATAAACCTATCTCATCTAAAACTTGCATGAATCAGATATGACCTTAAGTACTTAGCATGATATATGAATGATCTAGCCACAATACATGCTTTAGATATGGTGATCTTACCCCACCAATTTTGGAAATGAAACTATGTGAATTTGGGGGCCAAATTCTTTTAAGTGGGGGAGGGTGTAGCACCCCCAAAAAATTTAAATATAAAATAAATAGAAATAACTATAAATATTAGATATAGAAAAGCATGGGAATTAAAATTTTGATAGAATAAAAATGATAATTTATCTAAAGTAGTTAAAAGGCCTAACACACATTTATAAAACATAAAATCCTATATGAATATAATTACTGGGCCAATCCTAAATTGCTAGGCTTTAATTAAAGAAGATCTATATATATAAAATATATATATACATGGATTTCTAGTTAGATAGTGGGCTTTAGCATATGGGCTTTAGAATTCTCAAAAGGTCTTTTAATGGATTTAAATAAATAATTCCAAATATATCTATATAAACCCTTTTACATAGATGGGCCTTAATAAAAAAATTAAACTTCCAAAACCCAAATACATATATCAATGGTCACCTACTTAAAAAGCTAACCCCAAGCCACTTGCGGCCAACACCATGACCACTAAACCCACTCATACCCAACCCATGCGCACACAGAAAACCCAACCGTTGTATATATAGAAGCCAACCCCCTTGTGAGCACGAGGCTCCAAACCAATGCACAGTTCGGGCTCTAATGCCAACCAAAGGCCTTTGTATAATATCCCAACCCACACATTAAATAAATAAGCAGAGGCCAATGGGCTTTATAGGAAAAGGCTTACGATATATATATTCTTATCATAAATTGGGTTTCCTGTTAACCCATTAAAGATAACAAGGCATGAAAACCTCAGAGGGATCCTGGACAGGCTCTCGTACTAACCCATGTAAATGGGCATTCACCTAAACAAGACCAACCCATTACCCACAACTCACATACGTTGACCCTATCCACCACGATAGATAGTTGCATGGGTTAGGGTTTTACAAAGAGAAACTATGGCAGGCGGCTGGTTTTATGAAAGGAGTGAGTAACTTACGGTTCAATGCACGGAAGGGTGTTTAAGGCCTTACTTTTGTTAGCCCTCGACCCTCACAAAGGCTTCCCTTCCCTATAAAACAAATTTATTATCGAGCGTGCAGGGGCTATGGATGCTACTGCCGTTGCCGCTATCCTCTTCCCTTGCTGTTGATCGAGTTGTGCTGCTGCACTGCTGCCGTTGCTATACGTGGAAGAACACTTCTTCCTTCTCCTTCCTTCGAGCAAACTTTGCTCTGCTACAGCAAGGCTTCATCCTCTGTCCTCTGCGTCATCCTACTGCATCCCTTGTCTTCCCTCTCACGTCCTCACCAAGAACATCAGAAGGTAGGCAATCTCCCAAGTAAAAATTTAAATGATCCTCAAGTTATTTCATCTTTTTTTTGTTGATCCTGTGCAACCGCCCCGTTCTGCATATTCCGTTCAAAGAAAATATGTATCTTTTTATTTGTTAATAACTGATGAATCGTTTAAAATTTAATATCTATTGAATCATGTTAATAAAAATAGTAAAGTGCACATTTTAATGATCCCTATAGTTTTCTGATAATTTTTATAATTTTATTTTATTAAAATTTTGTTAGAATAAAATTAACCCCGATTATCCGGTTAAAACTTCACATGAACTTCAAAGATTTTTATCTTTAAAAATAGAGAGAATAAATTTATGATATTACATGGTTAGGATACTTATATTTTTCTCCTATTTATCATATATTTTGTTTCATAAAATTCTTGATAAATTGAAAGTGATACTATTCATAGTAGAGTTGTGGGAAAAACAAAAATGACGACTTGATGTATGTCCTCTCTTCTGAAAATGACGCCACTGTTAAGGGCGCTATAAGTATAAAGGGTGACAGCCACCATGTCGTCATTTGATTAAATTCTGAAATTTGAGGAGCGAACAGTCGTCAATTGTATAAATGTCAGTTATGAGTTTTAGCATTAATAGTTGCTCATAGGTATACAAGTATCCTTTGGCCATTAAAATTTACGGGCGTACTATTGGGGTGGAGACTAAGGTACTGAAAGTGGTTGCACCATTTTTTGTGCCCCCTATCGCAAGATCTCCTGTAACACCCTCAAATATAACTAAGTTGTACTCTATATCACCGAGACGCCTTTTGAAGTATCGGCTCAGTTCTTGAAAAGAACTCCGAAGTTAAGCGTGCTTAGTGGGGAGTAGTACTGAGATGGGTGACCTCCCGGGAAGTCCTCTATTCTGGAGCCGATCACTATTAGAAAGGGACAAAACCGTGAGGCCGGTAGGCCAAAGCGGACAATACCTCGATGGTATAGAGTACGGGGCGTGACAGAATGGTATCAGAGCCATACCCCAGCCGGAAGTGTGGGAACTAAGTGCCATGCAGGGCAAAGTGCTACGCTATGGGAGCCACCTCTTGAGTCTGTAATGGAGCAAAGTGCTACATAGTGAGAGCCACCTCTTGAGCATGTAGGGGCCACCTCTAGAGTCCTACATGTCTGGGGATTTGATTGCGTGATTGTGTGCTATATGTGCCCAGCGACGAGGACGTCGCCTATATAAGAGGGGAGATTGTAACACCCTCAAATATAGCTAAGTTGTACTCTATATCACCGAGGCGCCTTTTGAAGTATCGGCTCAGTTCTTGAAAAGAACTCCGAAGTTAAGCGTGCTTAATGGGGAGTAGTACTGGGATGGGTGACCTCCCGGGAAGTCCTCTATTCTGGAGCCGATCACTATTAGAAAGGGACAAAACCGTGAGGCCGGTAGGCCAAAGCGGACAATACGTCGATGGTATAGAGTACGGGGCGTGACATCTCCCGTCTCTCAACGAAAAATTATTTTGAACATATGGTTAGGTAGAGTTTTTCGAGCCGGTCATTTCGGTATATTATAAGCTAGATTCTGACATTGTTAAGTATAGAAACGGGAGGCTTGAAAATTCATTTTTTTTGAAATAACGACCCAAAAATGGTCGTTACTTAAAAAGTTGACGACACTATTCCTAGGCATCAGATTAACTATATATATATATATATATATATATCATGTATGCATATCTTTGAAAATTCATTATTATTAAATATGTAACCGAAAATTATGAAAAATATATATTTGGAATCCTTGTATTTTTCTCCTAATTATCATATATTCTTTTTTCTTAAATTATTTTAAATAAATCAATGTGACTTTTAATGTATGTATTTGAATTCATTCAATTAAATAGATATAAATGTGAACTCATGTCAAATAAATTGAGTTAAAAATCATAAAAATTAACGTCCCCCAAGAGAATGCTAATTAATAAATGACGCCACCCACGGGTGACAACTACTATAAGTTTATTAAATTATAGTTAATTATAGAATTGGATGGACATGAATTCTATAAGTAACGCATTCATGTTCTCACCATTTACTTCCGTCTTTGACCCATACCGCAGGTCTTTTGGCACTCTCATCTCACGTCCGTAAATGGAGTCCCTATTTCATGATTGGTTCACGTTATACACTCAACTCTCGGTGACATACGAGCCCTCCGTTGGACATTCCGTTCCTTCGGACTGCCAAGTTAGTCATTGGGACCTCCGTAAGTCTCCTCGTAGCCTTGGATTCCCTCAAGGCCGATTGAGCTGGTTGTACCTAATCACCCAGATTTCCAGAATGACATGGTTTTCATCTGGTTTATTGATATATCATCCTTATAACAAAATCTGTCCTTGAACTCTATGTTCTATGAAATCTATCTTAATGTTCTTACATGCTTGATCCTTGAAATTCTTGGCCATTATATGGAATTAGTCTAGACTAAATGTCAGGGGCTATGGGTCCCACTAAAATGACATTTTAAATGCTACGGGTCCTGATCTGACCCTATTGGGCGAGGCAAAGTCCAAACGTTACCGGTATACGATGATCGGGTGCAGGCATTCACCAACTCGGTTATTGGCATTTAGGGGCAATCATATAGTCGTGAGAACTCCTAAGTGTATGACCAAATACTAACTAGTGCTATTTTCCATGAGGGGTGGTCATATCGTCGTGATTTTCTCCTTAGTGCATTGGCCAATCCTATATAGTGCTAGATGTGCAAACGCTCTCGTGATAGTGATGATCGAGAGTAATTGCCATCATAGTACATCATTCTACAACTTATTGTTCGTCATGAAAAGATCCTGATTTGCCTTATTGGAGGGGTTATCATATCGTCGTGATATTCCCTTAGTGTCTTGGCAAATGCTATATAGTGTTCTTGAATTATCCTATTGATAGTACTCGTTATCTTGTCACAAAGATCCTTCACAATAAAGGATACATTGAAGCTCTCGTGATAGTGTTCGTCATAGAGAGATGAATGTTATATTTCCTCATGAATGCTCTTGACCTAACTTGAGAAAGTACTTGATTAGATCTTGCTATACCCTCTTGATTATCATTGTCCCTACTCTACATGAGTTTATCTACCATCTTGCTTACTCATTTGTTTATTATAGTGCTTGAATTTATCCCGTGTTATTACAGTTCTCGATTTCTATATCTTGCATGACCTACATGAGCATGTTAAACTGTAATTGATTTAAAGCTAGCTTTGAATCATGAGATATTAAGTCCTACTGAGCGTCCGCTCACCCTATGTTTTCCAATGTTTTTCAGGTAAAGACCTTAGTGACGACGAGACCGAACATGATGGGCAATGGCAAGAGTGAAGAAAATGCTGACATCTAGACGAACCACCTAGTTTTGCTATCCTGTGTCTTATGTTAAGTCGAGTCAAGAGTCTCCTTGTAATTTCTTTTATTGAGTCTTTTCGTTATTTATGGGGCCGAATATGTAAAAGAACTTATATTTGAAATGAAATTTGTTATTTGTCCAAATTGTGTTTTGTGGAAATGACTATGCTCTGATTGACATGACTGTTTAACTGCCACATTCCGAGCAAATGACACGTTCCGCTGCTATCGGTTCGGGACGTGACAGAAGGTGGTATCAGAGCCTAGGCTTTCTAAATCCCTATGTCATCAGGTTCAAGTCCTAGATCGAGTCGTCCTTGTCAGTTATCCTATAGGAACCCTGTGAGATTTGGGTAGAGCTATGGGTTAAATGATAAAATATGTTACATTCCCGTTAGATACCTGCCAAGATATGAATATCATTAATCCAAATCTTATTCTTGTAGGCTAGAATGGCGGCTGAGAGAGCTCAGTGGAGAGAGATGCAACGCACTGTCCAGGCTTTAACGCAAGCCTTGCAACAAGTTGCACAAGGCAAGAACCAACATGGAGCCGGGGATTTGCATCAAAAATTTCAAAAGATAAATCCCCCTAAGTTTAGTGGGTCGACTGACCCGGATGAAGCGGAGAATTGGGTGCAAGAAATAGAGAGGACCTTTAAGGTGATGTAATGCACCGATGAGGAGAAGGTACTATTAGGAACATATCAATTAGAGAAGGATGCCCGAGTATGGTGGGGATCCGTGGAAGCCATTTTGCCTAACGATCAAGTTTCTTGGGACGAGTTTTTAGAACACTTTAATGAAAAGTATTTCTCAGAAAGAATTTGCGAGAAGAAAGCTATTGAATTTGCAGCTTTGAAGCAACGTAGTATGTCTGTCGCCGAGTATGAGGCGAGATTTTCTAGATTGGCCCGATATGCACCACACTTGGTTTGCACGGAGAAGATGAGAGCAAGAAGATTTATGAATGGCTTGAAGGTGGAGCTTATTCCACAACTAGCTCCACTAGAAATTCAAACATATACGGAGATGGTTAGAAAATCTCAACTCTTGGAAGATGCTATAGATATGATGGAAAGAATCAAAGGAAATGCAGTCAAGAAGGACTTACCAAATGGACCCAAGAACAAGGAAAACATGAACGACAAGAAGAGATTTAATAAAGGCAACAAATTCAATGAAAATAAGAAACCGCGGAATAAAGATCGACAAATTGTTCCGGCCAAGGGGAAATGCGAGCATTGCAAGAAGGGAAGGCACAATCCGGACGAGTGTTGGTATAAACTTGGAAGATGCATCCGTTGTGGAAGCAGAGACCACAAAATTACTCGATGTCCACTCTTAAAGGAAGAAGCACCGCAAGCGACGAAAGGTAACCCTATAAACCTATCTCATCTAAAACTTGCATGAATCGGATATGACCTTAAGTACTTAGCATGATATATGAATGATCTAGCCACAATACATGCTTTAGATATGGTGATCTTACCCCACCAATTTTGGAAATGAAACTATGTGAATTTGGGGGCCAAATTCTTTTAAGTGGGGGAGGGTGTAGCACCCCAAAAAAATTTAAATATAAAATAAATAGAAATAACTATAAATATTAGATATAGAAAAGCATGGGAATTAAAATTTTGATAGAATAAAAATGATAATTTATCTAAAGTAGTTAAAAGGCCTAACACACATTTATAAAACATAAAATCCTATATGAATATAATTACTGGGCCAATCCTAAATTGCTAGGCTTTAATTAAAGAAGATCTATATATATAAAATATATATATACATGGATTTCTAGTTAGATAGTGGGCTTTAGCATATGGGCTTTAGAATTCTCAAAAGGTCTTTTAATGGATTTAAATAAATAATTCCAAATATATCTATATAAACCCTTTTACATAGATGGGCCTTAATAAAAAAATTAAACTTCCAAAACCCAAATACATATATCAATGGTCACCTACTTAAAAAGCTAACCCCAAGCCACTTGCGGCCAACACCATGACCACTAAACCCACTCATACCCAACCCATGCGCACACAGAAAACCCAACCGTTGTATATATAGAAGCCAACCCCCTTGTGAGCACGAGGCTCCAAACCAATGCACAGTTCGGGCTCTAATGCCAACCAAAGGCCTTTGTATAATATCCCAACCCACACATTAAATAAATAAGCAGAGGCCAATGGGCTTTATAGGAAAAGGCTTACGATATATATATTCTTATCATAAATTGGGTTTCCTGTTAACCCATTAAAGATAACAAGGCATGAAAACCTCAGAGGGATCCTGGACAGGCTCTCGTACTAACCCATGTAAATGGGCATTCACCTAAACAAGACCAACCCATTACCCACAACTCACATACATTGACCCTATCCACCACGATAGATAGTTGCATGGGTTAGGGTTTTACAAAGAGAAACTATGGCAGGCGGCTGGTTTTATGAAAGGAGTGAGTAACTTACGGTTCAATGCACGGAAGGGTGTTTAAGGCCTTACTTTTGTTAGCCCTCGACCCTCACAAAGGCTTCCCTTCCCTATAAAACAAATTTATTATCGAGCGTGCAGGGGCTGTGGATGCTACTGCCGTTGCCGCTATCCTCTTCCCTTGCTGTTGATCGAGTTGTGCTGCTGCACTGCTGCCGTTGCTATACGTGGAAGAACACTTCTTCCTTCTCCTTCCTTCGAGCAAACTTTGCTCTGCTACAGCAAGGCTTCATCCTCTGTCCTCTGCGTCATCCTACTGCATCCCTTGTCTTCCCTCTCACGTCCTCACCAAGAACATCAGAAGGTAGGCAATCTCCCAAGTAAAAATTTAAATGATCCTCAAGTTATTTCATCTTTTTTTTGTTGATCCTGTGCAACCACCCCGTTCTGCATATTCCGTTCAAAGAAAATATGTATCTTTTTATTTGTTAATAACTGATGAATCGTTTAAAATTTAATATCTATTGAATCATGTTAATAAAAATAGTAAAGTGCACATTTTAATGATCCCTATAGTTTTCTGATAATTTTTATAATTTTATTTTATTAAAATTTTGTTAGAATAAAATTGACCCCGATTATCCGGTTAAAACTTCACATGAACTTCAAAGATTTTTATCTTTAAAAATAGAGAGAATAAATTTATGATATTACATGGTTAGGATACTTATATTTTTCTCCTATTTATCATATATTTTGTTTCATAAAATTCTTGATAAATTGAAAGTGATACTATTCATAGTAGAGTTGTGGGAAAAACAAAAATGACGACTTGATGTATGTCCTCTCTTCTGAAAATGACGCCACTGTTAAGGGCGCTATAAGTATAAAGGGTGACAGCCACCATGTCGTCATTTGATTAAATTCTGAAATTTGAGGAGCGAACAGTCGTCAATTGTATAAATGTCAGTTATGAGTTTTAGCATTAATAGTTGCTCATAGGTATACAAGTATCCTTTGGCCATGAAAATTTACGGGCGTACTATTGGGGTGGAGACTAAGGTACTGAAAGTGGTTGCACCATTTTTTGTGCCCCCTATCGCAAGATCTCCTATAACACCCTCAAATATAGCTAAGTTGTACTCTATATCACCGAGACGCCTTTTGAAGTATCGGCTCAGTTCTTGAAAAGAACTCCGAAGTTAAGCGTGCTTAGTGGGGAGTAGTACTGAGATGGGTGACCTCCCGGGAAGTCCTCTATTCTGGAGCCGATCACTATTAGAAAGGGACAAAACCGTGAGGCCGGTAGGCCAAAGTGGACAATACCTCGATGGTATAGAGTACGGGGCGTGACAGAATGGTATTAGAGCCATACCCCAGCCGGAAGTGTGGGAACTAAGTGCCATGCAGGGCAAAGTGCTACGCTATGGGAGCCACCTCTTGAGCCCGTAATGGAGCAAAGTGCTACATAGTGAGAGCCACCTCTTGAGCATGTAGGGGCCACCTCTAGAGTCCTACCTGTCTGGGGATTTGATTGCGTGATTGTGTGCTATATGTGCCCAGCGACGAGGACGTCGCCTATATAAGAGGGGAGATTGTAACACCCTCAAATATAGCTAAGTTGTACTCTATATCACCGAGGTGCCTTTTGAAGTATCGGTTCAGTTCTTGAAAAGAACTCCGAAGTTAAGCGTGCTTAATGGGGAGTAGCACTGGGATGGGTGACCTCCCGGGAAGTCCTCTATTCTGGAGCCGATCACTATTAGAAAGGGACAAAACCGTGAGGCCGGTAGGCCAAAGCGGACAATACCTCGATGGTATAGAGTACGGGGCGTGACATCTCCCGTCTCTCAACGAAAAATTATTTTGAACATATGGTTAGGTAGAGTTTTTCGAGCCGGTCATTTCGGTATATTATAAGCTAGATTCTGACATGGTTAAGTATAGAAACGGGAGGCTTGAAAATTCATTTTTTTGAAATAATGACCCAAAAATGGTCGTTACTTAAAAAGTTGACGACACTATTCCTAGGCATCGGATTAACTATATATATATATATATATATCATGTATGCATATCTTTGAAAATTCATTATTATTAAATATGTAACCGAAAATTATGAAAAATATATATTTGGAATCCTTGTATTTTTCTCCTAATTATCATATATTCTTTTTTCTTAAATTATTTTAAATAAATCAATGTGACTTTTAATGTATGTATTTGAATTCATTCAATTAAATAGATATAAATGTGAACTCATGTCAAATAAATTGAGTTAAAAATCATAAAAATTAACGTCCCCCAAGAGAATGCTAATTAATAAATGACGCCACCCACGGGTGACAACTACTATAAGTTTATTAAATTATAGTTAATTATAGAATTGGATGGACATGAATTCTATAAGTAACGCATTCATGTTCTCACCGTTTACTTCCGTCTTTGACCCATACCGCAGGTCTTTTGGCACTCTCATCTCACGTCCGTAAATGGAGTCCCTATTTCATGATTGGTTCACGTTATACACTCAACTCTCGGTGACATACGAGCCCTCCGTTGGACATTCCGTTCCTTCGGACTGCCAAGTTAGTCATTGGGACCTCCGTAAGTCTCCTCGTAGCCTTGGATTCCCTCAAGGCCGATTGAGCTGGTTGTACCTAATCACCCAGATTTCCAGAATGACATGGTTTTCATCTGGTTTATTGATATATCATCCTTATTACAAAATCTGTCCTTGAACTCTATGTTCTATGAAATCTATCTTAATGTTCTTACATGCTTGATCCTTGAAATTCTTGGCCATTAATATGGAATTAGTCTAGACTAAATGTCAGGGGCTATGGGTCCCACTAAAATGACATTTTAAATGCTACGGGTCCTGATCTGACCCTATTGGGCGAGGCAAAGTCCAAACGTTACCGGTATACGATGATCGGGTGTAGGCATTCACCAATTCGATTATTGGCATTTAGGGGCAATCATATAGTCGTGAGAACTCCTAAGTGTACGACCAAATACTAACTAGTGCTATTTTCCATGAGGGGTGGTCATATCGTCGTGATTTTCCCCTTAGTGCATTGGCCAATCCTATATAGTGCTAGATGTGCAAACGCTCTCGTGATAGTGATGATCGGGAGTAATTGCCATCATAGTACATCATTCTACAACTTATTGTTCGTCATGAAAAGATCCTGATTTGCCTTATTGGAGGGGTTATCATATCGTCGTGATATTCCCTTAGTGTCTTGGTAAATGCTATATAGTGTTCTTGAATTATCCTATTGATAGTACTCGTTATCTTGTCACAAAGATCCTTCACAATAAAGGATACATTGAAGCTCTCGTGATAGTGTTCGTCATAGAGAGATGAATGTTATATTTCCTCATGAATGCTCTTGACCTAACTTGAGAAAGTACTTGATTAGATCTTGCTATAACCTCTTGATTATCATTGTCCCTACTCTACATGAGTTTATTTAGCATCTTGCTTACTCATTTGTTTATTATAGTGCTTGAATTTATCTCGTGTTATTATAGTTCTCGATTTCTATATCTTGCATGACCTACATGAGCATGTTAAACTGTAATTGATTTAAAGCTAGCTTTGAATCATGAGATATTAAGTCCTACTGAGCATCCGCTCACCCTATGTTTTCCAATGTTTTTCAGGTAAAGACCTTAGTGACGACGAGACCGAACAGGATGGGCAACGGCAAGAGTGAAGAAAATGCTGACATCTAGACGAACCACCTAGTTTTGCTATCCTGTGTCTTATGTTAAGTCGAGTCAAGAGTCTCCTTGTAATTTCTTTTATTGAGTCTTTTCGTTATTTATGGGGCCGAATATGTAAAAGAACTTATATGATGGAGGCATCACCCACGACTCCCTTTGGCTCGGGTCCACTTCTTCACATTCGGGAGCTAGTTGAGTTTGGGCCTCACTCTATTAAGGCCCCTTATCCATTTTGTAGTTTTCCTTTGAGTCATTTTGATGTATTTCCATTTTATTTGAGTCATTTCCCTAAGTCTAGCACTTATTTTCCTATGTTTGGTATCATCATGATGTCTAATGTAAGCTATTGGGCCCCATTCGTTGGACTAGGCCCATTAGCACTCCCAACCCCCTTGGTTATTTGTAGTTGTTTATTTTGTCAGGGACTTATTGTAAAGAGTGGGTTGCCTATATATAGGACCCCACTCCCCTCATTTGAAGTTAATGAATGATTACATCCTTTTGAGTTAAACTTGCCATTTGAGTTCAAATTGGAGTGATTCCTCTAGTTTTTGGGTGAGAGACCCTAGGGGAGAGATTCCCCACCCATTCCCCTCTTAATCTCTCTATTTCACCCCTCTTTCTCTCTCCTCCAACCCCAAATCCGAATTTCCTTCTCTCTCCTCCCTCCTCCCATCCACTTCCAACCTCCAACCACCTCCTTTAATGCCCTCCACTTCCCCATGGCCTCCATTACTCCACTCCCTAGTTCCTAGGTAGAAGTCTCCCCATTCCAACACCTTCCTCCACCTTCCAACCAAATCTACCCCATTCCAATGCAAGCACTCCACTTCCCAACATAATCACCCACCTTCCAAGACCTTTTGAATTTGAAATCCACCCTTCCCTCCACTCACTTGTGCCCCCCTCACCTTCTCCTCTCACCCACCTTCCCCAAATTCGTAGCTCTTCCTCCTCCACCTGCTAGCACTTGCTTCCAGCCATTCTCCACCTCATTCCCCATCACCATTAGCTCCCTTCTCCACCCCACAAGAGCCCCCACTCTCCCTTAGGTCATTCCTACCATTTCCCTCCACCAAAGAAGCCATATCTCCCTCTCATTTCTTCTAGTAGGTTGGAGCTGTGCAGATCTGCAGAACAGCCCTTGTTGCAGCGTCAACCACGGATTCATCCTAGTTCTTCAGAAGGCGTGGCCTACCTTTCTGGAAAGGCCTTCCAGTCTACTTCGCAGGCGAGGTGGAATCAACACGATCGGAGCTCGGAGCTGCCAGATAGAGCCATTCTCCCAACAGTGCGCAGAGAGGTCTTCATCCTGGACCAGAGCGTGGAAGATCCTTCTGCCACGACAAACCCCAGCGGATTCAGGCTGAAGCCCCTTCATCAAAGTTCTTCCTCTACCGGTCATCTTTCAAGATCAAGAAACAGAACCCCGTTCGGCCACCGGAGGAAGAAGTTACGAATTTTCTCCCCCGATCTATCTAGTTCTGTTTTCTGCTGTCTACTCCGACCAGTACCCACTCTTCTGGGTGCCCCGGCCATCCTCGACCTCTGAATGCATCTCCGTCACCTCCTGCTGAAAGCTACCTCGACCACGAAGATGATGCCGCTGGTTTCGTGCTGATCGGAGCTCGGGAGGGCGCTCAGTCACTTCTGCAACTTGCTGTTACAGTCCAGACAGTACCTGCGGCCAGACAGAGGAGGCTACTTCCTGTTGCTGGTGCAGCCACCTCCGACCGTCTGAGCTTCCCCAAAAATTCTGGAGTCCACCTCTTCCAGTCAGGAAGCTTCAGGAGCTGGTTTCGATCAATTTGGAGTCCGGACAAGCCCGGCATAGCCATCACAGCGACCCCCTGTCCAGAATTCCAGATTGAAGCTGCAACTTCCCTAGTTCTCATTTCTCTTCGTTTCGGTCCACCAACCCCTCCCCGCTTGGCCGGCTGAAGGCCCCACCCTGCGTGGTGGTAGTGTTTGAATGTATCATATTAACCCCTACCCCAAGATCCCCCCTCCTGCGAGAGGAGTAGTTTTGTAAGTGGTTTGGCAGGTCAAGCGACACCGCCGCGGCGTGTGGGGAACCACCGCCTCCCCGCTCGCCCTCGTCTCCGACCGGGACCGGTTTCTTCAAACCGGTCGAGTAAGTGTCTCTTCCTTGCTCACCTAGTGTAGCTCTCTCAATATTTGATTCATGCACCGCTGAATTCGTGAGGAGCGCCCGATCCTCAAGTCCATGACTTAGAGTGATCGCCGTGGGTTAGTGTGACCCGGTGCCCGAGTGCACTTTGTCGGCCCCAATCGAATTGGGCAACCAACCTTGGGGAATCAATTCTTGGCCTTGCTGGCCCTCTACCAGCAAGGGTCCATTCCCATAAGTCACCCTTGGTATCACATAGTCACCCCGGGAATAGAGTGCAACGAAGAGAGCGGTGGCCCATTAAGGCCCATTTGGATGCTTAGATGTGCTTGTTTGACTAAGTCCGAGGTTGTGTCACATCAAGTGGTATCAGAGCAAGTCCTTGACTTGTCTCTATCAAGTCTAAGTCCTAGGACCTTTGCATTGTGTGTCCAACCACTTTGGCCCTTTGTCTTGCATGTCCACCCGTAGTGGTACTAGCTACCAACCCGGTTCTTCATCTTCGATTCCAACCATGGATCCCAATCCTCACCAACTCAACCAAGATGTTCCTAGGGAGGAACCCCAAGAAAGGGTAGAGGCTGCCCTCACAACCATCCTTGCCCAACTAGAGTCCCTTACCAACCGAATTGCTCGGTTAGAAGACCAAGGGTACCACCCAAGGAACAATGAGCCTAGAATTCCCCCTCCACAAGATGAACCTCATAGGGAAGATCCTCACCCAAGAATCAATGAGCCAAGAGTCCCTCCACCACATGGTGATTATCATAGGAATGGTTTTCCCCAAAGGAACCAAGGCCCAAGAGTCCACCCTCCACATATAGAGCCTCATAGGGATGAGTTCCACCCAAGGAACAACGGCCCAAGAGCCCATCACCCACATGCTGAATTTTATAGGGATGAAATGGACTATGACCATTATTATGAGTATGAGATACCTCGCCCCCATCAAAACCATGACCGGCGTCCACGGGATGATCCGGATGACCCCCTTTTAAGGATGATCAAGGTAGAGGCCCCAAACTTTGACGGTTCACATGAACCTAGTGTTTACCTAGAATGGGAGACCGCCATGGACCAATACTTTGAATGGTACCCCATGTCCGACCAAAGAAGAGTTAGATTGGCTAAGATGCATCTCACTAAGTTGGCCAAAACTTATTGGCTAAATCAAGAGGGTCTAAGGCGGATTAGGAGGGATGAGCCTATTAACACTTGGGCGGATATGAAGAATCTACTTAGGAACAAATACCTTCCCCGAACCTACCACCAAATGCTCCTAGATGAATGGCAAAGCCTCACCCAAGAAGGAAAGACCGTGGTAGAGTACATTGAAAAATTTGACTCTTATCTTCTAAAGTGTGGAGTCCATGAGGATGCGGATGTCACCTTATCCCGCTTTAGGAATGGGCTTCAAAGCCACATCAAGAGGGAACTATTCATGAGAGATGTTGATAACCTTGAGATAGCTTACCAAATTGCTAGAGATGTGGAAAGGTTTTCTAGGAGTTCCCGATTTATCCCTCCCCGACCCACCGACCCCAAAAACATGGGACCACGTCCCATTCCACCCACCCCCATGAGAGCTCCTAGCCCAAGTGGGAATGCCCCTTTAAGGTCCTACAACCCTCCCCCACCCATCACTCCAAACAAACCCGCTCCTAGTCACCCTCTTCCACGGAAGGATGACAACCCCAAAGGCCCAAGTGTAGGAGCCACCCCGGGAAGTGGGCGCCAACAATGCTATAAGTGTCATGGGTATGGTCATTTTGCGGGGCAATGTCCATCTAAGGGGCTATCTAGCTTGCTTATTGAGGAAGAAGTCCAACCCCAAAAGGAACAAGAAAATGTCATTGAGGAACATGAAGCCTTAATAGATTGGGAAGAGGAGTATGAAGCCCAATGTCTAGAGTCGGGTCTAGATCATTCCACTCCTTCAAACAACTCCCATCTAGGAGTCATTAGGTGCACTCTCACCCAACCTCAAGAAGAGGATTGGCGACGGACTTCAATTTTCCACACCTTTGTCAAGATAGAAAACCATGTGAGGAAAGTGATCTTGGATAGTGGTAGTTGTGTTAATGCCGTGTCACCCGACACCGTCAAGCTCCTTGGGCTTACTCTCACTCCCCACCCAAGTCCATACCGGGTCTCATGGATCAACAACAACTCCATCCCGGTCAACACCCAATGCCTAGTGCCTCTCACTTTCTCTTCCTACCATGGCCAAATATGGTGTGACGTCATACCTATGGAAGTGGGTAGCATCCTTTTAGGAAGACCTTGGCTCTATGATGTGGATGCCACCATTCTAGGAAGAAGCAACATATGCACCTTTGAGCATGAGGGTAAGACTATCCGTCTTAACCCTTCCCCACCTCGTCCCATGCCCAAGAGGGACACTCTCCCTCAAGGATCACACCCCACCACTCCACAAGTCTCGGGGAACTCCACCCCTCCAACTCAAGCCCTTATCCAAACCCCAAAACAAAGTAGAACCACGGGGTTGACCAAGGGTATTCATCTCATCACTAGGAGAGAGCTTGAAGAGGAAATTGCTCAAGGGGTGCCTTTGTGTGCGGTTGTCATATGCTTAGGGGAACCTACCCCTTCTAATCCCCATCCCATAGAGATCCAACAACTATTGGAAGAATTTCATGATGTGTTCCCGGAAGAGCTCCCGGACCAACTCCCTCCCATGCGTGATGTGCAACACGCAATCGACCTAGTGCCGGGAGCCACCCTTCCAAACCTTCCTCATTATCGCCTCAATCCTACGGAACATGCCGAACTTAGGAGGCAAATAGAGGAACTCATTAGGAAGGGCTTCATCCGCATTAGTAAGAGTCCATGTGCCGTCCCGGCCCTCCTTACCCCCAAGAAAGATGGATCGTGGCGGATGTGTGTGGATAGCCGGGCCATTAACAAGATTACCGTCAAGTATAGGTTCCCTATCCCTAGGCTTGATGACATGTTGGACATGCTAGCTGGAGCCACCATCTTCTCTAAGATAGATCTCAAGAGTGGTTACCACCAAGTTAGGATAAGGCCCGGGGATGAGTGGAAAACGGCCTTCAAGACCAAGGATGGTCTCTTTGAGTGGTTAGTCATGCCATTTGGGCTTTCTAATGCCCCAAGTACTTTCATGCGTCTTATGACGGAAGCACTTAGGCCTTTCATTGGGAACTTTCTAGTGGTATACTTTGATGATATTCTCATCTATAGCCACACCCATGAAGCCCACCTCGAACACCTTAGGAAAGTTTGCACCGTCCTCCGGCAAGAGAGCTTATTTGCCAACCTAAGAAAGTGTCATTTCATGACCACTACCATCACCTTCCTAGGATATGTGGTGTCAACCAAAGGAGTCTCCATGGACCCCGACAAGGTCCAAGCTATCATTGATTGGCCTGAACCCCACACCCTTCATGAGGTTAGAAGTTTCCATGGGTTGGCCACATTCTATAGGAGATTCATTCGGGGGTTTAGCACTATCACCGGCCCAATAACTGATTGTCTCAAAAAGGGAACCTTTGTTTGGACCAAAGCCGCCTCTAAAGCCTTCCTTGAGCTTAAGGAAAAGTTGACCCAAGCCCCGGTCCTATGTCTTCCCGATTTCTCTAAAGTTTTTGAGGTCACTTGTGATGCATCCGGGATTGGGATAGGAGGGATTCTTAGTCAAGAGGGACACCCGGTCGCCTACTTTAGTGAGAAGCTATGTGATGCTAGGACTAGATACTCCACCTATGACAAGGAGTTCTATGCCGTGGTCCAATCCCTCCGACATTGGAGACATTATTTGCTTCCCAAAGAGTTTGTCATCTTTTCCGACCATGAGGCACTCAAATACCTCAATTCCCAACAAAAGTTGAATGCCCGACATGCCCGATGGGTTGAGTTCATACAATCCTACACCTTTGTCATCAAACACAAGGCCGGGAGTGAGAATAAGGCCGCGGATGCCCTTAGTAGGAAGATGTCCTTGTTATCCACTATCCAAGTGGAAGTGATTGGCTTTGACAAGGTCAAGGATGATTATCCTAGTTGCCCCGACTTTGGACAAATCTATGCCAACTTGACCACTCATTCTAGCAAGGAGCATGAAGGATTCATTTTAGAGGATGGGTTCCTCTTCAAGGGACCAAGGCTTTGCATTCCTCGGACATCTCTTCGAGACTTCTTGGTTTGGGAATTACATGCCGGTGGGTTAGCCGGTCATTTTGGGGTCCACAAGACCATTGCCTTAGTTGAGGGTCAATTTTATTGGCCAAGCCTCAAGAGGGATGTAGGCAAAATAGTGGGTCAATGTCGCACATGTGCTTCGGCCAAACAAGTAAAACAAAACACCGGCCTATACACCCCACTTCCCATTCCCGACCGCCCATGGCAAGATTTGAGCATGGACTTTGTGCTAGGTTTACCCAAGACCTCTAGGAAGCATGACTCCATCTATGTGGTGGTTGATAGATTTTCCAAAATGGCCCACTTCATCCCATGCTACAAAACCTCCGATGCCTCCCATATAGCCCGGTTATTCTTTGATGAGGTAGTCCGCCTCCATGGGCTACCCAAGACCATAGTCTCCGATAGGGATGTCAAATTCACTAGCTATTTTTGGAAGACTCTTTGGCACATGATGGGTACCCTCCTCAAATTCTCCACTGCCTACCACCCCCAAACGGATGGCCAAACTGAAGTGGTCAACCGGAGTCTAGGGAACCTCCTTAGGTGTCTTGTTGAGGATCGGCCCGGAAATTGGGATCTCATCTTACCACAGGCTGAGTTTGCATACAATAATTCCGTCAATAAGTCAATAGGGATGAGTCCATTTGAAGCAGTGCATGGGTACAAACCAAGAAAGCCATCCGATCTCATTCCCCTTCCCCAGCATGCTAGAGTGTCCATTTCTGCCGAGTCTTTTGCACAACATATTAGAGAGTTGCATGAGGAAATCCGCAAGCACATTGGCATGAAAAATGAGGCGTATAAAAGGTTGGCCGACTCTCACCGGCGTCACTTAGAGTTCCAAGTGGGTGACTTTGTGATGGTGAGGACGGAGAGGCTCTCCCCAGGAGCCAACTCCAAGTTGAGACCACGTGGGACTGGGCCCTTCCAGGTCTTGAGGCGTATTGGTGCGAATGCTTATGAATTAGATCTCCCCGAGGATTATGGGGTAAGTCCTACATTCAATGTCGCCGACTTAGTGTCTTACAAGGGCCCCACGGTGAGACCTAGTGAGGAGATCGAGCCCACTCCCTCCTTTGAGAGAGCACCCACCCGAGAGGAGAGTCCACTAGCCAAAAGAGCTCAGCGTGATCGCATTGAACAAATATTGGATGAGCAGGTCACTACCACCCGGAGCAAGGTCTATGAGCGCTATCTCGTCAGGTGGAAGGATCGGCCTCCGTTGGAAGACTCATGGGTAAGTCGGGAGGACCTACAGCGATTGGATCCAGATCTCCTCGAGCGGTACCTTAGCCGGATGGACCCTTACTCGACGGAGTCGAGCTCTTTGCGGCCCAGGGGATTTGATGGAGGCATCACCCACGACTCCCTTTGGCTCGGGTCCACTTCTTCACATTCGGGAGCTAGTTGAGTTTGGGCCTCACTCTATTAAGGCCCCTTATCCATTTTGTAGTTTTCCTTTGAGTCATTTTGATGTATTTCCATTTTATTTGAGTCATTTCCTAAGTCTAGCACTTATTTTCCTATGTTTGGTATCATCATGATGTCTAATGTAAGCTATTGGGCCCCATTCGTTGGACTAGGCCCATTAGCACTCCCAACCCCCTTGGTTATTTGTAGTTGTTTATTTTGTCAGGGACTTATTGTAAAGAGTGGGTTGCCTATATATAGGACCCCACTCCCCTCATTTGAAGTTAATGAATGATTACATCCTTTTGAGTTAAACTTGCCATTTGAGTTCAAATTGGAGTGATTCCTCTAGTTTTTGGGTGAGAGACCCTAGGGGAGAGATTCCCCACCCATTCCCCTCTTAATCTCTCTATTTCACCCCACTTTCTCTCTCCTCCAACCCCAAATCCGAATTTCCTTCTCTCTCCTCCCTCCTCCCATCCACTTCCAACCTCCAACCACCTCCTTTAATGCCCTCCACTTCCCCATGGCCTCCATTACTCCACTCCCTAGTTCCTAGGTAGAAGTCTCCCCATTCCAACACCTTCCTCCACCTTCCAACCAAATCTACCCCATTCCAATGCAAGCACTCCACTTCCCAACATAATCACCCACCTTCCAAGACCTTTTGAATTTGAAATCCACCCTTCCCTCCACTCACTTGTGCCCCCCTCACCTTCTCCTCTCACCCACCTTCCCCAAATTCGTAGCTCTTCCTCCTCCACCTGCTAGCACTTGCTTCCAGCCATTCTCCACCTCATTCCCCATCACCATTAGCTCCCTTCTCCACCCCACAAGAGCCCCCACTCTCCCTTAGGTCATTCCTACCATTTCCCTCCACCAAAGAAGCCATATCTCCCTCTCATTTCTTCTAGTAGGTTGGAGCTGTGCAGATCTACAGAACAGCCCTTGTTGCAGCGTCAACCACGGATTCATCCTAGTTCTTCAGAAGGCGTGGCCTATCTTTCTGGAAAGGCCTTCCAGTCTACTTCGCAGGCGAGGTGGAATCAACACGATCGGAGCTCGGAGCTGCCAGATAGAGCCATTCTCCCAACAGTACGCAGAGAGGTCTTCATCCTGTACCAGAGCGTGGACGATCCTTCTGCCACGACAAACCCCAGCGGATTCAGGCTGAAGCCCCTTCATCAAAGTTCTTCCTCTACCGGTCATCTTTCAAGATCTAGAAACAGAACCCCATTCGGCCACCGGAGGAAGAAGTTACGAATTTTCTCCCCCGATCTATCTAGTTCTGTTTTCTGCTGTCTACTCCGACCAGTACCCACTCTTCTGGGTGCCCGGTCATCCTCGACCTCTGAATGCATCTCCGTCACCTCCTGCTGAAAGCTACCTCGACCACGAAGATGATGCCGCTGGTTTCGTGCTGATCGGAGCTCGGGAGGGCGCTCAGTCACTTCTGCAACTTGCTGTTACAGTCCAGACAGTACCTGCGGCCAGACAGAGGAGGCTACTTCCTGTTGCTGGTGCAGCCACCTCCGACCGTCTGAGCTTCCCCAAAAATTCTGGAGTCCACCTCTTCCAGTCAGGAAGCTTCAGGAGCTGGTTTCGATCAATTTGGAGTCCGGACAAGCCCGGCATAGCCATCACAGCGACCCCCTGTCCAGAATTCCAGATTGAAGCTGCAACTTCCCTAGTTCTCATTTCTCTTCGTTTCGGTCCACCAACCCCTCCCCGCTTGGCCGGCTGAAGGCCCCACCCTGCGTGGTGGTAGTGTTTGAATGTATCATATTAACCCCTACCCCAAGATCCCCCCTCCTGCGAGAGGAGTAGTTTTGTAAGTGGTTTGGCAGGTCAAGCGACACCGCCGCGGCGTGTGGGGAACCACCGCCTCCCCGCTCACCCTCGTCTCCGACCGGGACCGGTTTCTTCAAACCGGTCGAGTAAGTGTCTCTTCCTTGCTCACCTAGTGTAGCTCTCTTAATATTTGATTCATGCACCGCTGAATTCGTGAGGAGCGCCCGATCCTCAAGTCCATGACTTAGAGTGATCGTCGTGGGTTAGTGTGAACCGGTGCCCGAGTGCACTTTGTCGGCCCCAATCGAATTGGGCAACCAACCTTGGGGAATCAATTCTTGGCCTTGCTGGCCCTCTACCAGCAAGGGTCCATTCCCATAAGTCACCCTTGGTATCACATAGTCACCCCGGGAATAGAGTGCAACGAAGAGAGCGGTGGCCCATTAAGGCCCATTTGGATGCTTAGATGTGCTTGTTTGACTAAGTCCGAGGTTGTGTCACATCATTATATTTGAAATGAAATTTGTTATTTGTCCAAATTGTGTTTTGTGGAAATGACTATGCTCTGATTGACATGACTGTTTAACTGCCACGTTCCGAGCAAATGACACGTTCCGCTGCTATCGGTTCGGGACGTGACATCTCCGGTTCGTGGTACCACTCATTCTCAAGGTCTTCCCTATCTGGCTCAACTTGTGGAGGGGGAGCTCTGTGGGCAGGGATCCTAGGTGGGGCCCTCACTTCCTCAAGTCTATCCATTCGGGTGGTAAGTCCATCAAGCTTCTCCATAATAGTTCTAAGGGTAGTCTCAAATTGCTCCATTGGGGCTTGTGGGATTTCACTAGGGATGCCTTGGTTGCCCTGAGAATGGGAACTCATGGGGGGATCTGAAGTAGAGTGGTTGGTTCGGTAAACAGTGCCTCTAGGGGTGGACATGCACGATGATGAAGAGACCGATACACAGAGGGTGGTAATGCAATAGCCCTTGGACCTAGGCTTGTAGAGACAAGTCTAAAACTTGCTCTGATACCACTTGATGTGACACAAAATACAGCGGAGACTTTGATTCCTTGGACCTAATTCGCAATCACAATTACAAGGCGCCGAGAATATGTTAAAGCTACCAACGCACCGTGCGCACACGATTCCCGTGGTGACCCGGTGATGCCGAGTCGAGGTGATGGAGATAGCCCCTGACTGGTTAGAGGACCAGCACCACTTTAGTTAGCCCTCCCGAAGGTTTGAAAGCCCACAAACAAGGGCGGCCGGATGCCTTAAGGGCACGGGGTCACTCGCTCACTTATGGCCACGGTGACCACACTGAAAGGTGGCGCCGGGATCGGGCACTCGCTCTCCTACCGGCCGATATGTTTCACGGATATTAAATAAACATGCATAAGGAGGCAAGGGCAGGAGGCTCACCAGGTTGGTTTGAGGAAACCAACCCCGGTCGGAGACGAGGGCGGGCGGGGAAGTGTGGGTTCCCCGCACACTGCGCCGATGAAGCTTCGAACCTGTTTAAGTGTACACTCACTACACCTCACGCAGGAGGGTGATCTCGGGGGTGGGAATTGATGGGTTACAACAAACACTACCTCCCGCAGGGAGGGGCGGTAAGCCGGTCAGGCGAGAGGGTGAGAGATAAGCTTAGTAGCCCACGAGGAGGGACCGCTTCCGAATTGGTCCGCTGGTTGTGGATGTTGATAGGCAGTCGGTGTAGTCCCTATAGTTCTCGGTCAGGAATTTTTCCGATGACGAGCCCAGGGGGGATCTTCTCGTAACAGAAACCCAAACGCCTCTGATTTATATCAATTTATTCTGACGTCGTCGATGGCTGCAGTGGAGGTCTGAGTAGAGCAACAGATTCTGGGGCGGGTGGCTCCCTGTTTCTGTCTGCAACTTGCAGAAGTTGCCCCGGCTGCTCCTGGATGCCGAATCATGAACCGTCAGAGTCGATGGAACCGTGGACAAAGCCTCTACACATAAAAACTGACAGAAACACTTTCTGAGGTTGGGGTGGACAGGGGGACGCCGACAAGTGGGAACTGGTCGCTGCAGACTGTCGGAGGCAGACCTGCGTAACTGAGGGAGAAAATTCGGAACTCAGGCTCCCGGTTGCCAAAAGAGGTCCCATTTCTTGCTCCTGATCGGGGACAGGGGGAGGAAGAACTTTTATGAAGATGCTTCGGTCTGATTCCTTTGCCGTTGGTCGTGAAGTTGCTTCCAACCGGGCTCAGGCTCTCTGCAGAGGATGTCTGGCGAAGTTGGGGGAGAACAGCTCTCCCGGTCGGCCATGAACTTGGAACTGGACGATTCCACCTCGCTTGCGAAGTAGACTCGTAGACCTTTCCGTCGGTGTAGGCCACGCCCCTAGCAGGACCAGGATAGAGTCGTGGACGGTGCTGCAACTTGGTGCTGGTCTGCAGGTCTTCTCTGCACACGGGTTGGAGATTGAATGGTGGGCAGGATGGCTCCTTGGTGGAGGAATAGGGTACAAGGGTGCCTTGGTGATGATGGGGGATCTTGTGGGGAGATGGGATGAGGGGTAATGGAGGTGGAGGGGAGGGCGGAGCTAGCAGGGAAAGGAGGTGGGAGTACTGGCTGCGATTTGGTCAAGAGGGGGGGGCGGGGTTGTGCTAGATGGAGGGGTGCGCACCAAGTGGAGGAGGGGAGAGGGCTTGGATCGCACTAGGGCTTTGAATGGAGTGTGGGGAAGGGGAGTGGTTGCTTAGGGCAGGGGGAAGGTTGCCTTGGTGGTGGGAAATTGTATGGGGAAGGGGAAGGGTTGTCGAGGAAAGGTGAAAGGTTGCTTGGTAAGTGGAGGGAATTGAAGGGAATTAAGGCCTTGGGAATATGAAAGGGTGGAGGGGGTGAGGTGGCAGCTAAGGTGGCAGGGGGAGGGGAAGGTGAAGGGGCTGTTGCACCCAAGGGAGGGGAGGAGAGAGAAGTGGGGTTCGCCCCTTGAAGAAAGAGAGAGAGGGAGAGTTAGAGAGAGAGGGAGAGATGCACTTAAGTGGCTCAAATTTGCTTAATACTTCATTACTTCTAAAGAGGGGGTTTGGGGTCCTATATATAGGAAAACCCAATTTACAAAAAGTCCTCATGAAATGGACAAATGACGGAAGGCCAAGGGGTGGGGAGAGGGGCGCCCATGGGCCAGACCAAAGAAATGGCCCAATAAGACCTACTAGCCCCATTAGCCCACTAGTCCTACATACAAACATAAGTAAATAACATGATAACCTAGTAACATGACTCAAAACATAGGCAAATACATCAAAATGACTCAAGAAAATAGGAAAATGTAATAGGATGATAAGCACCAATGTTCCGTCTGAAGAAGGGCTGCTCCCTAGCTGCCTCCGGGAGGGAGAGAAGTGCCAAGCCAGAGGGTATGTGGTGTGATGCCCTCATCAATTACCCTACCATGCTGCATTAGCACATAGCCTATGTAACGACCGAAGATCCGGATATCAGGAAGGCTCGATACCATTCGAATCCTGCCCTGCCACCCACGAGCCGAGAGGGCTCGGAAGGGCTAAAAGGAGTGTGGAGGCACAAAGAAATAGGAAATAAAGCAAGATAATTCAACAATTAATAGAAATAAATAAATCACTACAATAGCAGCATAGTCCAGTCCAACAGAAAGTACAATCTAAAGTAGTAAAAACATACCACATGCCGAGTGAACACTCGGCCCGGTGAGCTGGCAACTGAGAACCTCCGAACTGCACCCTCGAACCTCGAGGAAGAACCGCCACACCTGAAAAGCAAGGATGAGTCTCAAAAACAGAGACTCAGCAGAGATCCCGCAGAACCCCAACCGAAAACAACGGCGGTAGCAGAAAGGAAAGCTACAACGATAGCAGGAATAGCGAACTGGTGGCTGGTCAAAACTCGACACTACAGCTACTCCTACTGTACCAGAAAACACACCCTGATCTCACGGTCGGAGCTACCCAACCACACTAGTACCACTTACTGAAGTAAAAACCCATGGCAACCACGTCGTAGAGGCCTGTCTCCCAGGACACGGCCAACCTGGACATGCTGTCCAAGGTGCAACCCCGACCACCCAGTCGCGGACACCACACCAACAAGATGCAACCTCGGTAAAGCTACTAGCACCAGTCTCACAGCACGAAAATCGACACACGCGTCACGGCGAAACGACCTGGACTCAACGGTCAACACGACCAAAAACCCGAAGGTCAAAGTCACAGAGACTGACAGTCTGTCACTCCCGACTCGACAGGAGTACCTCCTACTAGAAGCACAGTCGGTAGCATCCCCTGACGTCTTACACCGCACTGCAGGTGTCCGCCTGGCACAATAGACCCCGACGGAGGTAAGGACACCGTACAAGTAACCACAAAGCAAGTGCCTAGCTGGGGTCACGCTCGTCAGGGTGTGTCCAACTGCCCCCAACCACGTGTGCACACACAGACCATGCATCCCAGGTCTGGCCTCTAACCGATTTTCCCCTCAGCCGGACTCTGGCTGCAAGATGTGGTGCCTGATGGAAACCAGTCTAAAAACCATCCTCAGGGTAGCCTCTCCACCAATCCCTGGTGGGACCGCTAAACGCGTAAGCAGGCTACGACTAGTGGAGGGTCACTGAAGGAGTACACTCTCAAGTCAACAAAAAACAACGTCTGAATCTGACGAAGTACGAGGACTGTCCCACGTACCAGCACCGTCGCACGGTGACCACGGTCGGAGACGAAACGAAAATCACAGTCAATGGTCCACATAGCCGGCCACGCAGAAATGTAGAAGCATGGTTCCCAACGTCGCTCACAGGCCGCCAAACCGAATCTCACTCTCAGGGAAAAGTGGGAACCCTCCAACCCCAGGCTGGGCAACTGGACTCGTAATCCAAGGCCTTACTCATGGCCCACTCAAAAACCTTTTTCCGGAGAAACTCACGGCGTGCGGGGAACCCTCACTGCACTCGCACCGACGCATGGTGACGCAGTCAAGCGTAACACAAAAGCCCGAAACACGAGGAGTCACCCGGACTCTCAAACCCATGGGCATGCTAAACTAGGTAGCACGGTCCTCCCGACACCCTCAAACCACGGACACAAAACCCTCGGGGTGCATGGGACATTCACGAGACCGCGGGTCGACCACTAGGTCCCAACCGGGTCGACCAGGGACCTACACAGCGCGAAACGATCGCGGCAAACATGAAGAACCACTTCGGCACAACACAGTGCCTGGCGATCTATCTTTAGGCCGTCACAATTGTAACGGTCCAAAGCTAGGCCATCACAGCACTGTAACGGTCCAACACAGGAGCGTTACACGAAACGGGCAACAGTGGCTGTGGCACACTCACCCTGGGGCGTCACAGCCTCTAGCGGACCAAGCCTGGTGCATTAGAAGACAAACCAAAACAGGTTGTGATGCACACCCCTCGGGGCATCACAACCCCTAACGGACCTACCCTTGTGCGTTAGAATAAGGGATACGTCAACTCTGACGCACCCAAGCAAGTGCGTCACAGAGCTCTGATAGACCAAGCCTTGTACGTCAGAGTCTCGTGACCCCAACGTTCCGAAACCACGAACACGGGTGTAACAGTCAAACCCGGGCGCGTCACACCCTTTGGCATTTCATCGTAAAACTGTCAGAGCGACCGACGCTCTGCCCACACTACAGGACCTTGTGACGCACCGTCCTTGGGGTGTCACGGCATGTAACGCACCCACCCTGGGGCGTCACAGACTGTGACGGTCACTACAAGGACCGTCACACCGTCCCGAGAGCGGGACGGCGGTAAACGACCCAAAAATCATCCCACGCCTCCATGCCTCCACGGCAGAGGGGGAAAACAAGGGAGAAGCCCCCAAATAGCCTTTAGCATGCATCTACGGCCTTGGATCAGCCAAAAATGCAGTGAAACGAAAGATCGGCTCACGAGCCCTAAAACATGGAATTTTCTCAAAAATCCCCGATTACACCCGCTCGACTCACCGCGGCCTACAAAACTTGCAGGAAAGGAAGCGCACGAGATGGGGGTCCATCTCCCTACCTCCACCGAAGATTTCGCGACCCAAGCTCGCCGATCTGCAAAGAAACGCCGTGAAACCCTCGCCGGCTCGCGATCCCACGAACCGCCTCCACCATCGCGATCCTCGTCTCGAGCCCATCACTCCACGCCCCACCAGCCATGTCGCCCCGCCCTCGCCGCCTCCGTCGGTCGCTCGGAGTGAGAGGGGGAGAGGAGAGAACGTGAGAGAAGAGAGAGGGAGGGAAGAGAGAAATGAGAGGGGAGACAGAGAAAAGGTTAATATATATAGAAAATCCAAAAGTTTAGAAAATTTAGAAAATTGTGAAAAATTACCTCCGCGATCCTCGGGAGGAGCACAACGCGCTGGTACAGTCCCGGAGTCAAAGAACGCCACGGTTTGCCCTGCACAGAGTTCCGAAGGCGCATCACGGAAAAACACGTGTAAAACATAAAATACACTCCGAGACCCACTAAAATGATCCGAAAAATATCCAAAAAATCTGAGGCATTACACCCCTCCCCACTTAAAGAAATTTCATCCTCGAAATTCGGGACTAGCACCAAGACACAGGGGAACAACACTGAACCAACTGAAAATGCCGTTAGAGCCCCAGCACAGAAAACCTCGATTCGTACGAGAAGCTCCGGACCTCAGGGACACAACCAGACTTACAATCACAAATAACACCTCACTCTACGCGCCATGTACATTGGCCATCAGAGTAGGTACACCAACAACGTAGCCCGGCATCACCTCAGTCACAACGAAAGCCACTCATTGCACCGCTGCCACCAACTCGCTCACCGAGGAGACATAGCCCCCGATATGAGCAACCGCTATCGATCCATCCAATGGTCAGCAGACAAAACACACATCAGCTTTACAACCAGCTAACAGGTCACACACCCTTCTCAAGGGAACAACCAATACAGGGCCTCCATCAGCTCACGCAGCCATCTCAACAGACCGCAACCTGAATATCGGCTCAACACCAAGAAGCACCCCACACCTGGCAAGCCGAAAGCCAGACATACCACTATGCCAACTCTGCCAGAGCCCAGAAGACAAACTTCGACAGAGCCCAGATCCAATCGGGGAAAGAACATCACAGAAACGATCACGAAAGGTCTCACTTACACACGGCTCTCATCGTTCACGATACACAACCAACAACATCTTCTATTTGTGAAAAGACCATCCACTAGTCGACAGATACACATCAACGGGAAACCTCCACCGGCCCAACAGGCATGATCCAACCCACAGTAGGTCATCTGCCGACTCACACACAGATAATTACCACATCTTAAGCTGCACTCCTCTTGGACACCGCATCCGAACTTGATCATCGCACCAACTCGACCCTCTCGGGGGTACGATGAAACCAAACGACAAGATCCTGGCATCTTCGGTCATCATCTCACTTGACTCAGACTTACAGGAGAACCATCCCATGCTGGTCACCAAACCAAGGATAACCACTGTGACACCAACGTCCCATCAAGGACCACCAATCCGACGCCAATCTCACTAAAAGGCCTCCGCCCATAGGCGTCACTCTTCCGTCTTGTCTCATCACATCCCACAACTTAATTAATCCAAATGGACACCTGCCAATCCCGATTCCACCCTTACCACAGAGCCACGGGACACCACCAGAATGATTCATGGCACACGTCTCTAGAGGAGAAAAGTGCCATCCAATCTCACAGTAACCTGGTTGCCAACGCTGCGACCAATGCACACGGGTCCCCAAGCAATACACATCTTACCATGGTCGACTATGAGACTAGCCTTACCAGTCACTCGCAACAACCAATCGAAACCCAAAATCTCTCAGAGATCACTTCCTCAAAACACGATCTCAACCGAGGACACAACCTCCAATACAAGTCGGGCACCAAGCCACCTACTCTGACCAACACGTCCTCGACCTCCGTCAGGCGACATCCTCAACAACCCCATCTAGGTCTAATACCGACGCCTGACACGGCTTCCATCACATAAACATGGTACTGATGCTGCGCACTAGCCAGCACATTCCCCAACACTCCATCCTGCTAGTGCCAAGAATCACGATACCTCGAGCAACGGCACGGCAACAACACGTCTCACATAGAGGGACCAATCCTCCAATGCTCAACGCAAACTCAGGAATCCGCCCGTAGCAACCAACGCTACGATCCTAAACCAGTGGGTCACAAGCCCACCAGGCTTCCGATGCGCACTCTGATCCACGCGCACAGCCACAAATTCTCAGAAACACTGCTCGACTGGCACTCGTCCTTCCGAAAAAGTGCCAACACACCATCACACAACAAGGGAATGGGCACACTTCTCACAGGCAACCACCTGGCCAAGACAAGGAGCATGTCTCGCACGGACTTAATGGCACACAAGGCCAACCAATCCGGACACACGATGCAAGACTGCAATCCTAGCCAAACACAATTCTCTCCAGCCAAAAGAGAAACCAAATGCACTTCCGACCAACGAAAAACTCCGCGCTCGACCTGACCTCAAATCTCGCACACGCTGGAAACAGCACCATCCAGCACCAAGGAAAACCATCGCTTCCATCGGGTCAGCGCCTCCGACACACTCAGCAAGTGTCACGTCGGACGACAATCACAGCATTCCTCGATGCACAACTGCTGCAATTCCTCGAACCACAACACACCACGCCAAGAGCCGAAACACGAGCCATAATCGGCAACCGTCGACGCTCATTCTCGAGTCCCGAAACCACCGCGGAACCTTCACATCTCAAGCCAACTCCCAGGCCAACACAACCCATCCGCACATAAGAGAACAGGAGCAAGACTTACTGGGATACCGCAGCCCAATCCTACCTCGAAATCCACAAAAAATAACTAGGATCGACACGTCATTTCTGACGCCACAGAGCACAACGAGGACACCAGGCTCGAGAATCAGCAACTCATCGAGAAGATCCTCCGCTCACCCGAGCGCACCACTCGGCCAGAGCACACGCTCCGACACCTTAAACCATGATCTAAACACCTCAGGGGCTGGAAAAACCTCAAGCTAGAGTGGCCAAAACTGATAGCAGCTCCCTCAGAGCACGCTTATGGCCACTTAACCACGAATAATCCTCTCCAGCCACCTGACCACGCTGTAGATTCCTTGAACGCAGCACCATGAGTTCATGCCTTCCAGCAACCTCTGCCCAATGCAACACAACCAGAGCCACCACCGATGAGGGAGAAAGCTCTCAACCTCGATCCTTAGACCGCACGCTGGCAAAAAAAGTCACGGACATCAACCACCTTCACAGCGCCGCACAACACACTCAAGCTCTCAAGTGAGAAACTAGGCGGAAAGCGAACACAAAACCCTAAGCCAGTTGCCGACTGTACTGGACCTTATGGACTCTGATCACTGCAATATTTCAAATTCCTATGGACGTCCACAACCACTGCTCTGATACCATCTGTAACGACCCAAGATCCGGATAACAGGAAGGCACGATACCATTCGAATCCTGACCTGCCGGCCACGAGCCAGGAGGGCTCGGAAGGGCTAAAAGGAGTGTGGAGGCACAAAGAAATAGAAAATAAAGAAGGACAATTCAACAATTAACAGAAATAAATAAATAACTACAACAGCAGCAAAGTCCAGTCCAATAGAAAGTGCAGTCTAAAGTAGTAAAAATGTACCACATACCGAGTGAACACTCGACCCGACGAGCTGGCAACTGAGAACCTCCGAACAGCACCCTCGAACCTCGAGGAAGAAGTGCCACACCTGAAAAGCAGGGATGAGTCTCCAAAATAGAGACTCAGCAGGGATCCCGCGGAACCGCAACCGGAAACAACGGCGGTAGCGAAAAGGAAAGCTACAACGACAGTAGGAACAACGAACCGGTGGTCGGTCAAAACTCGGCACTACATCTACTCCTACTGTACCATAAAATACACCCCGATCTCACGGTCGGGGATACCAAACCACACTAGTACCACTTACCGAAGAAAAAATCCACGGCAACCGCGGTGTAGAGGCCTGTCTCCCAGGACACGGCCAACCTGGACACGCTGTCTAAGGTGCAACCCCGACCACCCGGTCGCGGACATCCCACCAACAAGACGCAACCTCAGTAAAGCTACTAGCAGTAGTCTCATGGCATGAAAATCAACACACGTGTCATGGTGAAACGACCTGGACTCAACGGTCAACATGACCAAAAACCCGAAGGTCGAAGTCACAGAGATTGATAGTTTGTCACTCCCGACTCGACAAGAGTACCTCCCACTAGAAGCATAGTCAGTAGTATCCCCTGACATCTTACACCGCACTGTAGGTGTCTGCCTGGCATGATAGCCCCCGGCGGAGGCAAGGACACCGTACAAGTAACCACAAAATAAGTGACTAGCTGGGGACACGCTCGTCAGCGTGTGTCCAACTGCCCCCAACTACGTGTGCACACACAGACCATGCGTCCTAGGTCTGGCTTCTAACTAGTTTTCCCCTCAGCCGGACTCTGGCTACAAGACGTGGGGCCCGACAAAAACTAGTCTACAAACCGTCCTCAGGGTAGCCTCTCCACAACTTCCTGGTGGGACCGCTAAACGCGTAAGCAGGCTACGACTAGTTGATGCGGGACGGACCACGGACTCGACTCCGAATGGATATGCGATCCTCGGACTCTAAACAAGCTCGTGATTGCCCCTTAACGAGGGAAGCGTCGGACGTGCACAGTTGAGAAATCGACAAGAGCTAGGGCGGTCGGCTCTCTCTCGTGCCCGGATCGGGTCACTGGACGGTCACTCTCTCTCTCTCGCAGCAGTGATGATACAACAATATATATCGAGCTAACGGCCCTACAACATGCTCTCTAGCAGCGGCATAAGAGATATATATGAATAGAGCAAATGCTGAGTAAGGGAGCGAATACGATACCTCCACGCTCTCGGCGTGGGGAAGATGGATCCGGCCGAACTCATACTCCCAGACAGTTAATACACAACAATTACATAAGTGAATATTTTTGCCCACTCCACGCAGGGAGGTAAAGGGCGACACAATGGGGCCCGGGAGGACCGATTTCGGTTTGACGGGTGGCTTCTCGCGTAGCTTTGGTAGCACACGTACTCACGACCGTGGGGCCCGCGTGCTAACCGGAGGGGCCGTGTGGGACCCGGTGGCACCTCTGTAGTGGGGGACGCCCGTAGGAACGCTCCCTGGGATGGCGGTGCGCTGGAACATCGGTCGGAAGCCGGGCGGCTCCGATCAGCACCTGTCGGATAAACTTCCCATGGATCTGCAACTTCTGTTTCCAGGGGCGCGCTCTGGCGAGATCGCTCGCTGCGACCAATCCCGACGTCGGATCGACAATCAGGAGGTACCGTTGGAAAGCTCTTTCAAAATCCTTCAGGATAGAGCTAGAGAGAGAAGTTGGATCTTCACGGATCTGGGCCTCAACTATTTTTGAAGCTGCTGTTGTACAGTACCCGAACTCTCAGAACAGTAAGGAGTTTTCCTGAGAGTTACCTTCGACTGTAAAGTAGATGTCCGATTCAGCTCCTGAGCGCTTCACCAAAGTTGTAGAGGTTTGAACAAGGCAAATGGGAATAATTTATGTGGAAGGATTGGTGGAGGCTATGATTTGTTATGATTTTAACACTGGCTGGTGGTCGGATCTAAAAATTGGCTGACAGAACAGGTTTGGGAACTTGGATGAATTTTAGAAAATATGTAGAGGGCAAACCAAAAATCAAGAAAATTCTTGGTGATAGAGGAAGGTGGACAGAACTTCCAATAAACTTGGGGGCTCTAAGAAAAATCAAAACGAGGTCCGGATATGGGAAACTCAGGGTTGCTGTCACTGTAGACAGAATCATGGCAGATCTGGGATGACCTGAAGACCGAAAATGGAAAAATAGCAAAAGGAGGAATTTTGGCTTGAATGTTTTTGTGAAGATAGGGGTTTGAGAGGGGAACCACTCCTGAAAATTTCAGCTCCATAAGAGGTAGGAGGTGGGAGCAGGAATTCGGGGAAGATGATTCTATCCTTGTTGGACAGAATACCGACGACGATGGTGGTGGAGCGGCGGCGGCGATCACCGGAGATGAACCAGAAGGTAGAGGGGAGGGGATAGAAGGTAGATCCACTCTAGAATTGGGGTTGAGAAGGGAAGAACACCAGGAGAGAGGGGAGGGGAGCAAGAAGCTCTTGGGCATTCAACAAATTTTCTTCTTTTCACTAATTTTCAAATGGAAAATACAAGTATTTATATGCTACTCTTCAAATCCAATCTCCACCATTGGATCTAGGGATGGGGAATAGATGTCTGGGATTAAGTGTGATCAACACACACAAAAATAAAATAATCCAAGTGGAATGGGGCGCCCCCTTGACTAAATGAAAGGGGTTGAAAGGTTGGTAGCCTACCTTGGAAAATTTTAACCACTTGTCTTCCATGTGGTCAATTGGCATTCCAACCTTCTAGATGGCCACCTATGATGGTTGACCAGCCCCACATGGTCTAGGTGGACCAATGGGAAAGGGGTGAGGGTCCCCTTGCTTGGGCCTACGGGAATTTTACATATAAACCCACTAAGACTTACAATTGCGTACCCATATAACACAAGGGTATACATACAAATATGAAAGGATATAAATGCAAACAAAATGCGGACGGTCTTGCTTCGATGTCCCCATCAATTCTCCCCGGGTGGGAGGAACTCGACCCCGTCGAGTAGGGGTATGGATGCTCGAGTACTCCAGCGGATCCGTCACCATGCCAAGTAACGCGGGTATGCTCCACTCCAAGTGACCGTCACCTGCTCATTCCATATATACTTGATATGCACAAGCTGCTGTGGGCTAGAGGTGGACACTCCGGGTGGGACACTCTCAAAATGGGAGGAGGCGACTTGAGGACTCACTAGGAATCACCGCTGAGTCCCTGTAGGTGACTGATCCGGGTATAGATGTAGAACCGATCCCATACTCATCGAGCGAGTCCACTCGCCTCTCACTCATAAGAGACTGACATCGACGAGCTTGCACAAGACACATGCAGATAAACAAACGACACACAAACCATGCAAACAAACCACACAAAATACACCACACAAAGAAAAGCACATTGACTCAACTATGACTCTAGACACACCTAATGTTAGTCCGACCCGTACATAGATGACGGCGGACCAGGACACCCGAACGTGTGCCATGCATGCATGTTATGTAACCGGAGATGGGTGGCATGGAGAACACCTAAATGACCAAGTATGACCTAGTCATGCATGGACGCCCCTTTGGATTTGGGAGACTTGAGAGGGCTAGGGAAGTCGGGTGTGGAAGGGCCGGATGTGGGTGTATCGGAGATGGGTTTAGGTGGGTCGGAGAAACCAAAATCTCCGTTACCCCCAAATGATGGTTCGGACCTATGGCTATGGAGAGGTTGCTTGGCCCGAGTGGAAAAGGCATGATAGTGAACTCCGCGGAGGAAGTGAAGTGAAGATGGAGACTCGGGAGATTCACTAGTGAAGGGGTCAAAAGGGTCGAAGAAGGTATGACCCCGTGAGATGGATTCCAACATGACATGGTCCCAATCGTGAAATTCTTGAAGGTGCAGGTGGTCACCTTCCTCCGTCATGGTAGATGGGATCGTGTATAGGAAATATGACTCCTCCCTCGGAAGCAAAGTCATGAAGTCGGGCTCATCCGGTAGCCGGAGAAGTAGAAGAACCTCCGTGGTGACACAACCCACGGTGCACTCGGAGGTAATGGACCCGAAGGCCGGATGGGTGAAGTTACGACTCGTGGGTTGGTCGAAGCCTCGGGCCAACATATGTGTCAACTTCCATTGCGTGTCTAGTCCCATAACAAGATCATCCAACGTGTCAACATGGTGACTAGATCGAAATGTGGTATGGAAGGAATTGACCGGCACTAGAGGTAGGATGGGGTCCATGGATGGGAAGGGAGGTGGGACCAGGCCTTCTTTGAGCCATCTAAGAAGTGGCTCGGCTATGTATAGCATACCCGTTAGAAACACGGGAGGCTCGGGATGTGGTGGCCCCAAGTTTGACGGCTCCGGATGAAGATCGGAAGTAGATAGCAATGGAGCATCCACGGGTGGTGAAGGAGCACGTGTCCTTTCCAACCAATCCGAAATTATTTCATCGAATTCCTCGAAGGAGGCGCGGGTTGGAGTAGGGGGTGGCAATGGAGCCCTCATAGGTAAGGAAGAGATGTCCACCTCGTGGAGAAGGGGTCCGTGGGGTGGCTCCAACAACATCCGATCTACCCCGGTAGAAAATCGATCTAGGCTAGTACTAAACCGATCTAGGCTTGTATTCAACCCTTGCACTTGTCCCATCAAGGCTTGGAACATTGCGACCACTTCATCGGGACTATAGGCTCGGGGTGTGGCCATGGTGGCCAAGAGGGGTTGGGTCCCCTAGGAATGGATATACAAGGCCATTTTTTTGTTTTATTTTTTGCAAGCACCTAGACACGACATAGAATGAGATGCACATGCAAAGTTAAAATGAGACTCGACTACAACTTAGACACAACCAAGACTTAACCAAAACTCGGTACGTGGCGGAGATAATCGATCCGAAGATCACTCGCGCAACTGTGCGGCCTTCCCGATAGGCGTGGCCTAACGTTCGGACAACACCTTTTGATATACCAAGTAAAGGGTGCAAATGCAACTCCTAAGACCGACTTAGACACTTAGACTTAAATGACACTTTTTTTTATGTTTGATTTTAGACACCCTAGACTCAAACTGGTGCTCTGATACCAAATTGATGCGGGATGCACCACGGACACGACTCCGAATAGATATGCGATCCTCGGACTCTAAACAAGCTCGTGATTGCCCCTTAACGAGGGAAGCGTCGGACGTACGCGGTTGAGAAACCGGTAAGAGCTAGGGTGGTCGGCTCTCTCTCGTGCCCGGATCGGGTCACGGGATGGTCACTCTCTCTCTCGCAGCAGCGATGATACAAGAATATATATCGAGCTAACGGCCCTACAACATGCTCTCTAGCAGCGGCATAAGAGATATATATGAATAGAGCAAATGCCGAGTAAGGGAGCGAATACAATACCTCCACGCTCCCGGCGTGGGGAAGACAGACCCGGCCGAACTCGTACTCCCGGACATTTAATACACAACAATTACAGAAGTGAATATTTCTGCCCACTCCACGCAGGGAGGTAAAGGGCGACACAATGGGGCCCGAGAGAACCGATTTCGGGTTGACGGGAGGCTTCTCGCGTAGCTTCGGCAGCACACGTACTCACGACCGTGGGGCCCGCGTTCTGACCGGAGGGGCCGTGTGGGACTCGGTGGCACCGCTGTAGTGGGGGACGCCCGTAGGAACGCTCCCTGGGATGGCGGCGTGCTGGAACATCGGTCGGAAGCCGGGCGGCTCCGATCGGCACCCGTCGGAAAAACTTCCCACGGATCTGCAACTTCTGTTTTCAGGCGCGCGCTCCGGCAAGATCGCTCGCTGCGACCAATCTCGGTGTCAGATAGATGATCAGGAGGTACCGTTGGAAAGCTCTTTCAAAATCCTTCAGGATAGAACTAGAGAGAGAAGCTGGATCTTCACGAATCTGGGCCTTAACTATTTTTGAAGCTGCTATTGTACAGTACCCGAACTCTCAGAACAGCAGGGAGTTTTCCTTGAGTTACCTTTGACCGTGAAGTAGATGTCCGATTCAGCTCCTGCGCTCTTCACCAATGTTGTAGAGGTTTGAACAAAGAAAACGGCAATAATTTATGTGGAAGGATTGGTGGAGGCTATGATTTGTTATAATTTTAACACTGGCTGGTGGTTGGATCTGGAAACTGGCTGACAGAACAGGTTTGGGAACTTGGACGAATTTTAGAAAATATGTAGAGGATAAAACAAAAATCAAGAAAATTCTTGGTGATAGAGAAAGTTGGAAAGAACTTCCAATAAAATTGAGGGCTCCAATAAAAATCAAAACAAGGTCCGGATATGGGAAACTCAGGGTTGCTGTCACTGTAGACAGAATCCTGGCAGATCTGGGATGACCTAAAGACCGAAAATGGAAAAATAGGAAAAGGAGGAATTTTGGCTTGAATTTTTTTGTGAAGATAGGGGTTCGAGAGGGGAATCACTCTTGAAAATTTCAGCTCCAGAAGAGGTGGGAGGTGGGAGCAGGAATTATGGGAAGATACTTCAGTCCTGGTTGGACAGAATATCGAAGATGATGGCGGTGGAGCGACGGCGGCACGACGGCGGCGGCGGTGATCACCGGAGATGAACCAGAAGGTAGAGGGGAGGGGATAGAAGGTAGATCCACTCTAGAATTGGGGTTGAGAAGGGAAGAACACCAGGAGAGAGGGGAGGGGCGCAAGGGGCGCAAGAAGCTCTTGGGCATTCAACAAATTTTCTTCTTTTCACTAATTTTCAAATGGAAAATACAAGTATTTATATGCTACTCTTCAAATCCAATCTCCACCATTGGATCTAGGGATGGGGAATAGATGTCTGGGATTAAGTGTGATCAACACACACAAAAATAAAATAATCCAAGTGGAATGGGGGGCCCCCTTGACTAAATGAAAGGGGTTGAAAGGTTGGTAGCCTACCTTGGAAAAATTTAACCACTTGTCTCCCATGTGGTCAATTGGCATTCCAACATTCTAGATGGCCACCTATGATGGTTGACCAGCCCCACATGGTCTAGGTGGACCAATGGGAAAGGGGTGAGGGTCCCCTTGCTTGGGCCTACGGGAATTTTACATATAAACCCACTAAGACTTACAATTGCGTACCCATATAACACAAGGGTATACATACAAATATGAAAGGACATAAATGCAAACAAAATGTGGACAGTCTTGCTTCGATGTCCCCATCACTAGTGGAGGGTCACTGAAGGAGTAGACTCTCAAGTCAACGAAAAATAATGTTCGAATCCAATGAAGTATGGGGACCGTCCCACGTACCAGCACCGTCGCACGGTGACCACGGTCGGAGAAGAAACGGGACTCACAGTCCACGGGCCACGCACCAGGCCATGCAGAAACGCAGAAGCACGGTTCCCAAGGTCGCTCACAGGCCGCCAAACTGAATCCCACTCTAAGGGAAAAGCGGGAACCCTCCAACCCCAGGCTGGGCAACTGGACTCGTGATCCAAGGCCTTACTCATGGCCCACTCGAAAACCTTTTTTCGGAGAAACTCACGGCGTGCGGGGAACCCTCGACGTACTCGCACCGACGCACAGTGACTCGGTCAAGCGTAACACAAAAGCCCGAAACACGAGGAGTCACCCAGACTCTCAAACCTATGGGCACGCTAAATGAGGTAGCACGGTTCTCCTGACACCCTCAAACCACAGACACAAAACCCTCAGGGTGCCTGGGACATTCACGAGACCGCAGGTCGACCACTGGGTCACAACCAGGTCGACCAGGGACCTACACAACGCGAAACGATCGCGGCAAGCACGAAGAACCACTTCGGTACAACACAGTGCCTGGCGGTCTATCTTTGGGCCGTTACAGCTGTAACGGTCCAAAGCTAGGCCATCACAACACTGTAACCATCCAACACAGGAGTGTTACACGAAACGGGCAACACTGGCTGTGGCGCACCCACCCTGTGGCGTCACAGCCTCTATTGGACCAAGCCTGGTGTGTTAGAAGACAGACCAAAATAGGTTGTGACGCACAGCCCTCGGGGTGTCACAACCCCTAACGGACCTACCAAAGTGCGTTAGAAGAAGGGATACATCAACTCTAACGCACCCAAGCAAGGGCGTCACAGAGCTCTGACGGACCAAGCCTGGTGCGTTAGAGTCTCGTGACCCCAACGATCAGAAACCACGAACACTGGTGTAACGGTCAAACCCAGGCGCGTCATACCCTCTGGCGGTTTATCGTAAAACCATCAGAGCGATCGACACTCTGCCCACGCTATAGGACCCTGTGACGCACCCTCCTTGGTGTTGGGTTCGGTGCTATGTATTCAGAGGGGGGGTGAATGAATCTACCCTTTAAAAATTTCTCCCAATTAAAACTTCCTAATACAAACAGACTATATCAAGAGAAGAATCAAACCTTCTGTTCAACCAGTAAGTAAATATGCAAAGCGTACCTAAGCATTCATCTAGCGCCAATCAAATAGAAGAAATCAAATCACAGTAGACAAGAGGATTTTTAGGTGGTTTGGTCCGCAGACCTACGTCCACCCCACACTCAAACCTGGGTGTGGCTTCTGCTGACTCACAGCTTGAACAGCTGGGCATCACAGCTTGCCATACAACTGCTGAGCCTCACAGCTTGCTATCCGAGGTATCCACCTCGCCCCGCTGAGCAACACAGCTTGCTGTCTGAGGTATCAACATCACCCCGCTGAGTAACACGGCTTGCTGTCCAGAGGAATCCTCCTCTGCAAAACCGCTGACTAAAAGCTTGATAAAAGGTTCAAAAGAAAAATAAAAACAAGTAACAACAGCGACTGAAAGCTGTAAATAATGAAATGCATATGCGGCTCTCAAAGAGTTGACTGGCCTGGATTTGATCCACGGTCCAGTAAGGACAGATCTTCGAATGAAGCTTCTCTCTGCCCCTCCTTTCTTTTCTTCTTAATGTCTACTCTCCTCTATGCTCTTCCTCTTCTTCCGATCACTCTGTCTCTCTTTCTTTCTCTTTCTCTTCTTCACTCTATTTCTTTCTCTTCCTCTTCTTCACTCTTTTTCTTCTCTCTCTTTTTCTTCTCTGCTCTTCTCTTCTTTCTCTTTTTCTTCTCTGCTCTCGATGGCTCTCTACTACTACAGCTTTGTCTACTCGAGCTTCACCATGGGGTCTTCTCTTGAGGAAGAAGTGTTCCTTTTATACCAGCAGCAATTAGAAGGGCGTGTGGCTTCCACATTTCCCGCCCAAAGCACCTTGATCACGTGGCATCATCCTGGCTCGCTACTGTACACGTGTCACAATCTAGGTGCCTTATCTATTCTTGGATCACGAGCCAATCATTAATCTTTGCAAAGAGTCCCTGTCAGTCAGTCGAAGAGAATTATCAGTTTAAGGTTGAATGTACAGACATTGTAGTGTGCAATGCAGTGTGTAGACTTTGCAACGTATAGACTTTGCAATGCGACAACAGTGTATATACTTTGCAATGCGACAGCAATGTATAGACTTTGCAGACTTTGCTAGCATATGATGCAAACATAAAGAGTGTATAGACTTGGGTGCTTGTGAAGCAGACCAAGTGTGCAGACTCTTGAATGGATGTGAAGCTGACAACAGGTGTGCAGGAGAGAGTGTATAGACTTTAAGTGCATGAGATGCAGTTTGCATTATGCATAAGTATATACATTCAGAGTGAATGCATAGACAGGCCAGCACGAGTGTACAGACTTGCATGCAGTGTGCAAACGATGCAGAGACATTCTGTGCTTAACACGTAAGCCTGAATGCATGATGTGTAGACTTGAGTGCATGTGTGCAAAACAGACTTTCTGTGTGATGTGCATGACTCTGCATGCAAGACAGTTTAATGCAATATGCATATAGTAAAGTGTGCACAATGAAAGTTGAATGCACTGTCATGCTGTTAGTGTGCAGATTTAGCGTGCAACAATGTGCAGACTCAGCGTGCACCATTGTGCAGACTTACTCAAATGATGTGTGAGCATAGTAACACACAATGTGCAGACTTTGTGCAATGCATGAAGCAATGTATAGACTTATATTGAAGGAGTGCATAAATGCAGATAGCAAGGTATAGACTTTACATCTATCAAAGTATGCACAACAACAATGGATGCTCAGGCATGCAGACGAATGTGTAGACTCTGTGTGCAATGTATAAACAATGTGCAGACTTGCTTTGAAGGATTGCACAGCCATTGAGAAATGTACAGACTTTGAACGTAGGTAAAGACAGCAATGTGCAGACTTTGCTCATGTATGGACTTAGTGTGTGCGAGCATGCTAATATGCAATGTGTAGACTTTGAGTGTGCGTGCATGCTGCAAGGCAATGAATAGACTTGGTGTATGCAGTCTAGACAATGTACAGACTTTGTGTTGCGAACACAAGCTGTACAGACTTTCAGCAACACACGATGTACAGACTTTCCAGACATGAAGGCAACCGATGTACAGACTTGCTAGGCATGAAGGCAACCGCTGTACAGACTTCGTGTGCAATGGCCAAACAATATGCAGACTTGATGAATATGCAGCAATGTATAGACTCTAAGTGAGATGGAAGAATGTATAGACTTGCTCACATGCATGAACAATTGGCGATGTATACACTTGGCCAATGTACAGACTTACCACCAAGACGATGCATGAGCAGGCTGACGATGTACAGACTTGCTCGATTATCAACAAATGAATGTATAGACATTGTGTGCAGGCATTGGCTGTACAGACTTGAGTTCGTGCAAACTACAGGGCAATGTATGGACTTTGAATGTGTTCATGCTAAGGACGTTGTACATACTTGCTACCAATGTACAGACTTGCTATGCTTACGCATGGACCAAGTCTGTAAGGACTTTGAACGTATGTAATGTGCAAACGTTGTACAGACTTTGCCTGCATGCTGTGCAAGACAATGTATAGACTTGATGATAGTGCAGCAGTGTATAGACTTGCTCAGCTTGAAGCAGGGCAATGTACAGACTTCTTAACAGACGCATGCAGCAACTGTTATTGCACTGATGCAGTGTATGCTAAACACAAAGACTATAGCAATGAATAGATCAGACATAGCACACTCATGCATTCTCCACAGAACAGATCAGTCATATGCATTCATGTGATGACTCAATGTGTTGTTCTTAACAAAACAATATGGTGACTCATTCATGTTGCTATCATTAAAACACCACATTATCAACAAAGCACAAGGGGCACAACAATCTCCCCGTTTTTGATGATGGCAACATAATGAGTCACATAATGAGTCACACTGACTCTCACACTGACTCGTCAAACTATTCTCCCCCTTTGACATAATGAAAAAGAAAGGAAATGGTTTGAGAGACAAAATTCAGCACACAAAGACAGAGAATGAAACATAGTTCACTGAAATAGAGTTCCCCCCTATGACAAGAAAACATCTCTCCCCCTATCAATATGCATGCTGAACTACTCTTCGCTTAAATGCAGATAATCCATAACTCCCCCTGAAGCGCAGGAATGAACTCTGGTTATCCAATAAATCAATCTGAAATTTGCCATTACAAACAATCTGAACTCTGGGTGTGGCACCTCACATATGCATGAACAGAATGAAACGGGTGGAAAGTCCACAGAACCAGAACTGGTTGCAAAACAAGATGGAAGATTCCAACAGTGAATAATCACAAGACATCTCAATGAATAATCAATAGCAAGATTTATGTTGATCAGGCTGTCTGGAAAGAATCTGATCATGAGGGATTTTAATGCTTGCACCACTACAATAAGTCTTAAGAAGAATAGACTCTTCTATCGTAAAGGGTTATGAATGACAACTTAACCAATCTGATTTAATTATGATGTATACCAAATTTGTCAAATTAAACTCAATACTCATATCTGAATCTAAGTTTTAATAAAGGTGAACCAAATAGTCAGATAACACTCAAAATCAATCATCTTTATCTTACACACATGATCTCAATAGCTCCTTTGAAAGAAACACAGATTAGTACTGAGGTTAAACACATTTCTAAGAACATGGGTTGGCAGAATTTTCAATATATTTTCATTTGAAGCACATTCTATTTTTTCTGAGCAATTTAGGTTGATCAACACCTTTTTACATGAGACACAACACGTCTCAGGTGAAGTGACCCAGTTACTCAGTGTGATAACTGTCATTGCCTCTCAACTTCGAGAACAGAGTTAGCAATATAAGTGTCTTTTTACATGAGAAGACACCTTGATCAAAGGTCAGACTCCCCAGTTACTCAACACAGAAATGCCATTGCTCTGTCAGGTTCTCAATGAATTTTCATTTTAAGTGACTATGACACTTCATGACTTGGGTTCACTCCATTTCTTTGATGGAAAACCCAGTTTCTCGGTGAACAAAGTCATTTCATTACTCACTGATTTTATTTCTTGTCAAATTTTTCAAAGTTAATGTTTAACAACAATACTCAATCTATGTATCTTAACCAAAGTAGCCCTGATTTCAAATTTTTAGATATCTGATGAGTGAGTCTAAGGTTTTTATGACACAGATGGTTAAGATTTATTAACGCTTATCATTCAGATATTTTCAATTCATTTAATTACAAATCTAAGAATACATTAATCTTATATCAATCTGATTCAATGGTAATTCTTAAACCTATATGATATGAATTTCTACAAAGTTCTCAGACTGAATTGCATGACATGCAGCTTAAGTTCCTCAAATCAGATCAATAAATTTAGCAGACCAACTAATCAACAGTAGAACCAAATCAGTCACACCAGCTAAGAGATATATGAAGGATGAGTATAAGCTGGTGGAAGAGTCAATCACCAATAGAGAAGAGCATTAGAAGAGAGTTTATCAACAAATAGTAGCTGAGTCTGGAATACAGACTGATCAGCTGACAGGTAGTAACATGAAGAAGGTTGAAAGAAGCTCTTTTTTGACAACATAATGAGTAGAAGGTAGAATCCATTATCAAGAGAGAGAGTATGAAATCAGATGAGAGTTATTCAATTACTAGACAAGAGGTGTTCAGAGTGTGACAAACTAAACACCAATTTTAAATGCTCCCCTTATCTAGATGCAATGGAATATCTTTTTAGATTTTTCAAATTTTATTACATGCACTACTCTTTAAATGTGCAGCATGCAGCAAATCTAATAAAGAGTAGCATGATCATTAATATCATCAACCTTAACCAGTCAAACTCCCCCTGACTAAGTGCATGATATACAGTGAAAGCACAGCTCATGATTTAAAATTTATGCTCGAAGAAAATTCATGCTGTTCAACCAGAGAGAGACACTGTCAAGTTCATCAATTTCATTTCAACTTTTCAGAAAGTTTTGACTAAACACAAATCAAGTCAACAAGATGCTTAACCATATCAAGCAAGCAATTTTCAGATGATGGAATTTAAACAGTGTTCAGAACTGACCTGAAGAGCAGGATCATGAGGTCTTTCAATCTTTGAGTGCCTTGGTTTATTGACCCCTCTTTATTCATTCCAAGGCACACCTGCAGCAAAGTAATCATTTTGATCCTGCAGGAACCCAAGCAACCTTGGGTCCTGAAGTAAAAGTGACACCTCTGAATGGTGCTTTCCATATTTTCTGAGACTTCATATCATCACTCATCATCAAGAGGCAATTATCCATACAATGATCTATCTGACCACAGTAATGGCATGATGCAGTAGATTTTAAATTCTTTTTATGCAAATTACTATTGTCATTAATTCTATGTATCTTTGCATGAAAAATTCTGTTAACAGAATTAAGATTCTGTTGACCGAAGCCAGCCTGTTTATTATAACCTGCCGGCCGACAGGTTGCAGCCCTGTGGCCTGGCTTTCCACACTCAAAACATACAATGTGCTTGCTTCTAGGGACAATATCATTTCTATCAAAAACATTTTGATACACAGGGGATTTAGCAGATTTGTGACGATTGTTACTCCCCTGTGCATGCCAGCATTGTGCAACAATGTGACCCATTTTGCCACAACAAGAGCATTGAAGTTTCCTTCTAGGAGTTGCATGATATTTAGCATGGAGTTGTTTATCATGCATTCCTACAGCAGTTAGATCATATAATTTCATTTGTCTACAATCATACATGAGATGACCTATCTCATGATAGTAAAAGCAGTGACTTCTTTTCTTTTGAACAAAAGAAGGTTTCTTAGCATGAAAATTTCTACCATGCATTCTATCAACATTCAGATTATCCTTTTTCAGCACAAGACAATTGTCCATGAAGTGACCATGCTTGCCACAGTAATGACATGAAACATTATTGGATTTCTTTGAAGCATGGCATTTATCAAATAAGTTCTTAACATGCAGATTGTTCTTTTTATTTTTCAATGGTTTTTGATTTTTAGTTGCAGTAAACTGTTTTGGGGATTGTCTTGAGGTTCCAGCTACTTCAGACCTTTGAATAAAAGTGGTGTACAGTTGGTTCCTCTTGGCTTGCTTAATTTTAGAAATGTTGCCAGTCCCCTTTCTTTGATCACTTACTTCATCTTCCGAAGACATTTTCATTTTGCCTTTATCCTTAGCAAACTTAGATGAAGTATTATTTAGCTCAGTGACTTTATTTTCCAAGGAGATTATAAGATTTTCTGAATCAACTTTCTCCTTCTCATAACCAGCCAGTTTTTCTTTTAACAACCCAATTTCATTTTCTTTTCTGTTCATATCTGACTTTAGGTTTTCATTTTCTACCTTCATATTTCTGATTTCATGCAACATTTCTTTTCTTAATTCCTTCTTCTCAGATTTAATTCCGTCATACTCTATCAACAAATGTTCATTCAAAGCTACCAAATCTTCAAATGAAAAGTTAACAATATCAGAGTTTACCTGTGACGAAGTTTCTTCAATTTGAATCTAATCTTCATCTGAAGCCATACGGCATTTCACTTCATCCCGGCTCCTGCTGTCTGCTAACATCTCGACCACTTCAGAGGCACTGCCGCATTTAACTATATCAGGAAATTTATCAGTATTTATCGCCCTTTTGATTAGATTCAGGGCCCTTTGATTCGCAGAGAATTTTCGTCTGTCTGAAGTTTTCCATAAGGATTCATCCTTCGGAACTTCATAAGAACTGTGTGCAATGACTATCCACAGATCTGGAATAGCCTGCATCACATATTCTCTGAACTGATTAAGCCAATTGTAGAAGCTTTGACCCTCGTACCTCGGGAGATCAATCATGAATTCCATGCTCAGACAAGATCAGAATTCTGAATAAATAAGAGATTAAAACAATGCAAGCGAACGGATCAACTCAGATAGCATTGAAGCCAATTACGGATCGGATCTGCAGGTCGCTGGACCCTCTGTGCAGACACCCGCTCTGATACCAAGTGTTGGGTTCGGTGCTATGTATTCAAAAGGGGGGTGAATGAATCTACCCTTTAAAAATTTCTCCCAATTAAAACTTCCTAATAGAAACAGACTCTATCAAGAGAAGAATCAAACCTTCTGTTCAACCATTAAGCAAATATGCAAAGCGTACCTAAGCATTCATCTAGCGCCAATCAGATAGAAGAAATCAAACCACAGTAGACAATGGGGGTGAATTCAGAGGGGGGGTGAATGAATATACCCTTTAAAAACTTTCACCCAATTAAAATCTAATGCTCACTAGAAAGCTAACAAGACAAAATAAGACAACCTGAAAGAAACTAAACTAGTCTTCTGTTGAACCAGTACTCAAATAGGTGGATCACACCTAATCATTCACATAGAGGAAGCAACAACAGATAGAGAAATCAAACCACAGTCAAACATATAGTGTGCGCAGCAATGAGATGAACACATATAGAAAATCAAACCATATCGACCCTATGCATTCATCTAGCGCCACACTCACAAAGAGATCAAACCACTGCACAATGATTTTTAGGTGGTTCGGTCCTGCAGACTTGCATCCACCCCACACTCAACCCGAGTGTGGATTCCGCTGACTCACAGCTTGAACAGCTGGGCATCACAGCTTGCCATACAATCCGCTGAGCCTCACAGCTTGCTGTCCGAGGAATCCTCCTCACCTGCTGAGCCTTACAGCTTGCTCTGCTGGGCAATACAGCTTAGCCGTCCAGTGGAATCCTCCACTGCAAGTGTTGACTAACAGCTTGAAGAAATGTTCAAAAAGAAAACAGGAAAATGGGAAACAAACAGCAATCGGAAGGCTGTAAACAATGAAGCACAATGTGGCTCAGAATGAGCTCACAGGCCAGGATTTGATCCACGGTCCAGTGAAGGCAGATCTTCAGAACGAAGCTTCTCTCTACCTTTCTTCTTCTTCTCTTCACACTCTGCTAGAGCTCTCTATCTCTCTCTTTCTCTTCTTTTTCTTTTTCTTCTCTGCTTCTTCTGCTTCACTATTCTTTCTCACAGGATCGTGCAGGCTTTCTTCTCCTTCAGTTGATCACTCTCACTGTATAGACTTTGCCTCTCGATCTATCTTCTTCAGACAAAGGAGTCTTCATTTATATAGAGCAGCAGGGTGGATAGGGTCGTGTGGCTTCCACATTTCCCGCCCAAAGAATTTTGCCAGAACCGAGGCATTTCGACCACCTGGCAGCATCCAGGCTGGGCTGCTTCCATGTGTCATAATCTGGGCACCTCATCCTTCCTTGGATCACGTGCCTTCATTAGGCTCTGCAAAGAATCCATGTCAGACAGTCGAATAGGATTATCAGTTTAAGACTGAAACCCTTGTACAGACTTCATAGTATACACAATGCATTGTATAGACTTTGCAAAGCGACATGAATGTATGGACTTTGCAGTGTGTAATGTGCAGATGTTATGTGATGTATGGACTTGCGTTCAGCAGCAGTGTATAGACTTGAAATATGCAGAGCTTAAGCTATGTACATACTTCAAATATGCAGAAGTAAACGTGCATCAATGTGTAGACTTAGCAAACCAAAGTATGAACAAAGCAACACAATGTGCAAACTTCGTGCAATGAGTGAAGCAGTGTATAGAGTTAGAGTGCAGTGAATGTTCAAGTGATGTACAGACTCTGCCAAGAGCAATGCACAATGCAGTGAAGTGTGTACATTGAATACGAATGCATAGACATGCTGACAACAGATGTGTGGACTTTGAAAGCAAAGGACCTCACATGCATTAGTGTATAGACTGTATGCCTGAAGGATGCACTGATGCAGTATATGCACAGAGGAGGCAATGCACCGATGCAATGTATGCACATAGCAGATATTGAATTGAAGCAATGGATGTATAGACTTTAAGATGTGTGGACTTGCCAAAGGAAAGGCTGTACAGACTTGATGCAAGCACGATGTATAGACTTTGCGATGTGTGGACTTGCCAAAGGAAAGGCTGTACAGACTTGATGCAATACAAGACAATCGAGTGTATAGACTTCACGATGTGAAGACTTGCCAAAGACAACTGGACGATGTACAGACTTGAGCGAAGCAAAGTCTGTACAGACTTGAAGGTTCACAATGTGTAGACTTTGACAAAGCATAGATGTACAGACTTGCACAGTTCAAGGATGTATAGACTTTTCGTGAAAGCCCAATGTACAGACTTGTAGAACTGAACGTAGGTAAAGATCCTAGTGTATAGACTTCGAAGTTCACTGACGGATGTACAGACTTCACCTCGAGCAAGCAACAGTGCAGTGTATGGACTTTGAAGAATGATGCATGACGCTGTACAGACTTCACTTGAAACAGTCCGATGTATAGACTTAGTCTGATGCGTTGTATAGACTTGCATGAGACGCTCAATGAGACGCTCAATGTACAGACTTCAAGTCCAGTGTATAGACATTGCCTTAGATGCTAAATGAGACGGACGTTGTGCAGACTTGTTGGTCAAACAGACGCAGACTCTGTACAGACTTTAGCGTGCAGACATGCAGACAATGTGAATGTATAGACTTAACACAACGATGCAATGTTTGGACTTGTGTTGACGCTGCAGGACAACAGCCAATGTATAGACTTTACAAATGCAAGCAATGCAGTAATGTATAGACTTTGGGCTTGCCATGCAGTGTATAGACTTTGAGCACAAATGCCACAATGTAATGTATAGACATGCAAGTTATATGAGCTATATAGACTCTGCTATGCATGAAGACGAGTGTATAGACTTAGAAATCTGGGGGCGTCGACGCATCTAAGAAGGGGGTCGACCCATGATGCATGGATGTATATACTTGTGCTCTAAACGATGCACAAACACAACACAAAGCAGTGTATAGACTCTACGGGTCGACACAGTGATCCCATGCGTCAACGCATCCAGCCTTATCTTCAAAGTCATCTGAGGCATTTCAAGGCTACGTCAACCTCGTGGACTCAATGGGTTGACACCAACTGAACTTCTTACGAAATGTAAAGACTCAATGCGAATCTGATGTAAAGACTTGAAGGGGGTCGACCCACAGAGCTAGCACACTCATGCATTCTCCATAGAACAGATCAGATATAATACACTCATGCATTCTCCACAGAATAAATCAGTCATATGCATTCATGTTGCTATCATTCAATGTGATGTTCTTAGCAAAATAATATAGTGACTCATTTATGTTGCTATCATTGAAACACCACATAATCATCAAAGCACAAGGGGCACAACAATCTCCCCCTTTTTGATGATGGCAACATAATGAGTCGCACTGACTCGTCAAACTATTCTCCCCCTTTGACATAATCAAAAAGAAAGAAACTGGTTTGAGAGATAAAATTCAGCACACAAAGTCTGAGAATGAATCATGGTTCATTAAAATGAGGTTCTCCCTTATGACAATGAAACAGCTCTCCCCCTATCAACTTGCAAGATGTACTACTCTCCCCTTAAAAGTAGATGACCCATAACTCCCCCTGAAGCACAGGAATGAACTCTGGTTATCCAATAAATCAATCTGAAATCTACCATTACAAACAATCTAAACTCTGGTTGTGGAATAGAATGAACCAGGTGAAAAATCCACAGAACCAGAGCTGATTGCAAAACAAGATGGAAGATTCCAACAGTGTGGAGAGTAAAGTGATTGATGATAGAAAGGCAAGAGTAGATAACAATCATCACAAGACATCTCAATGAATAATCAATATCAAGATTTATGTTGATCAGGCTATCTGGAAAGAATCTGATCATGAGGGATTTTAATGCTTGCACCACTTCAATAAGTCTTGAGAAGTATAGACTCTTCTATCATAAAGGGTTATGAAGTGGCAACTTAACCAATCTGATTTAATTATGATGTATACCAAATTTGTCAAATTAAACTCAATACTCATATCTGAATCCAAGTTTTAATAAAGGTGAACCAAATATTCAGATAACACTCAAAATCAATCATCTTTATCTTACACACATGATCTCAATGACTCTTTTAAGAGTTACGCAGATTAGTATTGATGTTAAACACTTTTTCCAAGAATATGAGTTGACAGACTTTTCAATATATTATCATTTGAAGCACATTATATTTTTCCTGAGCAATTTAGGTTGATCAACACCTTTTTACATTTGGCACAACACGACTTAGGTGAAGTGACCCAGTTACTCAGTGGGATAACTTTCATTGCCTCTCCACTTTTAGAACAGAGTTAGCAATATGAATGTCTTTTTATATGAGGAGACACCTTGATTAGAGGCCAGACTCCCCAGTTACTCAACACAGGCATGCCCTTGCTCTGTCAGGTTTTTCAGTAAATTTTCATCAGAGATAACTATGGCACCTCATGACATAAGTTACTTTATTTTATTGATAAAGAACCCAGTTTCTCAGTGACCAAGACATTGCTCTGAATTCACAATTTTACATTTAGTCAACATTTCTCAAGTTAATGTTTAACCACAGCACTCACTCTATGTATCTCTACCAAAGTAGCCTTGATTTCAAATTTTCAGATATTAGATGAGAGAATCTAAGGTTTACATGACACAAGTGGTTAAAGTTTATTAAACCTTATTATTCAGATATTTTCAATTCATTTAATTTCAAATCTGAGAATACATTAATCTTATATCAGTCTGATTCAGTGATAATTCTTAAACCTATATGATAGGAATTTCTACCCAGTTCTTAGACTGAATTGCATGACATGCAGCATAAGTACCTCAGATCAGAACAATAAATTTAGCTGACCAACAATCAACAGTAGAAACAAATCAGTCACACCAGCTAAGAAGAATGTGAAAGGTGAGTATAAGCTGGTGCAAGTGTAAATCACCAATAGAGAAGAGCATTGAAAGAGAGTTTATCATCAGACAGTAGCTGAGTCTGGAATACAGACTGATCAACTGTTTTAGAGAGGACAGCAGAAAATTTAATTGAACCAAACTGAGAGCATTAGAAGATCCAATAAGCTAGATAGGAGGATTTCAGGTGAGTGTGAATGAGAAGATCAGAAAACTTTCTCTGTCTAGATTCATCAGGACAATAGCAAGGCATGAGCAGCATAATGGTTAGTCAAGATAAGTTGAGCTCCCCCTGACAAAATGCATGATGTGAAGGATAAAACATAAGCAGCAATATGATTGATCAAAGACAATTGGCCTCCCCCTGACTATATGCATGAAATGTATTGAAAGCACATCACATGATATCAAAGTTTGCATTCAGATATGATTCATGCAAATTAGACAGAAGAGAATTACCATAAGCATGATTGTTCAATTCATATTTCAGAAAGTTTCAGTTTAACATCAACAAATCAACATGATATGCAACTTTCCCTGCCTATATGAAAACTTGACCCTTGGTACTTGGCGGAGAGTCTGGTCTCAAGGACCATCTCACACATAGTAAGAACCTCCAGGCAGATTTCCCTGCCTTTTAGTAGCTTACCATTTGATATACTCGGGTTATGCAAAGATATGCAGTGCAAAGAAGTCCTATGTGTAAACAGTTACTTCTTTGACAGTCATGCAATTGATGTATGCAGACATTAGACACATGCATTGACTGTGTGCAAGAAGGTATAGAGATGCATCGACCTTATTATGCAGTTGAAACACTGGATGCATCAACTATGTGTAGCATGCATTGACACAAAGTCTATATAAAACATCGACTGTATACACTAAAAAACCATTCAAAACTAGTGCAACAATTGACAAGAGAAGAGCATCAAATATGTGCAAAAGTAAATTCAATAGCTGAGTCTGGAATGCAGACTGATCAGCTAGACAAGAAGAGAATATCAGAAATCAAACATGCAAATCAACAATTTCAGATGATGAAATTTAAACAAAGTTCAGAACTAACCTGAAAGGTGGGATCCTGGGGTTTCCATTTGAGTGCCTTGGTTTATTAACCCCTGTTTATTCCTTGACCCAAGGCACTCTTGCAACATTTTGATCATTTTGATTCTGCAGGGACCCAAGCAGCTTTGGGTCTTGCATTTACCCTGACAGGTGTTCTAAACACTCTTTTTGCAACATGGTCATCAAATTCCATTAGAAAATAATCAGACATAGAATGTCCAAAATTTCCACAATAATAACATGAAACAACAGATTGTCTGGTCCTATGATGCATATCAACAGCAGCATGAGACCCATGAAACTGAACATGAATTGTTCTGTTGTTTACATGAACATTTTGTTTCTTATTCTTCTTCATCCAACATTCAGCAGATTTGTGACCTGGTTTACCACAGTTAAAACATGAAAAGTTCACAGGTCGTTTTGCAGATAATTTAAAAGCAATGTCATTAACATGACTTACTTGGGCGTGCCAACAGTCCTTGACTGTATGGCCATGCTTCCCACACTCGAAGCACCCTAAGTGCTTGCCTCTTGAGTCATTATATCCCATGAAGGTCTAAACCAACACTCAACAGCTTTATGACCACGTTTGTTACAATTATAACAAATGATATGTTGGTTTGAAGCAGACATGTTTCTTTTGAGGTGGTGATGATTATTTGAAAAAAAATTATCATGCATCATATCATCACTTTTCATCACACTGCAGTCATCCATATAATGACCATGCCTACCACAGTAGTGACATGATACCTGTGATTTCTTGGCAGCATGGTTACTAACAGACTGACTAGATGCATGCGAATAAGTAAATGAATCGTGAGCAGTGTGTACACCATCAGATTCAACTGAGCTAGCAGATTTTAGGCCATGAATAGGAATAGTCTTTACCTTCTTTATTTGACCCTTCTTCTTCAATTTCTGACTATTCTTAACAATTTTTGTTTGTTTTTCATTTTTCTGTGCTTTGAATTGAAATGCAGATGATGAAGGTGTTTTCAAACTTTTGTTTTGTTTTGGGGATTGACTTGAAGTACCAGCTACATCAGAGCTTTGCACAAAAGTGTTGTATAGCTGGTCTCTCACAATTCTCTTAACATTAGAAGTACATCTTATCCCCTTTCTTGAGTTATCACCCTCACCTTTCCTAACAGCTTTAACTTTTCTTTCAATTTCAGCAGACTTGGGTGGTGATTTTTCTAGATTGTAAATTTTGTTTTCTAGGGAAGCAATCTATAATTTATAACTGGCAATCTCCTGTTCACTGCAATTGACACATTCACTTAAGACTTTATTTGCAGTTTTATACTTCTCAACCTCTTGTTCCAGATTGCACAGTTTTTCAGTTTCTTCTGTATCAATAGATTTTCCCTTTTCTAATGAAAGAAGCCTTTGAGATATGGCATTATTCAATTGCTTCAATTTTTCATTTTCTTGTGTCAATTTCTCGTTTACTTCATCACATTTTTCATTTCTGGATATCAACTCCAGTTTCTCAATTAGTTCCTCTTCTCTTTCCTCCACTTTAATTTTTTCAGTAAGCAGATTTCTGTGATCCTCTTTAAACACAACAATTTGTTTCTTCATCCATTCATTCTCATTATAGAGATCTTCATTGCGTTCTTTAAAAGCCTCACACTTACTGCAGCTTGTTTTGAGAGAGGAATCATGCACACCTTCCTTGTTGACATTCTTTATTTTAGCTTCAAGATTTTCATTTTTCTTCTGAATTTCTACATTCTCAGCTTTCAATTTCTTTAGTTCAACCTTAATCCTTCCCAACTCTTCCAGATTTATCAAATGTTCATTAGTCTTCAGTTTCAGCTGACTTTCTAGTTCGGAGATTTTATTGATACCTTCTTGGTTTTCCCTTTTCAATAGGCACATTTGCTTCAAATTCATGTGATTCTCATAAAGACATTTATCATATAATTCATTTATTTCCAAACACTTTTCACAATATGAATTAGAATCACTTTTATCAAATCTATTTTTCATTTTGTTATGCTGTTTTCTCAAATGATCATAGGACTCCAGCAGTTCATTATATGCAACAATCCAATCATCCAGGGTGTAATTTTCGAAGATGTTTAGCTGATCATTGTCTTGTTCTTCATCTTGATTGCTACTTGGTTCACTTCCTTGAGCCATCATGCATCGATCATTATCTCTATCGCAAGTAGTCTTCAATTTATCCAGGATTTCCTTGGCAGACCTGCAGGATGAGATACATGAGATTAGAGCTCTGTCAATTGATTCTTTCATTAACACTAATGCTCTAGTATTGACAGAGTCTTTCAATTTATCCTTCTCAGTCCATCTAGATTTATCTTTTGATAGCTTGTGTGGACCATGAGTTATTATCTTCCAAAGATTAGGATCGGTTGTCCTTACATACCGATGCAATTTTTCCAGCCATGGGCCAAGGTCATCACCTCTGAATATCGGTGGATGAGCCATCAAAACAGATAACAAATAGATTCAAAGCACAAAGCAATCAACAGAAGTGCACCAAAATCAAATGAGTAAAGCAAAGCACTAAGTCAGTGAAGCAAAACACGATCTCCAGAGCCCCACTCTGAAATGCACCAAAAACTAGCAGGATCCTCTGCAGATTGTTAGATCTATTCAGTCAGAGACCCGCTCTGATACCAAGTGTGGGGTTCGGTGCTATGCATTCAGAGGGGGGGTGAATGAATATACCCTTTAAAAACTTTTGCCCAATTAAAAGCTAATGCTCACTAGAAAGCTAACAAGACAAAACAAGACAACCTGAAAGAAACTAAACTAGTCTTCTATTGAACCAGTACTCAAATAGGTGGAACGCACCTAATCATTCACCTAGCGGAAGCAACAACAGATAGAGAAATCAAACCACAGTCAAACATATAGTGTGCGCAGCAATGAGATGAACACATATAGAAAATCAAACCATATCGACCCTATGCATTCATCTAGCGCCACACTCACAAAGAGATCAAACCACTGCACAATGATTTTTAGGTGGTTCGGTCCTGCAGACCTACATCCACCCCACACTCAACCCGAGTGTGGATTTCGTTGACTCACAGCTTGAACAGCTGGGCATCACAGCTTGCCATACAATCCGCTGAGCCTCACAGCTTGCTGTCCGAGGAATCCTCCTCGCCTGCTGAGCCTTACAGCTTGCTCTGCTGGGCAGTACAGCTTAGCCGTCCAGTGGAATCCTCCACTGCAAGTGCTGACTAACAGCTTGAAGAAATGTTCAAAAAGAAAACAGGAAAATGGGAAACAAACAGCAATCGGAAGGCTGTAAATAATGAAGCACAATGTGGCTCAGAATGAGCTGACTGGCCTGGATTTGATCCACAGTCCAGTGAAGGCAGATCTTCAGAACGAAGCTTCTCTCTGCCTTTCTTCTTCTTCTCTTCACACTCTGCTCGAGCTCTCTATCTCTCTCTTTCTCTTCTTTTTCTTTTTCTTCTCTGCTTCTTCTGCTTCTCTATTCTTTCTCACAGGATCGTGCATGCTTTCTTCTCCTTCAGTTGATCACTCTCACTGTATAGACTTTGCCTCTCGATCTATCTTCTTCAGACAAAGGAGTCTTCATTTATATAGAGCAGCAGGGTGGATAGGGTCGTGTGGCTTTCACATTTCCCGCCCAAAGAATTTTGCCAGAACCGAGGCATTTCGACCACCTGGCAGCATCCAGGCTGGGCTGCTTCCACGTGTCATAATCTGGGCACCTCATCCTTCCTTGGATCACGTGCCTTCATTAGGCTCTGCAAAGAATCCATGTCAGACAGTCGAATAGGATTATCAGTTTAAGACTGAAACCCTTGTACAGGCTTCATAGTATACACAATGCATTGTATAGACTTTGTAAAGCGACAGGAATGTATAGACTTTGCAGTGTGTAATGTGCAGACGTTATGCAATGTATGGACTTACATTCAGCAGCAGTGTATAGACTTGAAATATGTAGAGCTTAAGCTATGTACATACTTCAAATATGCAGAAGTAAACGTGCATCAATGTGTAGACTTAGCAAACCAAAGTATGAACAAAGCAACACAATGTGCAAACTTCGTGCAATGAGTGAAGCAGTGTATAGAGTTAGAGTGCAGTGAATGTTCAAGTGATGTACAGACTCTGCCAAGAGCAATGCACAATGCAGTGAAGTGTGTACATTGAATACGAATGCATAGACATGCTGACAACAGATGTGTGGACTTTGAAAGCAAAGGACCTCACATGCATTAGTGTACAGACTGTATGCCTGAAGGATGCACTGATGCAGTATATGCACAGAGGAGGCAATGCACCGATGCAATGTATGCACATAGCAGATATTGAATTGAAGCAATGGATATATAGACTTCAAGATGTGTGGACTTGCCAAAGGAAAGACTGTACAGACTTGATGCAAGCACGATGTATAGACTTTGCGATGTGTGGACTTGCGAAAGGAAAGGCTGTACAGACTTGATGCAATGCAAGACAATCGAGTGTATAGACTTCACGATGTGAAGACTTGCCAAAGACAACTGGACGATGTACAGACTTGAGCGAAGCAAAGTCTGTACAGACTTGAAGGTTCACAATGTGTAGACTTTGGCAAAGCAATGATGTACAGACTTGCACAGTTCAAGGATGTATAGACTTTTCATGAAAGCCCAATGTACAGACTTGTAGAACTGAACGTAGGTAAAGATCCTAGTGTATAGACTTCGAAGTTCACTGACGAATGTAAAGACTTCACCTCGAGCAAGCAATAGTGCAGTGTATGGACTTTGAAGAATGATGCATGACGCTGTACAGACTTCACTTGAAACAGTCCGATGTACAGACTTAGTCTGATGCATTGTATAGACTTGCATGAGACGCTCAATGTACAGACTTCAAGTCCAGTGTATAGACATTGCCTTAGATGCTAAATGAGACGGACGTTGTGCAGACTTGCTGGTCAAACAGACACAGACTCTGTACAGACGTTAGCGTGCAGACATGCAGACAATGTGAATGTATAGACTTAACACAACGATGCAATGTTTGGACTTATGTTGACGCTGCAGGACAACAGCCAATGTATAGACTTTACAAATGCAAGCAATGCAGCAATGTATAGACTTTGGGCTTGCCATGCAGTGTGTAGACTTTGAGCACAAACGCCACAATGCAATGTATAGACATGCAAGTTATATGAGCTGCACTGTATAGACTCTGCTATGCATGAAGACGAGTGTATAGACTTGAAAATCTGGGGGCGTCGACGCATCTAAGAAGGGGGTCGACCCATGATGCATGGATGTATATACTTGTGTTCTAAACGATGCACAAACACAACACAAAGCAGTGTATAGACTCTACGGGTCGACGCGGTGATCCCATGCGTCAACGCATCCAGCCTTATCTTCAAAGTCATCTGAGGCATTTCAAGGCTACGTCAACCTCGTGGACTCAATGGGTTGACACCAACTGAACTTCTTACGAGATGTAACGACTCAATGCGAATCTGAAGTAAAGACTTGAAGGGGGTCGACCCACAGAGCTAGCACACTCATGCATTCTCCATAGAACAGATCAGATATAATACACTCATGCATTCTCCACAGAATAAATCAGTCATATGCATTCATGTTGCTATCATTCAATGTGATGTTCTTAGCAAAACAATATAGTGACTCATTTATGTTGCTATCATTAAAACATCACATAATCATCAAAGCACAAGGGGCACAACAATCTCCCCCTTTTTGATGATGGCAACATAATGAGTCACACTGACTCGTCAAACTATTCTCCCCCTTTGACGTAATCAAAAAGAGAGAAAATGGTTTGAGAGATAAAATTCAGCACACAAAGTCTGAGAATGAATCATGGTTCATTAAAATGAGGTTCTCCCTTATGACAATGAAACAGCTCTCCCCCTATCAACATGCAAGATGTACTACTCTCCCCTTAAAAGTAGATGACCCAGAACTCCCCCGGAAGCACAGGAATGAACTCTGGTTATCTAATAAATCAATCTGAAATCTGCCATTACAAACAATCTAAACTCTAGTTGTGGAACAGAATGAACCAGGTGAAAAATCCACAGAACCAGAGCTGATTGCAAAACAAGATGGAAGATTCCAACAGTGTGGAGAGTAAAGTGATTGATGATAGAAAGGCAAGAGTAGATAACAATCATCACAAGACATCTCAATGAATAATCAATATCAAGATTTATGTTGATCAGGCTATCTAGAAAGAATCTGATCATGAGGGATTTTAATGCTTGCACCACTTCAATAAGTCTTGAGAAGTATAGACTCTTCTATCATAAAGGGTTATGAAGTGGCAACTTAACCAATCTGATTTAATTATGATGTATACCAAATTTGTCAAATTAAACTCAATACTCATATCTGAATCCAAGTTTTAATAAAGGTGAATCAAATATTCAGATAACACTCAAAATCAATCATCTTTATCTTACACACATGATCTCAATGACTCTTTTAAGAGTTACGCAGATTAGTATTGATGTTAAACACTTTTCCCAAGAATATGAGTTGACAGACTTTTCAATATATTATCATTTGAAGCACATTATATTTTTCCTGAGCAATTTAGGTTGATCAACACCTTTTTACATTTGGCACAACACGTCTTAGGTGAAGTGACCCAGTTACTCAGTGGGATAACTTTCATTGCCTCTCAACTTTTAGAACAGAGTTAGCAATATGAGTGTCTTTTTATATGAGGAGACACCTTGATTAGAGGCCAGACTCCCCAGTTACTCAACACAGGCATGCCCTTGCTCTGTCAGGTTTTTCAGTAAATTTTCATCAGAGATAACTATGGCACCTCATGACATAAGTTACTTTATTTCATTGATAAAGAATCCAGTTTCTTAGTGACCAAGACATTGCTCTGAATTCACAATTTTACATTTAGTCAACATTTCTCAAGTTAATGTTTAAGCACAGCACTCACTCTATGTATCTCTACCAAAGGAGCCTTGATTTCAAATTTTCAGAAAGCAGATGAGAGAATCTAAGGTTTACATGACACATGTGGTTAAAGTTTATTAAACCTTATTATTCAGATATTTTTAATTCATTTAATTTCAAATCTGAGAATACATTAATCTTATATCAGTCTGATTCAGTGATAATTCTTAAACCTATATGATAGGAATTTCTACCAAGTTCTGAGACTGAATTGCATGACATGCAGCTTAAGTACCTCAGATCAGAACAATAAATTTAGCTGACCAACAATCAACAGTAGAAACAAATCAGTCACACCAGCTAAGAAGAATGTGAAATGTGAGTATAAGCTGGTGCAAGTGTAAATCACCAATAGAGAAGAGCATTAAAAGAGAGTTTATCATCAGACAGTAGCTGAGTCTGGAATACAGACTGATCAACTGTTTTAGAGAGGACAGCAGAAAATTTAATTGAACCAAACTGAGAGCATTAGAAAATCCAATAAGCTAGACAGGAGGATTTCAGGTGAGTGTGAATGAGAAGATCAGAAAACTTTCTCTGTCTAGATTCATCAGGACAATAGCAAGGCATGAGCAGCATAATGGTTAGTCAAGATAAGTTGAGCTCCCCCTGACAAAATGCATGATGTGAAGGATAAAACATAAGCAGCAATATGATTGATCAAAGACAATTGGCCTCCCCCTGACTATATGCATGAAATGTATTGAAAGCACATCACATGATATCAAAGTTTGCATTCAGATATGATTCATGCAAATTAGACAGAAGAGAATTACCATAAGCATGATTGTTCAATTCATATTTCAGAAAGTTTCAGTTTAACATCAACAAATCAACATGATATGCAACTTTCCCTGCCTATATGAAAACTTGACCCTTGGTACTTGGCGGAGAGTCTGGTCTCAAGGACCATCTCACACATAGTAAGAACCTCCAGGCAGATTTCCCTGCCTTTTAGTAGCTTACCATTTGATATACTCGGGTTATGCAAAGATATGCAGTGCAAAGAAGTCCTATGTGTAAACAGTTACTTCTTTGACAGTCATGCAATTGATGTATGCAGACATTAGACACATGCATTGACTGTGTGCAAGAAGGTATAGAGATGCATCGACCTTATTATGCAGTTGAAACACTGGATGCATCAACTATGTGTAGCATGCATTGACACAAAGTCTATATAAAGCATCGACTGTATACACTAAAAAACCATTCAAAACCAGTGCAACAATTGACAAGAGAAGAGCATCAAATATGTGCAAAAGTAAATTCAATAGCTGAGTCTGGAATGCAGACTGATCAGCTAGACAAGAAGAGAATATCAGAAATCAAACATGCAAATCAACAATTTCAGATGATGAGATTTAAACAAAGTTCAGAACTAACCTGAAAGGTGGGATCCTAGGGTTTCCATTTGAGTGCCTTGGTTTATTAACCCCTGTTTATTCCTTGACCCAAGGCACTCTTGCAACATTTTGATCCTGCAGGGACCCAAGCAGCTTTGGGTCCTGCATTTACCCTGACAGGTGTTCTAAACACTCTTTTTGCAGCATGGTCTTCAAATTCCATTAGAAAATAATCAGACATAGAATGTCTAAAATTTCCACAATAATAACATGAAACAACAGATTGTCTGGTCCTATGATGCATATCAACAGCAGCATGAGACCCATGAAACTGAGCATGAATTGTTATGTTGTTTACATGAACATTTTGTTTCTTATTCTTCTTCATCCAATATTCAGTAGATTTGTGACCTGGTTTACCACAGTTAAAACATGAAAAGTTCACAGGTCGTTTTGTAGATAATTTAAAAGCAATGTCATTAACATGACTTACTTGGGCATGCCAACAGTCCTTGACTGTATGGCCATGCTTCCCACACTCGAAGCACCCTAAGTGCTTGCCTCTTGAGTCATTATATCCCCATGAAGGTCTAAACCAACACTCAACAGCTTTATGACCACGTTTGTTACAATTATAACAAATAATATGTTGGTTTGAAGCAGACATGTTTCTTTTGAGGTGGTGATGATTATTTGAAAAAAATTTATCATGCATCATATCATCACTTTTCATCACACTGCAGTCATCCATATAATGACCATGCCTACCACAGTAGTGACATGATACATGTGATTTCTTGGCAGCATGGTTACTAACAGACTGACTAGATGCATGCGAATAAGTAAATGAATCGTGAGCAGTGTGTACACCATCAGATTCAACTGAGCGAGCAGATTTTAGGCCATGAACAGGAATAGTCTTTACCTTCTTTATTTGACCCTTCTTCTTCAATTTCTGACTATTCTTAACAATTTTTGTTTGTTTTTCATTTTTCTGTGCTTTGAATTGAAATGCAGATGATGAAGGTGTTTTCAAACTTTTGTTTTGTTTTGGGGATTGACTTGAAGTACCAGCTACATCAGAGCTTTGCACAAAAGTGTTGTATAGCTGGTCTCTCACAATTCTCTTAACATTAGAAGTACATCTTATCCCCTTTCTTGAGTTATCACCCTCACCTTTCCTAACAGCTTTAACTTTTCTTTCAATTTCAGCAGACTTGGGTGGTGATTTTTCCAGATTGTAAATTTTGTTTTCTAGGGAAGCAATCTGTAATTCATAACTGGCAATCTCCTGTTCACTGCAATTGACGCATTCACTTAAGACTTTATTTGCAGTTTTATACTTCTCAACCTCTTGTTCCAGATTGCACAGTTTTTCAGTTTCTTCTGTATCAATAGATTTTCCCTTTTCTAATGACAGAAGCCTTTGAGATATGGCATTATTCAATTGCTTCAGTTTTTCATTTTCTTGTATCAATTTCTCGTTTACTTCATCACATTTTTCATTTCTGGATATCAACTCCAGTTTCTCAATTAGTTCCTCTTCTCTTTCCTCCACTTTAATTTTTTCAGTAAGCAGATTTATGTGATCCTCTTTAAACACAACAATTTGTTTCTTCATCCATTCATTCTCATTATAGAGATCTTCATTGCGTTCTTTAAAAGTCTCACACTTACTGCAGCTTGTTTTGAGAGAGGAATCATGCACACCTTCCTTGTAGACATTCTTTATTTTAGCTTCAAGATTTTTATTTTTCTTCTGAATTTCTACATTCTCAGCTTTCAATTTCTTCAGTTCAACCTTAAACCTTCCCAACTCTTCCAGATTTATCAAATGTTCATTAGTCTTCAGTTTCAGCTGACTTTCTAGTTCGGAGATTTTATTGATACCTTCTTGGTTTTCCCTTTTCAATAGGCACATTTGCTTCAAATTCATGTGATTCTCAGAAAGACATTTATCATATAATTCATTTATTTCCAAACACTTTTCACAATATGAATTAGAATCACTTTTATCAATTTTCTTTTTCATTTTCTTATGCTATTTTCTCAAATGATCATAGGACTCCAGCAGTTCATTATATGCAACAATCCAATCATCCAGGGTGTAATTTTTGAAGATGTTTACCTGATCATCGTCTTGTTCTTCATCTTGATTGCTACTTGGTTCACTTCCTTGAGCCATCATGCATCGATCATTATCTCTATCGCAAGCAGTCTTCAATTTATCCAGGATTTCCTTGGCAGACCTGCAGGATGAGATACATGAGATTAGAGCTCTGTCAATTGATTCTTTCACTAACACTAATGCTCTAGTATTGACAGAGTCTTTCAATTTATCTTTCTCAGTTCATCTAGATTTATCTTTTGATAGCTTGTGTGGACCATGAATTATTATCTTCCAAAGATTAGGATCGGTTGTCCTTACATACTGATGCAATTTTTCCAGCCATGGGCCAAGGTCATCACCTCTGAATATCGGTGGATGAGCCATCAAAACAGATAACAAACAGATTCAAAGCACAAAGCAATCAACAGAAGTGCACCAAAACCAAATGAGTAAAGCAAAGCACTAAGTCAGTGAAGCAAAACACGATCTCAAGAGCCCCACTCTGAAATGCACCAAAAACTAGCAGGATCCTCTACAGATTGTTAGATCTATTCAGTCAGAGACCTGCTCTGATACCAAGTGTTGGGTTCGGTGCTATGTATTCAGAGGGGGGGTGAATGAATATACCCTTTAAAAACTTTCGCCCAATTAAAAGCTAATGCTCACTAGAAAGCTAACAAGACAACCTGAAAGAAACTAAACTAGTCCTCTATTGAACCAGTACTCAAATAGGTGGAACGCACCTAATCATTCACCTAGCGGAAGCAACAACAGACAGAGAAATCAAACCACAGTCAAACATATAGTGTGCGCAGCAATGAGATGAACACATATAGAAAATCAAACCATATCGACCCTATGCATTCATCTAGCGCCACACTCACAAAGAGATCAAACCACTGCACAATGATTTTTAGGTGGTTCGGTCCTGCAGACCTACATCCACCCCACACTCAACCCGAGTGTGGATTCCGCTGACTCACAACTTGAACAGCTGAGCATCACCGCTTGCCATACAATCCGCTAAGCCTCACAGCTTGCTGTCCGAGGAATCCTCCTCGCCTGCTGAGCCTTACAGCTTGCTCTGCTGGGCAATACAGCTTAGCCGTCCAGTGGAATCCTCCACTGCAAGTGCTGACTAACAGCTTGAAGAAATGTTCAAAAAGAAAACAGGAAAATGGGAAACAAACAGCAATCGGAAGGCTGTAAACAATGAAGCACAATGTGGCTCAGAATGAGCTTGTAGATCTATTTAAAATCCACACTTAAATATAAAGAGCAATAATAGATATGATGAAAGCAATAAAATAGCACGAGGTGCTAAAAGGAAGTTGTGATCGCCAGAGACACGAGGGTCTCAAATGGAGATGATAAGGGGAAAGTGATCGCAAATACCTCAAATGTGCGGTTGATTGTGAGTACTCCTTTTCTCTTCAAATCGGCCGGCCGACGAAGAGAGTTCTTCAACTTGGTTACCCTTGCAAAAAAAAAGACACACAACACAAAAGAATTGGATTAGAAATAATGTGTGTGTAGCATCAATTCTTAATAAAGATGAGCATGAAAATTGATTAAGAACACACCTTAAGGGTATTAGCCCTTAAACCCCTATGCAAAGAGGGTGTGGGAGATGTATGATGAATGCAAATAATAATAAAAAAAGGGGAGGTCTCAATATGATGATTGAGAAAGAATTATCAATAACAATGATGCATGCATGTGAATTATGAACTAAAATAAAAATAAGATAGGGGAGAAGGGGAATAGAAAAATCTGATTGTTGGTTGCTCCTTGGCTTTGATCTTCAATAGGGAGAAGTTCCCAAAAGGATGAAGCTTTGATGGATAAAGGACCTCCTCCTGTCAAGCAGCACTTCCGTCGGTTCCTGTAGAAACAAAGAAAAGAAGAAGAAAAGCAGAGCAGAAGAAGGAGAAGAAGAGGAAGAAGACAGAAGAAGAAGAGAAGTAGAAGAAGGAGGAGAAGAAGACAGATACGGGAGAAACAGAAGAAAGAGAAAGAAGAAGAAGAAGAAGAAGAAGAAGACAGATACGGGAGAAACAGAAGAAAGAGAAGAAGAAGGAATCAGAAGAATACAGAAGAAGGAAAAAAAAAAGGAAGAAGAAGAATAAGAAGAAAGAAGAAGAAAAACAAGGAGAAGAGGAAGACGGGAGGAGAACGGAAGAAGAAAGAAGAATAAGAAAAAGAAGATAGAAGAAGAAGAAGAGAAATAGGAACAGAGAAGAAAAAGACAGAAGAAAAACAAAAGAAAAATCCGGGGAAGAAGCCTCCTGCGTCCAACCGATTAACAGAGCTCGGAAGCTCTATTAATAAGATAGAAAAGAGATAAGAAGGAAAGAGTCCAAATGAGGAAGAGATAAGAACGGGCAATAGCCCAAAATAGGGGAGGATAAGAATGGGCAAGAGCCCAAACGAAGCAGGGATCCTCTGGGAGAAAGGCTGCGTCCGTTCGGAACACAAAACTGAAACACGACCTGGACCAGGGCGTCAATTCAAGAATTGACGACCTGCCAGAGGGCGTCTTTTAAAAACACGACTTATATCAGGGCGTTAATTCAAAAATCAAATTTTAGAATTTATTTGAAAAGTGTGAAACACGTCTGAGTCAAAGGCGTTAATTAAAACGCGCCTTAACCAAGGACGTTAATTCAAAATATTCAAAATAGGGCCATTTTCCATTTCTCAATATTATTTTCTCATTTTTTAGGTGGAGGTGCATCTTAATGCCCTGATTCCAACGACTATTTTTGCGAATTTTTCTGACACCCGGAAGGCCACCAAAACACCTCTGGAACGGAGTGGAAAATAATATTAAAAAATCAATTTGAAAAAGTGACGACCGTGAGTAAGGCGTGAATTCAATTTTTGATTTTTTTATTCTTTTCAAATTCAAAGTAACGCCCATGGTCAAGTCGTTAATTCCCAAAAAAATCCGAAAAATTCCCAGAAAAATCCAGAAAAATGGAAATTTGAAAGAATGGACGCCCTGCAGTATAGTCGTCAATTTTTTAAGAAACGCCCATGTATAAGTCGTTATTTAAAAGACGCCCCCAGTAAAGTCGTTATTTCTGAAAAATAGAGAAAAAATGCCCAAAAAATCCAGAAAAATCCAGAAAAATAGGGGAAAATAGAAAAAAATAAGAAAAGGGTGAAAAAAAGAAGAAATCTAAAAAAAAGTGGGAAAAACCACTCAAATAGAACTAATTTGAGGGTCAAATTGGGACATTACAAGGTAATATGAGATGTACTCACAGTAACGTCAATTTTGGCGTGTCTACAGCTGCCCCACCTTGGCGTCTGCTTTGCAAGGGAGCAGAGCAAACTGAAAAGTAGATGCCAAGGTGTGATGAGACACGCAATCAACATCACTTGATGAGAATCGAAATCAAAAGCTCGAGATGAAGCAAATCTCGGGAAATCCAACGAAGTCAACAATGTTTGGATAAAAGGGGGAGATGTGCACGCGGTGCACGAAGGAGACAAAATAAATGATCAACTTCCAGCGCGGTGGAAGTACCCCAGGTCACAAGCCTGTAAGTTTCACCATTGGGGAGCGGTTACCAGCCAGTGGACGTGCTGCAGCCAAGGTGGATCAAAGGGGAAAGTTTGAAAATAAGATGATAAAAATCCAAACAAGGAGCTTTCGAGCAAATGACCCAAAACAGCGACAAAACGAACTGAGGACTCAATTCGGCATGGAATATCTCACATTGAAAATCAAGATCAATTTGACCCACAAAAATAGCTTATCAGAATGATTTTTCAACAATTGTTTCAAATTCCTACATGAATGCATGCTGGGTTTAAAGGGAAAAAATAAATCAAATGAAAATATAATATAATCAAGGATAATATTGTTAAACTGCCCAGACTGGGTCAAGAAACCGATTTCGCGAGCTGATACTAAGCCGAAGCCCGTTTATCCACGCACCAATTCGCAAAAGGGAACCATCGTCCCCAATCTTGGACGGCTCAACGGCCTATCCATGTGACTAAGACTCCTCTGGAATCATCATTGTTTTTGATGAAGGGGAACTCAAATCCCAGATTTACCAAAGCCACAAGGTCCTTGATATAATCTAGTAGCGTATGTAACATATAGTAAAATGCATACAGGGAGATGGTGATATCAATAAGCATGGGAACTGAGAAATGAGCTGCAAGCACCGTGGGGCTTGGATGATGATGCCCAGTCGGCGGGACCAAGAGCTTCTTATCCTGCGCTCAAAAATTCATTAGCCAAGATATAAAAGATAACAAACAATGAAGAAGGCATTTAAGCATAGCAATCATCAAAGCATCAATTATAACATGTATATGGCATGAATAGCATAAGTCAAATCATGGCATAGCAAAGCATCATTATTTGTTGTTTGTCATGAGGATGACAATTTGGCTAATCAAGATTTGGAGTTGAATGATCAGAATGATAATGCCCAGTGGCAGAGTAATCAGATGAAACGAGCAGGAGTTGATTGAAAGATTTGGAGATGAATAATCATGAGATATGATAATCAGAATGATATAGGGAGATGATGCCCCTGGGTGGCATGTCATGAGAATATTGGGAAGAATCAATAGATTGATAGCAATAAGTAGAGAGAGGACCCATCCCGTGCTTTTGGTCTCTACAAAGCTGTTCCTGCAAAACACCATCAGAAAATACAATGCAAATTTTTGGATTTTGAAAATATGCAAATTTTTATGGAGTTTTGGAATATGCAAATTTTTATGAGTTTTGAAAATATTCAAATTTTTATGAGTTTTGATCAATATGCAAATTTTTGTGAAGTTTTGTAAAAGATATTCAATTTTTTTATGAGTTTTGAGAAAGGTATTCAAATTTTTTATGAATTTTGGACAAGAAATATTCAATTTTTTTGTTAGATTTTGGTTAGTCATTGCTAAAGCAGCATCAAAGGGTGTTTTAAACCACTGGCTAGGGGTCCTCGTTCCTTCCCTTTTTACTTAAAACTGTCCAAAGCTGGGCGTGCATTGAAAGTGGCGTCCTATAACCGACCGCCTTTGATCAACGGTGCCCCTACCAAGGCCATACCTGAGAAACATTTGGTCTTTGGAGGGAGAAGAGAAGAACAATTGTGGATAAGCTTTACGCAGGATGAGAGATGTCGGGACTTAAATTCCTTCCAAGGTTTAACCCTCAAAGAGGTAGTCTGTTGTGCCGGGGCTTTGTGCCTTTGATTTTTAGACCCTTGACATGCATACGACCAGGGTTTTCCCTGCGGGGACTTTGCCACTCTTGACATGCCATAATTCATAATTGCAATTATCAAAATTCTGATTTGATTTTCATAATAGCCCTTTTTTGGCGAGATGTATATCATGAAATTCATATGAAAAACTCATATTGATTTTGATTTTGGGTCAAGACTGCCCCTGTTTGAGACTCCTCTCGTATTGGGGATTACCAAAGTTGGTCATCTCATCGGTCAACCTCTTGCACCTGCATTCGGCCGAGTAAAGAAGAGAAAAAGACTTTCAGAAATTCATGGCATGGCCAAGGTAGGAACGGTGTTTTATCAAGGAGCCGGCTAAGGACGCCGTGAAGTGTGTGGAATGCCCAACCGAGGGGTTACTCTTAACAAGCGGGGAGAGAACGTTGAATTCCCAGCGCGGGTTCTTTATCAACCAAAGTGCTGCAAAAGCAAGCCTAAAGACTCTTTTGAGGAGATTAAATTAAACAAAAGCTTAAGATAAAGGTTTTAAAACACCACTCTTAATCTTGTTAAGAAGCACTTGATTTTGAAAATCATGCGTGAAGTAATGAGAAAATGATATCATTAAAAATGCATACTTACGCCAATATGTTACCTTGCGACCTTTGTAGAAGCAGCTGCCGCGAGAAGCGATCTTGATCATCGTGAGATTTGTCCTCTTTGGCAGTCAAAAGAATTGGAAGCAAAGGATTTGAAAGTGGCTTACCAAGAGGGAGTGGTGCCAAGACCAGACTCAGACGAATAAGGAGAAAAAGGAAGAGAGGCGAGGGCTAGAACTCCCTTGCTAAGGTGCGGAAACCCTGATCACATGGAACAATCTACAGAAGGAGAGGAGAATTAGAAGGAGGAGTGAGGACTAAAGCCTCGAAAGCAATGGGAGAATGGGCAGATGCCCAAGGCAGTGGATGTGGAAGAAGTTGGGTCGGACCCAGAATTAGGAGGAATCAGAAGAAGAAATTGGTAGATGGAAAGAGGTGGATCCGAAGGGTCCGGAGGTAAAGGAGGAGAATCGTGATAGGAGGAATCATCCGGGGGCTCCGGAGGGATAACGAAAGAAGGGACGCGATGCCCTGGGGAGAAATAGGGAAAAAGATGATGAAAAAGATGACGGAAAAGAAAGAAGAGAATAAAAGATATGGAGTCCCGGAGGAGCAAAAAGATGAATTGAAGGAAATATGGAAGGTCCGGAGGTTCCGGAGGAATGAAATCAGGAGGGTCGCGATGCCCTGGGAGATGATAGAGAGAATAAGACGGAGAATCCGGAGGTTCCGGAGGAATAAAATCAGGAAGGAGAAGGTGGTAAGGGGCGTCGTGCCCGAGGGAAAAGTCCGGAGGTTCTGAAGGAGGAGAATGAAAAGGGGCGTGATGCCCGAGGAAAAGATGGAGACAATCAGGTGGAGAATCCGGTGGTTCCGGAGGGATGAAATCAGTAAGGAGAAGATGGAAAGGGGCGTCGTGCCCGAGAGAAAGGTCCGGAGGTTCCGGAGAAATAGAATCAGAAAGGGCGAGATGCCCAAAGAGGAGGGATAAAATTCCTGGAGGTTCCAGGGAAATAGCAGGAAGGGGGACGCGATGCCCCAAGGGGAGTGGATAAAAGGATGAATATGAATAAGATGGGAAATGCGGAATATCCGGCGGTGCCAGAAGGCGAGGAAGATACGGGTTTGGAAACCCGGGAAGCAGGAGGTGCAAATGCATGTAATGGGATGGATGCGATGAATGCATGAAATGCAAAGAATATGAAGAATGTGAAGGGCGAGGGGATGAGATCCTCCTCCTAACCCTGGGAATGGCCCATGAAGAAAAAGTGATAGAGATGGATGAATAGAAAGTGGAGCAAATAAGGGATGGCCCCTTAGCATTAAGATAACTGCCCCTCCACGGCAGTGAACATGTACGGTCAATTGGCCCAATAAAAGAAGCTTCAATAGTAAAAGACAACTCCCTTGGAAAGCAAAGATCAATAATGTGGGGGAGTTGTAGAGTTGGAACGGGAAGCATTGAGTTGCCCATTGAATGTGGTGTATATGGAATGTTGAGCAAAATGGGCATTCGCCCCTTGTAAGGAATAATGAATTCTGGATTGGAAAGTTTGAACAAGGGGTGCCCTGCCTGGCCCTTGGATGGCATCAATTCTTGGCATTCTTCCCTGAGCAATGGCGATGACTTGGCCTCTGCGACCATGCTCGGCACAATAATCCGGATTGGCATCCGGTAAATGACTTCTTGAATCTTGAATCGCATAACCGTGGCCATATCTGTCTTGCCCGGCTCTTGATCACCTTCGGCACAAGTACCTGCAGAAGCACTCCCATTCCGAGTAGTAAAAGGAGGTGAAGCGGAGGCGGAAGGCTTTGTGAGTGGTGGAGGTATAATGGAAAGTGTTGGCGTAAGTGGAGGCGGAGGTTCAAACACATCAAGTTTCTCCCTTTGCTTGCAAGCGGTCGGGGTTAGCTCGAGTGCAAAAAGCGGTGGGTCCTGCTCAGGATTAGCCATAGGTAAAGGTGGAGGGTTATGTGGTGGAATAGGCAAAGTTGGTTTTAAAGGGATAATGGAAGACCGAGGTGGCAGTAATGGGAGGCTAATTGGGGAAGGTTTAATGGTGTAATTAATGGAGGCCGATGGTGTGGAGGTAGATGGCTTAACGGGTGGTGGTTTAATAGTGGAAGGCTTGGGGGAGGCCAGTGTTGCGGAGGTTAATGGTGTAACTGGAGGAGGTGTAATGGGTGGAGGGTTAATGGGTGAAGGTTTGGTGCGTAGGAAATGCCGAATGGGGCGAGCGGTGTTTGGAGTGGTGAAAAACTCAAGATGCGTCGGCGCGGGTGATTGGAGTATCGACCCATCGTCGTAACACCAAGAAGTCTCGGAAATAGGGGTTGGATCGTGGATGGTGGCTTCATCCTGAGCGAGGGGTTCATTGAATGAAAGTGGGGGAAGTGGAAAGTTAAGGAAACTCGAAAGGGGTGCCTGCGGAGCTTCATCATCATACACCGGCTCGGATTCTTCAATTGCCGGTTCTTGCTCGCTTGGAATATCAACGCCGTAGTCGTCCATCCTATCCTTCCATTCTCTCTCCATTCTTGTAATGTCATCCAAAGCCGCATAGAGAGGATTGACCGGAGTAGGAGGAACCGTGACCCTCTTTAATTGTTCCTCCATGGAAGTAATCTTATCAAAAAGAGATTGTTGGAGGGGTGTGACTTGAACAATAGAGGGCTGGCAGGGCCTTGAAGGAGGAGAGGCCGTATAAAAAGGCCGTGGAGGGGAGTTGACGGTATGACCCGTAAAAGAACCCGGAAGGGCCGGATTGCAATGAATAAATGGGCCTCGGGGCCGTGAGGGAGGAGGAATAGAAGGAGGCGGGTGTCGGACCACCCGAGTAGAATGAATAGGGGGAGATGGGTAATGGGCTACCCGAATATGATTGGAAGGAGGAGGTGGGTGATGGGCCACCCGTGTAGAATTGGAGGGAGATGGGTGATGGGTCACCCGAATAGAATTGGAAGGAGGTAGGTGATGGGCCACCCGTATAGAATTGGAAAGAGGGGGAGATGCATGAGATATACCCTCAACGGCAGCCTTAAGGGCTTGGATCTGTTGAGGGGTAAGATGATCTAATGCATGGATGATTCGAGAGACCTTCTCGTCATTGGGAGGAGACGGTCCCGAGGGAATAGTGGCCTGAAATTGAGTAGGTGGACCATGAGAATGGACATTGCCCATGGGTTGGGTATGACCATGAGAATAAGGACGTGGTCCCTTGAAAGAATGGTGAGAATGCTGATTAACATGTTGAAATTGAGGATATGAAGTGCTAGGTTGTGCATCCTCATGAATTGAATTGAACATGTTTCTATCATGGTAAGCCATTATATAGAAAATTCTCAATAATGATGCAAATAAGCACACAAGTTGGAATGGTTACCGTGATTTTTGATTGTTTTATCCTTGGTGAATTAAGGATTTTAATAAAGTTTGGAAAGATTCACACAAGGAGAGTCCTAGTTTCAAATGAGATTTGAACTCCAATGCCAACTAGGAACTCTCACTCACCACGTATTAGGCCAACTATATCGGGACTCCAAAAGGGTACAACCTGCCCGGCGTCCGTGAGGGAATCCACGGGTGCGGGGACTTACGGAGGCTTGGTTTAGGAATTTCCAATCCAAAGAGACGGAATGCTCGATGGAGGGTCGTTCCTTCACCAAGGGGGTGTGTGGATCCTAATGAAGAGGAGGGGGCTCCCAAACCAATGCAAATATGAATGAAACAGGGTAAACAGGCCAACCACAATAATATGATCAATCAACAAAGATAAGCATGAAATATCATGAAAAACCACAGCCGGGGGGTTCTGGAAACCCACAGTAAAAACACGCCCTGGAAGGGGACGCTACTAAACAAGGACACGACGGTGTGACTGTCGTGAATCAACGTGAGGGGCCAAGGGGTAGGGTAAAACACGCCTTAGTGTGAGGCGCTATAAATAAAAGGACGCCCTATCCAGCGGGCGTCAACTCCAAGAAAACGCCTTTAAGGGAGGCGCTAATAAAGATAAAGACGCCCTTGCAACGGGCGTGAATTCACCAAGCAAGCAGAGATAATTGGAGACAGCTAGCAAACGCCCTGTCAGAAGGCGTTAACTTCAAACAACACGCCCTGGGTTAGGGCGTGAAATCAAAAGGCGCCTCCGACAGAGGCGTTAATTCTCAATCCACGGCCAACAGTAACAACCACTCACAGTCGCAGGCAATCAACAAATATAAGATATAAGCATGCTCATCAAAATTTCAAATAAGTGGAGATTTTAAAGAAAAATCAATAAATTGACAAATCACTTAGGGAAAAGGACAAAACCAATGGAGGGTGCCCGAAGGGCACAAAAGGGTGACGCACCGAGGGTGCAAATAAGGGAGATGGCACACGCGGGTGCCTAAGGGGAAACGGGTAATAGATGAAGAACACAAAGGGTCCCACCGTGATCGCCAATTTGTAGATCTATTTAAAATCCACACTTAAATATAAAGAGCAATAATAGATATGATGAAAGCAATAAAATAGCACGAGGTGCTAAAAGGAAGTTGTGATCGCCAGAGACACGAGAGTCTCAAATGGAGATGATAAGGGGAAAGTGATCGCAAATACCTCAAATGTGCGGTTGATTGTGAGTACTCCTTTTCTCTTCAAATCGGCCGGCCGACGAAGAGAGTTCTTCAACTTGGTTACCCTTGCAAAAAAAAAGACACACAACACAAAAGAATTGGATTAGAAATAATGTGTGTGTAGCATCAATTCTTAATAAAGATGAGCATGAAAATTGATTAAGAACACACCTTAAGGGTATTAGCCCTTAAACCCCTATGCAAAGAGGGTGTGGGAGATGTATGATGAATGCAAATAATAATAAAAAAAGGGGAGGTCTCAATATGATGATTGAGAAAGAATTATCAATAACAATGATGCATGCATGTGAATTATGAACTAAAATAAAAATAAGATAGGGGAGAAGGGGAATAGAAAAATCTGATTGTTGGTTGCTCCTTGGCTTTGATCTTCAATAGGGAGAAGTTCCCAAAAGGATGAAGCTTTGATGGATAAAGGACCTCCTCCTGTCAAGCAGCACTTCCGTCGGTTCCTGTAGAAACAAAGAAAAGAAGAAGAAAAGCAGAGCAGAAGAAGGAGAAGAAGAGGAAGAAGACAGAAGAAGAAGAGAAGTAGAAGAAGGAGGAGAAGAAGACAGATACGGGAGAAACAGAAGAAAGAGAAAGAAGAAGAAGAAGAAGAAGAAGACAGATACGGGAGAAACAGAAGAAAGAGAAGAAGAAGGAATCAGAAGAATACAGAAGAAGGAAAAAAAAAAGGAAGAAGAAGAATAAGAAGAAAGAAGAAGAAAAACAAGGAGAAGAGGAAGACGGGAGGAGAACGGAAGAAGAAAGAAGAATAAGAAAAAGAAGATAGAAGAAGAAGAAGAGAAATAGGAACAGAGAAGAAAAAGACAGAAGAAAAACAAAAGAAAAATCCGGGGAAGAAGCCTCCTGCGTCCAACCGATTAACAGAGCTCGGAAGCTCTATTAATAAGATAGAAAAGAGATAAGAAGGAAAGAGTCCAAAGGAGGAAGAGATAAGAACGGGCAATAGCCCAAAATAGGGGAGGATAAGAATGGGCAAGAGCCCAAACGAAGCAGGGATCCTCTGGGAGAAAGGCTGCGTCCGTTCGGAACACAAAACTGAAACACGACCTGGACCAGGGCGTCAATTCAAGAATTGACGACCTGCCAGAGGGCGTCTTTTAAAAACACGACTTATATCAGGGCGTTAATTCAAAAATCAAATTTTAGAATTTATTTGAAAAGTGTGAAACACGTCTGAGTCAAAGGCGTTAATTAAAACGCGCCTTAACCAAGGACGTTAATTCAAAATATTCAAAATAGGGCCATTTTCCATTTCTCAATATTATTTTCTCATTTTTTAGGTGGAGGTGCATCTAAATACCCTGATTCCAACGACTATTTTTGCGAATTTTTCTGACACCCGGAAGGCCACCAAAACACCTCTGGAACGGAGTGGAAAATAATATTAAAAAATCAATTTGAAAAAGTGACGACCGTGAGTAAGGCGTGAATTCAATTTTTGATTTTTTTATTCTTTTCAAATTCAAAGTAACGTCCATGGTCAAGTCGTTAATTCTCAAAAAAATCCGAAAAATTCTCAAAAAAAACCAGAAAAATGGAAATTTGAAAGAATGGACGCCCTGCAGTATAGTCGTCAATTTTTTAAGAAACGCCCATGTATAAGTCGTTATTTAAAAGACGCCCCCAGTAAAGTCGTTATTTCTGAAAAATAGAGAAAAAATGCCCAAAAAATCCAGAAAAATAGGGGAAAATAGAAAAAAACAAGAAAAGGGTGAAAAAAAGAAGAAATCTAAAAAAAAGTGGGAAAAACCACTCAAATAGAACTAATTTGAGGGTCAAATTGGGACATTACAAGGTAATATGAGATGTACTCACAGTAACGTCAATTTTGGCGTGTCTACAGAGCTGACTGGCCTGGATTTGATCCACAGTCCAGTGAAGGCAGATCTTCAGAACGAAGCTTCTCTCTGCCTTTCTTCTTCTTCTCTTCACACTCTGCTCGAGCTCTCTATCTCTCTCTTTCTCTTCTTTTTCTTTTTCTTCTCTGCTTCTTCTGCTTCTCTATTCTTTCTCACAGGATCGTGCAGGCTTTCTTCTCCTTCAGTTGATCACTCTCACTGTATAGACTTTACCTCTCAATCTATCTTCTTCAGACAAGAGTCTTCATTTATATAGAGCAGCAGGGTGGATAGGGTCGTGTGGCTTCCACATTTCCCGCCCAAAGAATTTCGCCAGAATCGAGGCATTTCGACCACCTGGCAGCATCCTGGCAGGGCTGCTTCCACGTGTCATAATCTGGGCACCTCGTCCTTCTATGGATCACGTGCCTTCATTAGGCTCTGCAAAGAATCCCTGTCAGACAGTCGAATAGGATTATCAGTTTAAGACTGAAACCCCTGTACAGACTTCATAGTATACACAATGCATTGTATAGACTTTGCAAAGTGACAGGAATGTATAGACTTTGCAGTGTGTAATGTGCAGACGTTATGCAATGTATGGACTTGCGTTCAGCAGCAGTGTATAGACTTGAAATATGCAGAGCTTAAGCTATGTACATACTTCAAATATGCAGAAGTAAACGTGCATCAATGTGTTGACTTAGCAAACCAAAGTATGAACAAAGCAACACAATGTGCAGACTTCGTGCAATGAGTGAAGCAGTGTATAGAGTTAGAGTGCAGTGAATGTTCAAGTGATGTACAGACTCTGCCAAGAGCAATGCACAATGCAGTGAAGTGTGTACATTGAATACGAATGCATAGACATGCTGACAACAGATGTGTGGACTTTGAAAGCAAAGGACCTCACATGCATTAGTGTATAGACTGTATGCCTGAAGGATGCACTGATGCAGTGTATGCACAGAGGAGGCAATGCACCGATGCAATGTATGCACATAGCAGATATTGAACTGAAGCAATGGATGTATAGACTTCAAGATGTGTGGACTTGCCAAAGGAAAGGCTGTGCAGACTTGATGCAAGCACGATGTATAGACTTTGTGATGTGTGGACTTACCAAAGGAAAGGCTGTACAGACTTGATGCAATGCAAGACAATCGAGTGTATAGACTTCACGATGTGAAGACTTGCCAAAGACAACTGGACGATGTACAGACTTGAGCGAAGCAAAGTCTGTACAAACTTGAAGGTTCACAATGTGTAGACTTTGGCAAAGTAACGATGTACAGACTTGCACAGTTCAAGGATGTATAGACTTTTTGTGAAAGCCCAATGTACAGACTTGCAGAACTGAACGTAGGTAAAGATCCTAGTGTATAGACTTCGAAGTTCACTGACGGATGTACAGACTTCACCTCGAGCAAGCAACAGTGCAGTGTATGGACTTTGAAGAATGATGCATGGCGCTGTACAGACTTCACTTGAAACAGTCCGATGTACAGACTTAATCTGATGCGTTGTATAGACTTGCATGAGACGCTCAATGTACAGACTTCAAGTCCAGTGTATAGACATTACCTTAGACGCTAAATGAGACGGACGTTGTGCAGACTTGCTGGTCAAACAGACACAGACTCTGTACAGACTTTAGCGTGCAGACATGCAGACAATGTGAATGTATAGACTTAACACAACGATGCAATGTTTGGACTTGTGTTGACGCTGTAGGACAACAGCCAATGTATAGACTTTACAAATGCAAGCAATGTAGCAATGTATAGACTTTGGGTGTGCCATGCAGTGTATAGACTTTGAGCACAAACGCCACAATGCAATGTATAGACATGCAAGTTATATGAGCTGCACTGTATAGACTCTGTTATGCATGAAGATGAGTGTATAGACTTGGAAATCTGGGGGCGTCGACGCATCTAAGAAGGGGGTCGACCCATGATGCATGGATGTATATACTTGTGTTCTAAACGATGCACAAACACAACACAAAGTAGTGTATAGACTCTACGGGTCGACGCAGTGATCCCATGCGTCAACGCATCCAGCCTTATCTTCAAAGCCATCTGAGGCATTTCAAGGCTGCGTCAACCTCGTGGACTCAATGGGTTGACGCCAACTAAACTTCTTACGAGATGTGAAGACTCAATGTGAATCTGATGTAAAGACTTGAAGGGGGTCGACCCATCTAAGAAGGGGGTCGACCCACAGAGCTAGCACAATCATGCATTCTCCACAGAACAGATCAGATATAACACACTCATGCATTCTCCAGAGAATAAATCAGTCATATGCATTCATGTTGCTATCATTCAATGTGATGTTCTTAGTAAAACAATATGGTGACTCATTTATGTTGCGATCATTAAAACACCACATAATCATCAAAGCACAAGGGGCACAACAGTATCCACCTCGCCCCGCTAAGCAACACAGCTTGCTGTCCAGAGGAATCCTCCTCTGCAAAACCGCTGACTAACAGCTTGATAAAAGGTTCAAAAGAAAAACAAAAACAAGTAACAACAGCGACTAAAAGCTGTAAACAATGAAATGCATATGCAGCTCTCAAAGAGCTGACTGGCCTGGATTTGATCCACGGCCCAGTGAGGACAGATCTTCGAATGAAGCTTCTCTCTGCCCCTCCTTTCTTTTCTTCTTAATGTCTACTCTCCTCTCTGCTCTTCCTCTTCTTCCGATCACTCTGTCTCTCTTTCTTTCTCTTTCTCTTCTTCACTCTATTTCTTTCTCTTTCTCTTCTTCACTCTTTTTCTTCTCTCTCTTTTTCTTCTCTGCTCTTCTCTTCTTTCTCTTTTCGTTCTCTGCTCTCGATGGCTCTCTACTGCTACAGCTTTGTCTACTCGGGATTCACCATGGGGTCTTCTCTTGCGGAAGAAGTGTTCCTTTTATACCAGCAGCAATTAGGAGGGCGTGTGGCTTCCACAATTCCCGCCCAGAGCACCTTGATCACGTGGCAGCATCCTGGCTCGCTACTGTACACGTGTCACAATCTGGGCGCCTTATCCATTCTTGGATCACGAGCCAATCATTAATCTTTTGCAAAGAGTCCCTGTCAGTCAGTCGAAGAGAATTATCAGTTTAAGGTTGAATGTACAGACATTGTAGTGTGCAATGCAGTGTGTAGACTTTGCAACGTATAGACTTTGTAATGCGACAGCAGTGTATAGACTTTGCAATGCAACATCAATGTATAGACTTTGTAGACTTTGCAAGCATATGATGCAAACATAAAGAGTGTATAGACTTGGGTGCTTGTGAAGCAGACCAAGTGTGCAGACTCTTGAATGGATGCGAAACTGACAACAGGTGTACAGGAGAGAGTGTATATACTTTAAGTGCATGAGATGCAGTTTGCATTATGCATAAGTATATACATTCAGAGTGAATGCATAGACAGGCCAGCACGAGTGTACAGACTTGCGTGCAGTGTGCAAACGATGCACAGACATTCTGTGCTTAACACGTAAGCCTGAATGCATGATGTGTAGACTTGAGTGCATGTGTACAAAACAGACTTTGTGTGTGATGTGCATGACTCTGCATGCAAGACAGTTTAATGCAATATGCATATAGTAAAGTGTGCACAATGAAAGTTGAATGCACTGCCATGCTGTTAGTGTGCAGACTTAGCATGCAATAATGTGCAGACTTAGCGTGCACCATTGTGCAGACTTACTCAAATGATGTGTGAGCATAGCAACACACAATGTGAAGACTTTGTGCAATGCATGAAGCAATGTATAGACTTATATCGAAGGAGTGCACAAATGCAGATAGCAAGGTATAGACTTTACATCTATCAAAGTATGCACAACAACAATGGATGCTCAGGCATGCAGATGAATGTGTAGACTATGCGTGCAATGTATAAACAATGTGTAGACTTGCTTTGAAGGATTGCACAGCCATTGAGAAATGTACAGACTTTGAACGTAGGTAAAGACAGCAATGTGCAGACTTTGGTCATGTATGGACTTAGTGTGTGCGAGCATGCTAATATGCAATGTGTAGACTTTGAGTGTGCGTGCATGCTGCTAGGCAATGAATAGACTTGGTATATGCAGTCTAGACAATGTACAGACTTTGTGTTACGAACACAAGCTGTACAGACTTTCAGCAACACACGATGTACAGACTTTCCAGGCCTGAAGGCAACCGCTGTACAGACTTGCTAGGCATAAAGGAAACCGCTGTACAGTCTTCGTGTGCAATGGCCAAACAATGTGCAGACTTGATGAATATACAGCAATGTATAGACTCTAAGTGAGATGGAAGAATGTATAGACTTGCTCACATGCATGAACAATTGGCGATGTATAGACTTGGCCAATGTATAGACTTACCACCAAGACGATGCATGAGCAGGCTGATGATGTACAGACTTGCTCGATTATCAACAAATGAATGTATAGACATTGTGTGCAGGCATTGGCTGTACAGACTTGAGTTCGTGCAAACTATAGGGCAATGTATGGACTTTGAATGTGTTCATGCTAAGGACGTTGTACATACTTGCTACCAATGTACAGACTTGCTATGCTTACGCATGGACCAAGTCTGTATAGACTTTGAACGTATGTAATGTGCACACGTTGTACAGACTTTGCCTGCATGCTGTGCAAGACAATGTATATACTTGATGATCGTGCAGCAATGTATAGACTTGCTCAGCCTGAAGCAGGGCAATGTACAGACTTCTTAACAGATGCATGCAGCAACTGTTATTGCACTGATGCAGTGTATGCTAAACACCAAGACTATAGCAATGAATAGATCAGACATAGCACACTCATGCATTCTCCACAGAACAGATCAGCCATATGCATTCATGTGATGACTCAATGTGTTGTTCTTAGCAAAACAATATGGTGACTCATTCATGTTGCTATCATTAAAACACCACATTATCAACAAAGCATAAGGGGCACAACACTTGGGGCATCACGGCATGTAATACACCCACCCTGGGGCGTCACAGACTGTGATGGTCACTGGAAGGACCGTCACACCGTCTCGAGAGCGGGACGGCGGGAAATGACCCAAAAATCGTCCCACGCCCCCATATCTCCACGGGAGAGGGGGAAAACAAGGGGGAAGCCCCCAAATAGCCCCTAGCATGCATCTACGGCCTCAGATCGGCCAAAAACACAGTGAAACGATAGATCGGCTAACGAGCCCTAAAATATGGAATTTTCCCAAAAATCCCTGATTACACCCACTCGGCTCACCGCGGCCTACAAAACTTGCCAGAAAGGAAACGCACGAGCTTGGGGTCCATCTCCCTACCTCCACCGAAGATTTCGCACCCCGAGCTCGTCGATCCATGAAGAAACATCGTGAAAACCCTCACCGACTCGCGATCCCACGAACCGCCTCCACCATCATGATCCTCATCCTGAGCCCGTAGCTCCATGCCCCATGAGCCACGCCGCCCCGCCCTCGCCGCCTTCGTCGGCCGCCCGGAGTGAGTGGGGGAGAGGAGAGAACGTGAGAGAAGAGAGAGGGAGGGAAGAGAGAAATGAGAGGGGAGAGAGAGAAAAGGTTAATATATATAGAAAACCCAAAAATTTTAGAACTTCAAAAAAATACGAAAAATTACCTCCGTGATCCTCGGGAGGAGCACAACGCGCCTGTATAGTCCCAGAGTCAGAGAACGCCACGGTTTGCCCTGCACAGAGTTCCGAAGGCGCATCAGGGAAAAACACGTGTAAAACATAAAATACACTCCGAGACCCACTAAAATGATCCGAAAAATATCTAAAAAATCTGGGACATTACAGCCTAAGCCAATTCCTAAGGCATTAGTATAAACTTCAAAACCTCCTTCTCCATAGGGTAAAGCTAGCACAGGAGCAGTGGTCAAACATTCCTTCAGAGTCTAGAAACTCTTCTCACAGTCTTCCTACCACTCGAATTGGTTCTCCTTACGGGTCAACCTAATCAAAGGTACCACAATCTTGGAGAAATCCTTAATGAACCTCCGATAATAACCTGCTAGGCCTAGAAAACTTCTCACTTTAGTTACATTCACTGGCCTATCCCAATTTCTCACTGCCTCTATTTTGGAGGGATCTACTGTAATACTATCTTTAGTAATAACATGACCCAGAAAGGACACTTCTTGCAATCAAAACTCACACTATCTGAACTTTGCATTCAGTTGATGGTCCCTCAAAATCTCTAATGCCATCTTCAAGTGCTCTTCGTGCTCCTCCTTGCTCTTAGAATAAATGAGAATGCCATCGATAAATACCACGACCCACTAGTCTAAGTAGGGTTTCATCAGCTACATAAAAGTTGCAGGAGCATTCGTTCGTCCAAAAGGCATCACTACAAATTTGAAATGTGCGTACCTACTTTGAAATGTCATCTTAAAGATATCCTCTTCCTTGATTCGTAACTGATGATATCCTGATCGAAGATCAATCTTGGAAAAATACTACGCTCCTAATATCTGATCAAATAGCTCATCGATCCTTGGCAATGGATACTTATTCTTGACAGTAAGCTGGTTCAATTGGTGATAATCAATACACAGTCTCAACGAACCATCCTTCTTCCTTACAAGAACCACTGGGGCTCCACACGGGGATATACTTGGACGAATGAACCCTTTCTCCAGCAACTCTCGCAATTGCTCTTTCAATTCCTTTAACTCCGCAGGCTACATACGATACGGAGCCTTCGAGACTGGTGATGCGCCAGGAACTAAATCGATAGAGAAAACTAGCTCTCTCTCAGGGGGAAGCCCCGACAAATCCTTAAAAAATACATCGGGAAAGTCTTGGATAATAGGGATGTCCTTCAGCTCCAACTCCTTCTTATCGGTCAAAGAGACCAAGGCCAAGAATGCATGACACCCTTTCCTCAATAACTTCTCGGCCCGAAGTGCCGAAATAAGTGGCACAGACTTAGAATGCCTAACACCAACAAAAGAAAGCTCGGGAAGCTCAGAAAAAGACACTAAGCCAGATTTGCAATGAATGCTAGCTCCATATCTAGCTAACCAATCTGCTCCTAGAATTACATCATAATCCTTCATCTTCATACATACTAGATATGATGGCAAATTATGACCATTAACTAGAATCTCACTAGAAGGATAATAATACTTGATAGCTGAAGCCAAACCGATAGGGGTTGAAATTTCTAATTGAGAATCCATTAACATAGGTTTCACAGATATAGACTTACCAAAATTTTGAGAAATAGAAGAATGAGTTGCTCAAGTGTCAAAAAGGACGAACGCTGGCTTAGAGAGAATAGTAAGAGTACCTTCAACCAATCCACCTTCCTCGGTGGCTTCTGATTCGTTCTCCTGGAGGGTTTGGAGCTTGCCTTACTGCCTTTGACTTCCTTGCGGCTTGTCCTGTGTAGCTTGATCTGAAATAAGAGGACACTCAGGGATCCGGTGGTCCTTGATACCACAACGTAGACATGCGCCTAGCTTGCGCCAGCAGTCCTCCATGTTGTGACCCGGCCCGTCACAATACTTGCAAACTACGATGGACGGGGCAGTCAAGCCTACCTTCTTATCGCCATTCCTCGGCTTCTTGTCCTGCGATGAACTCGACCTGCCATTGGGCCTCTTCTTTCCATTAGTGGGTTTGAAAATCCCAAAACTGGTAGGATGTTCCTTCTTCTTGTCTCTTCCTCGGATTCGCTTCGTCAATTCCATGGTATCTTCAAGAACTTGAGCTTTTCTAACAATCTCTACATAATTATGGATTTCTAATGGTGCCAACTGGTTGATATAGTGAAGCTTCAACCCATTTAGAAATTGCTTGGCATTCATTTTCTCGGTAGTCACCAAATGTGGTACATAACGGGACAAACGGGCGAACTGCGCCTCATGTTCTGCAATTGATAGGTTTCTTTGCTTCAGAGCAGCGAACTCCACCACCTTCTTCTCTTGCACACTATCGGAGAAATATTTGTTGTTAAAATGCTCCTTAAACTCATCCCATGACGTATGCCTATTACCGAGAGTGGCTTCCATGGCTTCCCACCAAGCCCGTGCATCTCATTCCAGCTGAAATGTTGCCAAGGACTCGTTCCTGGTCACTACACTGCATTACTCTAAAGATCTGATCCATCTCCTTCAGCCAATGTTCTACTTCATCGGGATCTGTAGTGCCACCAAGATGCGGGGGATTCAGGCCTCGAAAGTTTCGGTGAAGATCACCGGTTCCATGATGCGCGCCTCCTTGCGTTACCTATTGTAAGGCCTGAGTCAAGCCCTGAACCGTGCATTACATGTCTCACCACTGCGCGTGCTCAGCTGCCTTTGCGAAGAATTCCTACAATGTAGGTGAGTTAATTAGAAACGATCTACCAAAATTCCTTTTAGAATTTATTAGGTAACTTAACACAAGTCTCTATCCCATCTCACTGGGTGGAACCTTAGACCTTACCAAGATCACAGGTTCTACTAATACTTCTAGAAACCTAGGAACTTAGAAAACCTAGGCTCTGATACCACAAAACTGTCACGCCCCGATGCAAAAAATCGGAACGCAGCAGTTATAATCACTCATGACAATCAGAGCAAGCACGTAATTAAATAAATGTGAAAATGCAAGAGATTACACTAACTCAAATAAATTGCCAACTTTATTAATTAACCACTTATCTAAACCAATATATTATATAACGACCCGATTGAGATAACTAAACAAAGATACAACTCTTGCTGACTAACATAATTGCATAACTTGACAGAACCTATACTACGACATACACATACATGGCTTCTACTAGCTCGCTCCAAACTCTTCACTCCTACCCGCCCCCATCAGTTTGCGTGTCCTCGTCAGTGCTACTTGAAAAAGGGGGAAATAACTGGGTGAGCGAATGCTTAGTAGATTCTATAACAGGTAATGTATAAGTGATTAGCCAATTTAATAATGTCATGCCGAGAAACATGGAACAATAAAACAAATGCAACTGACAATAGCTACAGTGGACGGATATAAATCTTAGGGAATAACAAAGAGTATAGAAGAACAATATTCCACGGATTGGCCGAACAATCATGCAAGTATAGCAAGTCATGTTGAGTAATAGACTCATGAAGGAAATCAATGTCATAGACCACACACTAGCAAGTACTCTGTGCAATGTCACACTTTGTCATTACAAACTCCCTGGGGCTCAAGTACTTTCGGGCGCTCCTCCCAGGAGCAGACCGAGCCCTTAATGATGCGTTGGCATTGATTAGCGGATCCATGATCCCAAGTAAAATATAAACATTCATTGGAATCGGCCAAGAATTCCAAGGTTTAGTTTATGTAACTTATCTCTAAGATCAAGAGTCATCCCAATAGAGATTTGGGAAAAAGTCATAGGAATATGACTTGGAAATCAAGATTTTCCCCAAAAGGAATCCTGAAGAGGACTAGATTGCAGCCCAAGGCTACCCTTGGTATGACTGCTACATCACACAAGAAACCACGTAAAATAAGCTCTGGACACAGTGGCGGTCTTGACAAGACCGCTAGTAGGAATTGACAGTCCATATTGAACCGCTAAAAAGAGAATAAGACGGTCTACTGAGGGCCGCTAAAGGAAAGTGGCAGTCCAGGAAGGGCCGCTACCATGCTAGGTATAGTAGGGTAAAATAGTTAACTTAAACAGGTTCTTAGTTGGCTTGGGTATGGTTAGATCGAACCACGGTTCAGCCCACGTAACCCAATGTCATTTGAGAGGACTTAGGTTGGCTTGAACAAGGCTAGAGCGACTTGGAGTAAGGGTAAGTCGACTTGGCAAATTGGCACACATGCCAGTCAAGAGACAAGTAGCAGTCACTCCTTGGCCGCTAAACATAATTAGTAGTCCTAACGGGGCCATCTTCTGGTTGGAACAAATAGAGCAATCATGGTTGCCCAAACTGTAATTCGATCAAGTCGGTGGGTTTAGGCTTTAGGTGTACAACCTGCGTGACATCCTACTGGGAATCCCAGGCTCGCATGGGCTTACAAATATCTCATAATATTTGTCCAAGTCCGACAGAAGGAGTATCCGATGGAGAGCCCCAACTATTATAAGATTGAGGTTAAGAAACGCGAAAAATGAGTGTGGTGCGGTCAATCAACACTACCGGAGTGGCGTGACTGTCAAACAAGTTAACAAGTGATAGATTTGTAGAAATTAAAGCAATCATGAGTAAATTTATGTAGAACTAATTACTTGTTCATAGGAAGAGGATTGATTTACAAGTCATGCTTTGAAGGGAAAAAAGATCAACTTCCAGCATTTCTGATCCACATGAAGATTAAAATTCATATAACCCTAGTTATTAGATGCGTTTATACACAATTCATGCTGTCTAACTAATGAGAACTAAATGGAACATGCTGCAATCTGTCTGGGAACCGAGCGCAAATAGCGGTTAGGAGAGGGTTGCTAATATCGATTAGCGATCGGTCAATGACCGTTCTTACCATAAATTCAAAACATGCATTTGGCTATCTGTCGCGAGGCCGCTAATATCAATGGCAGTCTCTGGTAGACCATTACTATGAATTCTGCCATGGCCTCCAGTGAGCTCCGACACACCGTGCTTGTAACTCAATGGGAATGCAGTATGGTGCATAAAAATTGGGCAAAACTGTGTCAATCGAAAGAGAACAAGATTTCATACATGATAGCATGTTCAATGACATCTTTAGCCTATCAAAATCCTAACTTCAGATCAAAATAAGCCGAAAGTAACGCTATTGAAACCCTAATCGTGACATGCCTCCACTAAAACTCAAATTTTGAATGCTATACTACATTGAAATTGGTGCTTTTGCTATCAAAATGAAGAAGACTCAAAGGCACTCATGATGGTATGCCTTAATTAAGGTTTAGCCAACGAGAACCTACCTGAATCAAGGGAGGAAGGGAACGTCGATGCTATCGCCAGATGAAAAACCCATTCTAAAACACGTCGTCTCCGGCCTTGGTCGAGCACACTAGTGGCTGCTACTCCCAAAGGGGGTTCTCGTGAGTGTTTAGGGTCGTCTTATAGGGTTAGCGTTGATAGGAGAGTCATGTAAGGACTAGGGATCGACGAGGAGAGTCCTCACGTGATATTCACGCTTGACCAAATCAACGAGTTAATCCACCTAATTTCAGTTGCTAGGATTATGGTTTTTGATAGGAACTAGAGGGGAAATGGGCCTCTAATAAAGGTCGATCGATCAGGTCCGGAATGAGCCCATTTAAGCTCAATTTGGGCTTGAATTAGGTTGAACACGGGCTCCTCTAATGAAACACCGAGTTTTAGTCAAAACCTAAAATTGGGCCTAACCAAATTTTCTATTGGGTTGGGTTTAGAAGACAAAGCTATAAGAACAACGATCCTCTACACAAATATAATTTTTTCAGATTTTTAAAAATTAGTTAAATTTTAGCCGAAGAGAAAATTCAATTTAATATTAAGAAACTCCCAATTTCTACATAATTTTATTATTAATTAAATTCGGGATGCTACATGGACAGATAAGATGGCCAACCTAAGCACTCCCTAATACGAGAGAGGTCTCAAATATGGACAGTCTCAATGACCCTTGAAAATGAGCTTTCATGAGAAATCTAGCCATTAAGGGTTATCAAAAATCATAGTAATATCATGGCAAAATTATGGAATCAAAGGTATGGCAATTGTGGCAGTACAGTTCCCCGCGGGACATTATGAGCCCGGTCGTATGCGTGCCTAGTTAATGGGTCTCAAAATCAAAGACATAAAGCCCCGGCGCAGTAGACTGTATCTTTGAGGGGTTATGCCCTGGAAGGAAGTCAAATCATGATATCTCCCATCCTACACAAAACTTATCTCCATCTTTCTTCTGTTGCTCCCTCTTAGGTTGGGTTGTATCACGGGTATGGACTTAGTAGGAGCACCGTCCTTTAGAGGTGGTTGGTTGTGGCGTGCCACCCTCGAATGCACACCTTGCTCAAGGGAAGTCCTTAGCGAGGGGGGGGGGGATGACCACTGCTAGCCAATAGTTTGAGCCCGTCTTTGGGTGCTGCATATTGTTGTTTTCAAAAATCTTAAAAAAATTAAATATTGCCAAAAATCCTAAAAAAATTAAATATTGTCAAAAATCCAAAAAAATCAAATATCTTAAAAATCTAAAATGTCAAAAAAATATCAAAAATAAAAAAAATGTGTTTTTTGGTTCACTTTGTCATGCATTTTCTGTCTATTTTATTTTGAGAACAGGTATAATCTGTTTGCCATGTGTGCAGGTTGGAGGTGTTGAAGCTTCCATGCTCCAAATCTTCTACTCTGTCTCTTGTTCACGTCTTCTGATCTGTTCATCTCCTCAATCTTATCCTTCGATCTGTTCTGAAGCTCATGTTCTTCTCAGCTTTGGCTCACCTCGCTTCGCTTTATCATATCTTCATGAGAGGACTTTGCCTTACGATTTTTAACCTGGCGGTTCTACTTCATCTAATCTTGGGCTTTGATTGAAGAGTGTACTTGTCATGTCTTTTGCCCCCTGTGTTGTCGTCTCACGTGTTGTCTTTTGTCCCCCATATTGTTGTCGTCTCACATGTTGTCCTTTGTTCCCCATGGCTGTCGTACGACATGTTGTCTTTTGTCTCCCATGTTATCGTCCACCGTGTCCGTGTTTTCTGTCCCACCATATTTGTTGTCCCACATGTGTTCTGTCCCGCCATGTTGTGTTGTCCCCCATGTCTTGTCCCCCGTGTTGTCATCCCACTATGTCTTATCCCACTATATTTGTCATCCGTGTTTCTTGTCCCACCACGTGTGCTATCCCGCCATGTTATGTTTCTTGTCCCACCATGTTCCACAATCCCACGTGTTGGATATATTGGAATGTCAATCTATAGGGGGAGGGGGTGAATAGGTTGACCCTTTTTAAAATTGATAGAGCAATATCAACCAATTCTTTGAGTAAGCTATTTCTAAATAAGAATGCAGAATGAGATAATGAAGATAATGAAGCAGTCGGACCTATTCAAGCATCTAGCGACACACAAACCATACAGAAGAGAGCAAACCACATATGAACACTAGGTTTTTAAGGTGGTTCGGTCTCCCTATGGAAACCTACGCCCACCCCTCACTGAATCAGTGAGGATTCTTGCTGAGCCTTACAGCTTAGCTAAACAGAGGAATAATTCCTCACAACCGCTGAGCCCTACAGCTTGGCTTACAAGGGGAACCAATCCTCTTACCCGTTGAAAAATAGCTTATGGGCGAAACACCAAATCCCTTGATCCAAGCACAGCCCGCTTGATCAAGAAATCTCCCTCTACAATCACTAGTACGAGAGAGAACAGCAGTAATAGAGTTCAAAATAAACTGCAAAACATAAAATAGAAAACAGACAATTGAAAGAGTTTCAGATACAAATCAGAGATCTCGAACTCAAAGATCTGAAGGATGAAACTCTTAATCAGCAGGCTTCCTCTTTCTTGACAATGGGATGTAGAAGGGCTCGCGATGCTGCACTCTTGATGTCCCTTCTATCCTTAATGATGGAATTCTGAAGCTCTCCCTCTTCTTGTTCGTGGACCAAGCAGCACCAAAAGGAAGATGATGATCCCCGATCTTCAGCTGCTGAACTCCTTTTCACTGCTGCCTTCGACTACAACCTCTATTAGTTTTTCCCGCGGCTTTCCCCCCTCATACACGTGAATATTCCCTTGTGGGCCCCAATCAGATTTCCTGGTTGGCCCCAATGATTGTTCTCTCCTAGATGCTTCTGAAATTTTGAAGGAGAAGAGGCACGTGCCCTTTGTGCTGATGTGGCATTTAAGTTATCCATTAGCTGGGGTCCATCAATATACATGTGACGAAGCCCAGATGGCGTCAACCTTGTGTGACTGAGAGGTTAACGCATATTTGCATAACATGGAAGACTGTAATGGTTGGAAGCGTTGACGCATGAAGACCCTGCGTCAACTCACTGAGCTGACCTAGAGCCGTCTTTCCTCAGATTATGAACTGATGCGTTGGCGTTGTGCCTTTGTAGCGTTAACGCACTGAGCTACATTAGTGACTTACTCTTCTAACTTATTGAGCTGAGACGTGGACGCCTTGAGCACCTTGCTTGGACGCTGTGTGTTCCTTGAAATTCAAGATAACCAATTATATGTATATATGTTAATGAGCCCATTTCATTATGCAAATCAAATTCAAACACAGATTATCTAAATCATCATCCCTGTTGAGCTTAATACCAAATCTCATGGTTGTCATCATCAAAACCAGGGGCACAACAATCTCCCCCTTTTTGATGATGGCAACTATGAGTTAGATGACATTGCATCTTTATCCAAAAATGAAATTTGTTGAATTAAACAAGGAATTCATTTCATAGAACACATCAACAATTTAGTCCATGGTCTAACACCAAAATAAAACAAGCAGGGCAGGAATTTCATTTCATAAACCACAATCATTTCATTTGAGTCCATGGTTTCTAACACCAAAAAGAAAAACAAGCATGGCACAAAGTTTTTCTTTCACATGATACGCAGATGCAAAATTTGTCCCAGGCCCTCTCCAAGGTGAGTTTATATAGATGACTCTCCCCCTTTGCCATCATCAGGAAGGGGTGTAAGAGAGGAAGTGCCAAACTAAAGTATGTGAGCAGAAACATTATCCAGTTGCTGTTGAAGCTGAGCAATAGAGGAAGCAAAGTTGTCAAGTTTATTATAAAACTGTTGATCTCTCTACAGAACAAACTTGTGAAACTTGTGCACTTTGGTAGAAATGCCATCAAACCAGCTGTGTAAGATATCAACTAGATAATCAACTTGAGCTTTTTGTTGAGAGCCCCATTTTGGCTCAGAAGTTTCTGTGGTTGGTGGAGGGCAGTATGCATCTGTGGGAAATGGATTTTATTTATTTTAATTTATTATTTATTTTATTTATTGATTTGTTAGTTAGTTTATTAGGCGTGCCAGCCACCGGAGTGACGATTTATTATGCGCTCGAACTGACTCGGTCAGTCGATTGTGAAGTACGAGTCGGGACCGGAAGTCCGTCATACCATAAAGGCTATGACGTTAATTACGCCTTTCCAAAGAAGGACAACCCTTGATTAATCGCCAAAGTAGAAGAGCCCTGGGGCAAAAGCAATATGATAGGTATGCTCATTCATTTGCAGGATAGGAGATGCATGTGATTATGCAAAATAAGATATGATAGTAATATACGGAATAAATCCGGCAGCATATCCCCTTATCTTGGTCTATGCCAAGTGGGGAATATAGGACATCCATCTACGGAGTGCCGAGATGGAAGCCAAAAGAAAGATGGGCGTAGCCCGAGATCCAAGAGGATCGGAATACAGCGGGATGATGTCCACTCATCGTAGCATATATTGATATCCCCTTGAAGAGACCATAGGAGAACATGCAGCGGCAGAACTCCATAGGCCGGTGGGGTTGCAAAACAAACATCATACTCGGTAGAATGTAGGGGGGGTTAACCCCATTAATGTAGCTCCCCTGGACTTGAGTGAAAGGCTATCACTCCTCCCCGGGATAGTATGGGTTCCAAACAAGGGATGATAAGGCTCGGAGTGCTGGGCTTCAAGGCTCATCAATGGTTGCTAGATGATCGGATGCCTCAGTAGCCTGAGGAAAATGATGGGCATAGGAATCGGCTTTGGAGGGAGTCGGCGCGCACGAAATCGGCACGGAAGGAGCTCGGCGTGATGAGGCACCGGCTGGCTGAGAGGGGTGGTCGGCGCGGAAGCAAACCGACGCGGGCTATCACCGGCGCGCCTGCCACTCGGCGCGGAACCCGCGCCGGGAGACCAGCTCTGGGCGTCGATAGGGGAGATTTGAGGATTTGGGCCTTTAAGGCTGGGGTTTTAGGAGATCTCTTGTGTTTAATCAAGGCTTTACGGGCTCTGACGATGATGTTTAGGCAAACTGGAAGGGGAGGAGAAATTCATCCACAGAAGGTATAGGGAGACCATGGACAATCAACGAAAAATCTCATAATGATTATATTCCCCTTTATAGCGGACAGAGGGCCATAAGATAGTCTGTCTCAGGCCTCTACAACATAGTAGGGGGTTAATTCATCAGTTTAATCGATTGATGATGAAGAAAGAGAATTCTTGGTTCAGTTCTTAGTTATGTCTTGGTCCGAGTGGGGATAGCATTTTTTTTTCAATTCTTACAAAAATTCATGAATTAGTGGCTAATTCTTTATTTTTCCCGCGGATCCCCCTTTCTCCTCGGTCCACAGAGAAAAAAATCTTTGATTCTACCTTTAAGAAAAAGACGGATTCCGGAACAGATTTGATAAATACTGATAACTCTCGGAAATATTCTAATTAAAATTAATAATATAATTTAATAATTTAAAATAAATTAAATAAATTTAAAATAAATTAAATTTAAATATCAAAAAAAAACATCGCACGATATGACAGAGCGAGGATCGTGAATGAATTTCGGCAGCATCTCCCCTTATTTTGGACTATGCCAAAAGGGGAGTATACGACATCCATCCATGAGTGCCGAGATGGAAGCCAAAGGAAAGATGGGCATAGCCCGAGATCCGAGAGGATCGGAATTCAGCGAGACTGTGTCCACTGGTCATGGCATCTCGTTAATATTCCCCTAAAGGGACCAACGGAGAACATGCAGTGGCAGAACTCTGTGGCCCGACGGGGTGAAAGAGGGAAATCAGAAACCCAAACTGAAGTAAATGTAAGGGTGAAACCCCATTAGTGTAGCTCCTCCGCTTCCCACAAAATTGGATATAAATGGCCCAACAGGATTAATCCATAAAACAAAATAAGCATGCATTTATTCTCACACTGATGTGTACACACACACAGATATATATATATATATATATACATATATATATATATATATATATATATATGACCATATACATGGTCCAAATAAAGAATGATGATCAGAAGGCCCATTAGGAATTTATTAGTGCATTCATTCACTGCACATGTTTTAAACATGGGTGGACAAAGGGGTTTTACGTAATGGCTCTTGTATACACACATGCATATGATGATAGAGTTGATTTACATCACAACATGCACCAATGTGGGGTGCAGTGGAATGAGTGAAGGTTTTAGAAAGTAACGCAACAGGCATGTGCTAGTTGGATTAGAAAGTGGCTAATCACTATTCACGTACAAGCATACCTGTGAGTGGGGGGCCATGCATTGAATGGGTTTAATCTACAAAAAAGGCTTCTCGTAAAGGCAATGCAGTACGTGGGCCACTACATGCCAAAGCCATCTTGTGCATGCAAATGATGCATAGGAGAAAGTAAACGACGGGTGCATGCGTTCGGCGTCGTTCACGTATTCGGCGTGGAAATAAAAGAAAGGGATCTCGGCAGGGATTCACGTTCTCGGCGGGCTCGTGCACTCGGCGCGAGAAAGGAAAGGAGTCCCGGCGCGGGAGGTAATCGGCGCCGGTTTGGCACTGAGAGCGGTTGGCGCCGAGACTAGTTGAAAGGGGATTTTGGGGTTTAAGATTTCATGGAGGTTGCTGGGCTTAGGCTCTTCCGAATGAACAGGAAACTATTCATAGAACACAAACACCAGATCAGAGCCGAACAAAATTGATTTTCCTCATGATTTGGGAGACGAGAAAGCCACGAGATGGGTGTCTCGGGCTCCCACCCTATCAGAGGGAAATAACTTCATCTACTCACAGTATAACTCAAGGAGTAAGCGTCAGAACCCAGTATCCCCAGAGTGCAGCAATGCCTTCGCGAATGTCATTGACAGATGGGATAATACTTCCAGTGTCTCTGCAAAGTCGTAGTAGCCATAAGGCCGTCGCCCGGGGTTAAACGAAAGAAACGTAAACCGGAGCAACAAAATTTTAAGATAGAACGATGGGAGCACACGGGCGAGCATCGAAGGGATTTGGTTACAGCAACACATTTATATAAAAAAAGGAATTCTTATCATAAACAGATGCATCAATATATATCTTTCATTCATATAAAATCAAGCTTAGCCAGAATACAGACAGAAGGAAGCCTCAAGAGGTCATTGCATTACAGAGCTGGCCAGCAGAAATATAGCGATAGAGGAACATATAAACATAAGAGAAAGGAAGCAGGGGGAGGGGTAGATTGTAGCCCCGAAGGGCCTCCGACCGGTGGCAACCCACCTTGTGCGGATGCTCCGACGACCCACTTTCCTCTCTTCTTCTTCTCTCAGTCTCCTTCTGCAACTCTTCTGGAATACTTCGGTGGCTCTCTTCTTCTCTTTTTTTTTTATCACCCGTCCGCCACTCTTTTTTTTGGCTTCTTCGTCAAACCTCAGCTTTTATAGTGGGTCATATAACCCTTGAAGCATCGGCGCGGTTTCATCTTGGATCTCAACCTTAGCACAATCGGCGCGCCTCCTTCTATTGTGGACTTCGGGTTCGGATGGGCTTTGACCATGGCCTTGGCGACACTTTCACTTTGGTGGTCGATGGGCCCTGGGCGGCCCACTCCCAGTGTCCTCATCTTTTCTTTCCTCCCTAAAAAATAAGAAATATAAGATGAAATATGTTAGTATTATTATTTGTATTGCTATTATCTTATTATCTTATTATTATTTTATTATTATCATTATGTCTTCTCTTCTCTTTTTTTTATCTTTTTGTTGTTATTATTATTATTAATATTATATATCTTCTTTTCCTCTTTTCTCTCATTTTTTCATTTTCATTATTATTATTATTTATTTATTTATTTTTATGTGTCAACAAATGCCCCCCACCCGTAGGTGGCGCGAATGAGGGACGGATGAGCGGGGCCTATGGGTGAAACCCGTTTGAAAGCGTGTCTTTTTGTTCATGCGAGCATGCAGGCATTCAACAGCAAGCATAAGCTAGATATATAGAATAGCTCCCCTATATCAGGGATAGGACAAGGACAGCGCCTGCCTGTGATTCATAGACAGAGTGCGGCTCACAAGGCACAACTAAGGGAGATGTGCATGCGCAGAGAGGACATCACATAGAATATGTGCATAGCGTAAGCCACGATCTACACCCGAGGCTACTTCTCCATAGTGTGATAGTGCAAGTATGCGAGTAGCGAATCTCTGACATAGGGATACGCAGATGTTCTAGATAACATTAGAGCATTGCTCTAGCGTCTACACGCACAACTGGGGTTCTCGATTTTCGGTAGCTTCGTGCAACCCCCTTAGCTTGTTTCTAGCTCCGGACATCACCGTTCGGCACGAGTCTCCTCATGTGTCTCAATGGGGATTCCCGGCTACTAGGATTCATCCTTTATAGCAATTTTATTCCAGACGTCACCGTTCGGCGCGAGTCTCCTCATGTGTCTCAATGGGGATTCCCGGCTACTAGGATTCATCTTTTACAGCAGTTTATTACGGACTTCACCGTTCGGCGCGAGTCTCCTCATGTGTCTCAATGGAGATTCCCAACTACTAGGATTCATCCTTTATAGCAGTTTATTACGAACTTCACCATTCAGCGCGAGTCTCCTCATGTGTCTCAATGGGGATTCCCGGCTACTAGGATTCATCCTATCATTTTTCTCTCTTTTTTGAATGGGGGGGATAGACAGCTTTTTTCTCACGATTACCCCTCATGTGGGTGCAGAAGTTAGAGCACACATATAGTGTGAGGAAGAACCTTCTAGCATCCCTATGATAAGAGACCACTGAACACATTGTGGTGCAAAGTGTGTGAGTTTTGCTTTAAGCGTATCTCACGAGTTGTGTTAGCGACACAGCTATGAGTTTTCCACTGGACGCATGCACTCAGCCAATACTGAATTTTCATCCCTTAGTGTATACCGTGGCGCATACATGCTTTGAACCAGGCAACTTTATTTAGCAAGGAAATGTGGTCCTAGGAAATTGAAGGAGGTGTATTATCTTATAGTATAAGCAAGCATGCAAGCAGGGTCAACAAACACCCAAAATTTGAAAGCAAGCAATTTTTTCTTTCTTTTTCTTTCTTTTCTTTTCTTTTTTTTATTTTATATGTATGCATATATGTATATGTCACTACATATCCATTTATTTGTTCAAGCGCCTGTTGTGAATACCTGCAGGTTAGTTATTCAAAAGCAAGCAGAATTGATAACAAAATAATGGAAAATGACTTTATAGTAAGTCTCGGCGGGACGAAGGGGGGGTCGGCACTGGCCAACGAGAGCCGTTTTATTCAGATGATGAACCTGGATTAAGATGGGGTGGTAGGCCTCAACAGGGTGTCTTGGCCAAGAACAGACAGTGAGTTTTGACAGGGAGTCTAACCCAAATATAGAAAGTGGACTACAGAAGCCCGCGGTCGGCAAGGGAAGCGGGCTATGATAGCCGAAAGCAACATGGCAAGCAGGCTGTGAAAGCCAGGAGATAATGGGAGAATAGGATATGCAGACCTAGCGATAGCAGGGAAGTAGGCTTCAAGGGGAGCCCAAGTCATTGAGTTGTAGCAATCATCACGGTGGGACATGATGGTCATTGTTGAAGTAGGCTTAAGCCACAAGGGTAGCGAGACAATGGGCTTGAGGAGATGCTGGCCGACCTTGCCGATGATGACAAGGGCCATGAGGAAGTTGACCGATCTTGTCGATGATGATAAGGGTAGCAAGGAGGTTGACCGGTCTTGTCGATGGTGATAAGGGTCAGCATGAGGTTTACCGATCTTGCCGATGATGACAAGGGTCAGAAGTAGGTTGACCGATCTTGCCGATGGTGACAAGGACCGAAAAGGGTAGACGGTCTTATCGATGGTGATGAGGAGCGAAAAGGGTAGACGGTCTTACCGATGGTGACAAGGACCGGAAAGGGTAGCGACCGATCTTGCCAATGGTGACAAGGGTCGAAAAGGTAGACGGTCTTGCCGATGGTGACAAGGACCGAACAGGGTAGACGGTCTTACCGATGGTGCCAAGTGTTGTGCCCATGTGGTTTTGATGATGGTTTTAATGGTGGTTTTGATGATTGGCCTTTGAAGTGAGTTATTCACTGTGAGTCATCTTGCTGTGTGAGTCATCATGCTATTATTCACTTTCTGATCATAATGCTTTCCTTTTTCTGCTCGATTAATTCATATTTTATCATGTAAGTGAATGGAGTTCATATGGCTGTCAGATAACATGCTCTATTTAATTCTGTCTACACTCTGTCTGCACAGTTTCCATAGCAGTGCGTCAACTCATTGTGCTGATGCGTCGACCCTTCAGTCATATTTGTCTCTGTCCACACAGTAGTGCGTCAACTCCTTGAGCTGATACGTCGACTCTTCAGTTCAGTTTCTTCAAGTCTATTCATTCGTTTGGGTATCAAAGTCTGTACAGCATGCCTTAGTGTTCATATCATTAAGTCTGTACATTGGCATCTCTTCTTCAAGTCTGTACACCGGGCATCTTCTAATTGAAGTCTGTACGGCCAATGCACTTAACTCAAGTCCATACACTGGAAGCTCTTCATTTGATTGAGTCTATACATTGTCCTAGGCCAAGTGTGTACAGCGTCTCATTCATGCTTTGATTAATGAAGTCTGTACATCAGTCTTCACATTCTAAGTCTGTACAGCCGTTGGGCTTGGACTCAGAGTCTGTACACTTGATTCGCCTTTGAATTGGTCAAGTGTGTACATTCGTTTCTGAAGCCTGAAGTCTATACAGTCCAGCCTATTCCTACGTTCAAGGCTTCAGCTACACTCTAAGTCTGTACAGCCTACGTCTCATGCAGCGTCAACACTGTGAGCATTCTCAAGTCTGCAGCGTCAACGCTGTGAGTGTGTACATCGAATTCACGGTTCACAAAGTCTATACATTATGCATGTTTGAGTTGAAGTCTATACAGAGTCTGCATCCTTCGAAGTCTATACACTGGACTTTGTTTCACCAAGTCTATACACTCTCCCGTTCAAATCCTTCTAAGTCTGTACATTGGCTTCGTATCTGCAAGTCTGTACACTGGACTTCATTTCACCAACTCTATACATCCGATTGATGTTGCAGTGTTCACCAAGTCTATACATCGGTTTGATTCAAAGTCTGTACACTGCTTCACTTCGTCAAAGCCCATACATCCTCAGCTGAACCCCATGTCTGTACAACGGCCTCAATCTTCATCAAGTCTACACATTGCTTCAACCTTCTCATATTCTGTGCAGCCTGCCTTATCGATTCAAAGTCTATACATCGCTCAAGCGTTCAAAGCCTAAAGCTTGTACAACGTCCGTCTCATTCAACGTCTCTCGTCTGCAAATTCCATACATTGGACTGTAGCATCTGAAGTCTGTACAGCGTCCGTTGTCTAGAGTTCTTGAAGTATATACATTGGACTATTCTTTCGAAGTATATACACTACAATGTACATACTTAGATCTTATGACTTCATTCTTGTTGCTGACAGGAACAGGGTCGACGCTAGAGCTTAAGGCGTCCACGCACCAGTGAAGATGCATCCACGGATACTCTTCACAGCGTTAACTCTACGCAAAGACTGCGTCAACTCAGCCACTCAAGAAGCAGAGGCCTTTTCAGAAATACTCCAACGCGTCAACGCAGCAGTGGAGCAGCGTCGACGTAGCAGTTAAAGGAGCATTCACTTTCACAGGCTATTCCACTGCGTCAACGCCATAATTAAGCAGCGTCGACGCAGCAGCTAAAGAGACGAAGCTAATGGCTTACTGGAATGCCTCACTGCGTTAACGCCATTGATTGACAGCGTCGATGCAGCAAGTCAGAGTGCTGTCATTGAGCACGTGAACTAATAACTCTATACATCGGACTGAAGAGGCTAATGAAGGGCACGTGATCCGAGGTGCTTGGATCGTGATCCAAGGATGGACGAGATACTAGGATGCTGCCACATGGTCCGAATTTTTAGGGTAGGAAATGTGGAAGCCACACGCGCCCAGTGTGCCTGCTGCTGCTGCTTATAAAAGGAAGCCTTCATCCTTTGTAGAAGACTGATCGAAGAAGAAGCCTGGAGAGCAGAAAGCCCTTCGATCCAGAAAAAGAAAAGAAGAAGAAAAAGAGAAGAAGAAGAAACAGAGTGAGAGTAGAAGAAGGAAAAGAGAGAGATAGTGCTCGTGAGAAGTGAGAAGAAAGAGAGAAGAAAGAGAAGCAGAAAGAAGAGGAAGAAAAGAAGAGGAGGAGAGAGTCTATTGAAGATCAGTTCAGTCTGTTCGTGGATCAAATCCAGAACGACTATGCTGATTGAGAGCTACATCTCTTGTGTTTCATTTCCAGCTATTGTTGTTGTGTTTTTTATGTTTCCTTATTTTTTCTTTTGTTTCTTTGGTTAGCCTTGTTCTTCCGATTGCCCTGCTGGGGATCGGGTTCCTCCTGTGGATTCAGGAGAAGGGAGACCTGTCTCCGGTTCTGGGCTTATGGCTTGCAAGTCCAGGGGTCCCTCCGGTTGGAGGAAGAGAGGTCTTCGACCTCTGGTTGCTGGTGACGGGGAGTCACTGGCGGGTTCCCTCCTGGACTGGAGGAAGAGAGACTTCGGTCTCTGGTTTCGAAGTGGCTGGGAGTCACTTGGGGTGTCCCTCCGGTTGGGAGGAAGAGGGGAGTTTGTTCCCCTGGTCAAGCTGTGTGACAGCAACTATTCGCAGACTGAGTCTGCTTGGTTCTAGCATTGGCTAGTGAAGCCTCACTCCGGTTGGGAGTGAGGGGTGGATGTAGGTCTGGAGGACCGAACCACCTTAAAATTATTTGTGCAGTGGTTTGCCTTGCGTTAGCTCCATATCTTCTACCTCCCATTCACAGGTTGTGCATGCTTGGCTAGTTGCATTATCTAGAGAGTTACTTTTGAGCATTATATTCTGCTAAGTGTGTTTGGGTTGTTTAGCTATGCCTTCGTTTCTGGTTGTTCAGGTGGCTGCATTGGTGCAGTCCAACTGTTTGTTCATTTGTTGCCTTATCATTTCATCTTGGAAAGCACTTTAGTCTTTATTCCGCATATCTGTGCTTTAGAGTTTTAATTTAGGCTATATTTTCTAGAGGGATACATTCACCCCCCCTCTATATCCGGGCCTAGCACCCTAACAGTTGGTATCAGAGCGGTGTCTGCATACAAGGTCCAGCGACCTGCAGATCCGATCTTGCAGTTTTCGGTGCTAATTTGTTTTTAGTGCATCAATATTCCTGTTGCATTAATCTGTTGTGTTCTCATGGCTCATCCTCCACTATTCAGTAGTTCAAATATTAAATTCTGGCTATATCGTATGCACAAGCATGTTAACTCTATTAATCCACAATTGTGGAAGGTTATCTCTCACAGTCCACATGAACTTCCTAAGGATAAGTCTAAGTGGACTCATATTCACAAGTTGAAAAATGATGATAATGTGAGAGCTCTAAATTTAATGAAAGCTGCAATCGGTTCTGATGATTTTTCCTCTTTCTCAGGTTGTAGCTCGGCAAAGAAAATATTGGATGAATTGCTTCGCATCCACAATGGAAAGGAAGAAGAATGTCTCGTGGCAAGAAGGAGTGATCAATCAGATGAGTCATCATCCCAGATAAACTCTGAGACCGAGGATATTAGTCATGATGATTTAGTTGCCATGCATGAGCATCTACAGAAAAAATTTGAAAGAATTAAGCCAGAAAAGAGAAAATTAAGAAAAGAGAAAAATGCTGAAAATGAAAATCTAAAATCTGAATTGAAATTGAAAGAAGAATTCGAAAACAAGTTAATTGAAGAAAATTCTCATCTAAAAGATCAAAATAAAAGGCTAATGGTTCTTAATACTGTCTTTTCTGAAAAATGGTTGTCATTTGAAAAAGAAAAAACTGCTGATAAGGAAATTCAATTTGAGAATGAATTGAAACAGGAACTAGAAATTGTGAAAAATCTGAATGACACCATGAAGAAACAAATTCTCACATGTGAAGAAGATCTAACAAACTCTGAACTACTCATCTCTTCTCTTAGGAATGAAATTTTGAATTTGAATAAGTCTCTGTCTGATTCTGCTAATCAAGAGAAGCAGAATGTTGTATCCACAGATAATTGCATGAAGAAGGGCAGTAGTTCTCAAGTTAAGCAGGGAATGAGGAATAAACTTCATACAACCTTCGTACGTAGCTCAAACATAGCTAGCACCTCCACCTCATCGCCTAAACAAGTTGCTGATCAAGAAAATAAGAAAACAAAATAGAAAACAAATAAAAAGAACAATCAACATACTGAGAAAGTTCAAGGTGACAAGAAATCTCATGCTAAGTATGTTAATTGCTTCTACTGTGGGAAATTTGGTCACTTCATGTACAATTGTCTTGTGCTCAACAAGGATGATCTGAATGTTGATAAAATACATGGTAGGAAGCTTCATGTTAAGAAACCTTCTTTTGTTCAAAAGAAAAGAATTCATTGCTTCTATTGTCATAAAATTGGTCATGTTATGCATGAATGTAACTCAATGAAACAAGATGACAAGGAAGCTAAGAGATTTCATGCGAGAAGTCATGATCATCTGAATGAGAAAGTTTACTGTTGTCACTGTGGCAAATCGGGCCACATTGTAGCCCAATGTTGGCATGCTCAGGAAAGGAAGTTTAACAATAAATCTGGTAAATTCCCTGTCAATAGAAATATTTCTGATAGAAATGAATTTGTTTTTGAAAGGAAAACACTTGCATGTTTTGAATGTGGGAAGCCAGGCCATAGAGCTGCTGACTGTTGGCTGGCTTATGTTGGTAAACAGAATCTTAATTCTGTTAACAGAAAATTTCATGCAAATGCACATAGAACTCATGCTAATCAGAATGTGCATAAAATAAATCTGAAATCTGCTGCTTCTTGCTATTATTGTGGTATATTAGGTCATTCAATGAATAATTGCCATCTGATAAGATCTGATGACCTAAATGCTAAGAGGTTGTTTAGAACACCTACCAAAGGTGTCACTATTAACCATGCAGGACCCAAGACTGTTTGGGTACCTGCCCATGCAAAATAGTGTGCTAACTTGCAGGTGTGCCTTGGAAGCTGAAGAATAAAAAGGGGGAAATAAACCAAGGCACCCAAGTTGATAAAACCCCATTCAGGTAAATTTCTAAAATCTGTTCAAATGAAAATTATGGTTGAGCTGAGAAATCATGTGCTTTTGCATACATATAGTGCATTGCATTTCATTTCATTGAAAATGCCAAAAAGAGTGTCTGAATGCATGTTGACAGGGGGAGTCAATGCATCGCATATAGGTTGTCAAATGCATACTCTTGTGAGTATTCATTGCATACCCTTCATCATTGATCTTAGTTGACAAACCTTGATAATATCAGAAATCATTAAGCCTCGAAATCTCCCTTATCAATTGGTATCTTTTGGCTTTAGAATTCTATCAGTCTTTCATGAAGACTTTAATGGGACTATCTCGATCATAAATCTGAAAATTCTTGAACTAGAAATCTTCTATTATACATTTTTATGAATATCTGAAATAACTCAGGTGGTTTAAGTTTAATGTACTCAAGGGTTGACTTTAAAATCTCTTAAAAATATCTGAAGCATGTTTAATAAATCTTAACCATCTGTTTCATGTTGAGTCTTGTGAAAACTTCTGAAATCTGCACTCTTGAATACATGACTTCAACTGATTAAGTACATGAAATTATTATTGACTTGAAGCAAAGGAATTTGTCTGAATTGTCTAAAGGGCAATTGTTGTCAGAGCAATAACTTTGGTCACTGAGAAACCATGTCCAAAGGACTGTGTCATGAGGTGTCTTAGTCAACTCTGCAGAATAAAATTCATTGAAAATTCAGGCAGAGCAATGGCATGCACACTGAGAAATACAACTCCCTCATCAAGAAATGATTTGCAGTGTGTCATGATGTGTAAATGCTATCTCTGTTCATATAAAGCATAACAGTTAGTCACACTAAGTGCTTAGGGATATTGGCCTCTGATAAGGGTATATCCTCTAGTTACAAGGTGTGCACTGAACTAGAGTGCTCGTAAAATTTGTAGCATGAAAAATTGTTGAACGAATTGAAATATCTGAATATTGATGCTAAAATCAAATTGCTACAACCCTAGACAAAATCATATGACTTCATAATTGCTTGATTTCAATACTGATGCATGTAATTCCGAAAGAAGTCAATAAATTTGATTGTGTAAGAGAAAGGGAGTTTTATCAAGATAAATATGAGGGCTTAGTTCATTTTTATTAAACCATGGTTTTAGATATCAATACAGAATTTTATTGATAAACTCTGCATACATCATGCTTAAACCATGATGTTCAATAAAGCTCATTCATAAGCCTTTATAATGGAAGACTTTGAAAACTTATGTTTTGGATTTATGAGATTGATATCTCTTTGAAAATCTGGCTGAACTTCTTGGGTTTGGAGCATCCTTGAAAAATCTGTTAATTGAAACTCTTCTGCTCATGTCCTTGGTTCAACGACCTGAACTTCTCCTTGTTTGCCCCTGTGGTCTCCTTCTCATTCATTTCATAAGGTTCCATCTATTCAGGGGGAGTTTCCATGTCATATGCATCATGCTGCATAGAAACTCTTAAACGGGGAGAATTGGGATCTTGCATTTTGAAATCTCCATCTGCATATGCATTCTTACCTTCCCATGATTCATCTTGACTATATAAAAGGGGAAGATTTTTGCCAAAGGGGGAGATTATTTTTCAATTATAGCATGCTGGTTGCTTTAATTTCTCAAACTATTTTCTTTTTGATGACGTCAAAGGGGGAGAATAGTTTGAGTCATCAGATTGACTCACTTTGTAGTGTTGCCATCATCAAAAAGGGGGAGATTGTTGTGCCCATGTGATTTTGATGATGGTTTTAATGGTGGTTTTGATGATTGGCCTTTGAAGTGAGTTATTCACTGTGAGTCATCTTGCTGTGTGAGTCATCATGCTATTATTCACTTTCTGATCATAATGCTCGATTAATTCATGTTTTATCATGTAAGTGAATGGAGTTCATATGGCTGTCAGATAACATGCTCTATTTAATTCTTTCTACACTCTGTCTGCACAGTCTCCACAGCAGTGCGTCAACTCATTGTGCTGATGCGTCGACCCTTCAGTCATATTTGTCTCGGTCCACACAGTAGTGCGTCAACTCCTTGAGCTGATGCGTCGACTCTTCAGTTCAGTTTCTTCAAGTCTATTCATTCGTTTAGGTATCAAAGTCTGTACACATCTCTTCTTCAAGTCTGTACACCGGGCATCTTCTAATTGAAGTCTGTACAGCCAATGCACTTAACTCAAGTCCATACATTGGAAGCTCTTCATTTGATTGAGTCTATACATTGTCCTAGGCTAAATGTGTACAGCGTCTCATTCATGCTTTGATTAATGAAGTCTGTATATCAGTCTTCACATTCTAAGTCTGTACAGCCGTTGGGTTTGGACTCAGAGTCTGTACACTTGATTCACTTTTGAATTGGTCAAGTGTGTACATTCGTTTCTAAAGCCTGAAGTCTATACAATCCAGCCTATTCCTACGTTCAAGGCTTCATCTACACTCTAAGTCTGTACAACCTACGTCTCATGCAGCGTCAATGCTGTGAGCATTCTCAAGTCTGCAGCGTCAACGCTGTGAGTGTGTACATCGCATTCACGGTTCACAAAGTCTATACATTATGCATGTTTGAGTTGAAGTCTATACAGAGTCTGCATCCTTCTAAGTCTATACACTGGATTTTGTTTCACCAAGTCTATACACTCTCCCGTTCAAATCCTTCTAAGTCTGTACATTAGGCTTCGTATCTGCAAGTCTGTACACTAGACTTCATTTCACCAACTCTATACATCCGATTGATGTTGCAGTGTTCACCAAGTCTATACATCGATTTGATTCAAAGTCTGTACACTGCTTCACTTCGTCAAAGTCCATACATCCTCAGCTGAACCCTATGTTTGTACAACGACCTCAATCTTCATCAAGTCTACACAGTGCTTCAACCTTCTCATAGTCTGTGCAGCCTGCCTTATCGATTCAGAGTCTATACATCGCTCAAGCGTTCAAAGCCTAAAGCTTGTACAGCGTCCGTCTCATTCAACGTCTCTCATCTGCAAAGTCCATACATTGGACTGTAGCATCTGAAGTCTGTACAGCGTCCGTTGTCTAGAGTTCTTGAAGTATATACATTGGACTGTTCTTTCGAAGTATATACACTACAATGTACATACTTAGATCTTATGACTTCATTCTTGTTGTTGACAGGAACAGGGTCGATGCTAGAGCTTAAGGCGTCCACGCACCAGTGAAGATGCATCCACGGATACTCTTCACAGCGTTAACTCTACGCAAAGGCTACGTCAACTCAGCCACTCAAGAAGCAGAGGCCTTTTCAGAAATACTCCAACGCGTCAACACAGCAGTGGAGCAGCGTCGACGCAGCAGTTAAAGGAGCATTCACTTTCACAGGCTATTCCACTGCGTCAACGCCACAATTAAGCAGCGTCGACGCAGCAGCTAAAGAGACGAAGCTAATGGCTTACTGGAATGCCTCACTGCGTTAACGCCATTGATTGACAGCGTCGACGCAGCAAGTCAGAGTGCTGTCATTGAGCACGTGAACTAATAACTCTATACATCGGACTGAAGAGGCTAATGAAGGGCACGTGATCCGAGGTGCCTGGCTCGTGATCCAAGGATGGACGAGATACCAGGATGCTGCCATGTGGTCTGAATTTTTAGGGCAGGAAATGTGGAAGCCACACGCGCCCAGTGTGCCTGCTGCTGCTGCTTATAAAAGGAAGCCTTCATCCTCTGTGGAAGACTGATCGAAGAAGAAGCCTGGAGAGCAGAAAGCCCTTAGAAGAAGAAAAAGAGAAGAAGAAGAAAGAGAGTGAGAGCAGAAGAAGGAAAAGAGAGAGATAGTGCTCGTGAGAAGTGAGAAGAAAGAGAAGTAGAAAGAAGAGGAAGAAAAGAAGAGGAGGAGAGAGTCTATTGAAGATCAGTTCAGTCTGTTCGTGGATCAAATCCAGAACGACTATGCTCATTGAGAGCTACATCTCTTGTGTTTCATTTCCAGCTTTTGTTGCTGTGTTTTTTATGTTTCCTTATTTTTTCTTTTGTTTCTTTGGTTAGCCTTGTTCTTCCGATTGCCCTGCTGGGGATCGGGTTCCTCCTGTGGATTCAGGAGAAGGGAGACCTGTCTCCGGTTCTGGGCTTGTGGCTTGCAAGTCCAGGGGTCCCTCCGGTTGAAGGAAGAGAGGTCTTCGACCTCTGGTTGCTGGTGACAGGGAGTCACTGGCGGGTTCCCTCCTAGTCTGGAGGAAGAGAGACTTCGGTCTCTGATTCCAAGTGGCTGGGAGTCACTTGGGGTGTCCCTCCGGTTGGGAGGAAGAGGGGAGTTTGTTCCCCTGGTCAAGCTGTGTGGCAGCAACTGTTCGCAGACTGAGTCTGCTTGGTTCTAGCATTGGCTAGGTAAGCCTCACTCCGGTTGGGAGTGAGGGGTGGATGTAGGTCTGGAGGACCGAACCACCTTAAAATTATTTGTGCAGTGGTTTGCCTTGCGTTAGCTCCATATCTTCTACCTCCCATTCACAAGTTGTTCATGCTTGGCTAGTTGCATTATCTAGAGAGTTACTTTTGAGCATTATATTCTGCTAAGTGTGTTTGGGTTGTTTAGCTCTGCCTTCGTTTCTGGTTGTTCAGGTGGCTGCATTGGTGCAGTCCAACTTTTTGTTCATTTGTTACCTTATCATTTCATCTTGGAAAGCTCTTTAGTCTTTATTCTGCATATCTGTGCTTTAGAATTTTAATTTGGGCTATATTTCTAGAGGGATACATTCATCCCCCCTCTGTATCCGGGCCTAGCACCCTAACAACAAGGACCAAAAAGTGATGATAGCAGGCCGTTGGGGCCAGGGTAGCAGGTTAAAAGAGCCAGAGGTAGCAAGCTGTAAAGCCAGGATCAGCAGACTATAAGGTCTGGAAACATAAAACTATATGAGTCAAAGATAGCAGGATATAGGAGCCAATAACAGCATGCTTTAAGAGCCAGAATAGCAGGTCGTAGAAGCCAGAATAGCAAGCTACGAGACCCAGAGACAGCAGGCTATAAGAGCCAAGATAGCAGGCCGTAGAAGCCAGGAATATAAGAGCCAAGATAGCAGGCCGTAGAAGCCAGGGATAGCAGTCTACGAGAGCCAGAGACAGCAGGCTATAAGAGTCAGAATAGTAGGCTGTAGAAGCCAGGAATAGCAGGCTACGAGAGCCAGAGGCAGCAGGCTATAAGAGCGAGGACATTAGGCTGTAGAAGCCAGGAATAGCAGGCTACGAGAGCCAGAGACAGCAGGCTATAAGAGCCAGAATAGCAGGCTGTAGAAGTCAGGAATAGCAGGCTACGAGAGCCAGAGACAGCAGGCTATAAGAGCCAGGACAGTAGGCTGTAGAAGCCAGGAATAGCAGGCTACGAGAGCCAGAGACAATAGGCTACAAGAGCCAGAATAGCAGGCTGTAGAAGCTGGGAATAACAGGCTACGAGAGCCAGAGATAGCAGGCTATAAGAGCCAGGACAGCAGGCTATAGAAGCCAGGAATAGCAGGCTACAGAAGCCAGGAATAGCAGGCTACGAGAGCCAGAGGCAGCAGGCATCGAGAGCCAAAAAATAGCAGAGATATCAGGCTGCGAAAGCCAGAGAGCAGTAAGGAATCGAGCTTGTGAAAGCCGAAAGGTAGTTTAGCCGAATTATATGGTTGCAGGTCTTAGCCGAAGAGGCTAAGCCAGAATGTAAGATAGCTGAAACGTGGGATAGCGAGCTTCAGTCGAAATGACTAAGCTAAAGGATGACATAGCTGAGAGTCATGATAGCGGGCTTTGGCTAAGCCGAGAGATAAGATAGCTGAGGTGTGAGGTAGCAGCTTTTGGCCGGATTGGCTAAGCCGAAAGATAGGATAGTGGTCACATGCTGTGGGGAAGCGGGCTTCCAAGCCGACATCCAGGAGGATGGAATGTGTGTTGAAATTGAGGAGAGAGGGACTAAATAGTAATAATCAAGGGAAATGGGCTTCGACGATAGGTCTAGGCCATTGCATTGCGTTGATTATTGCAATGGGACGGGTGGATGAGTCCTGATAGCAAGCTTTGGCCAAAAATGGCTAAGCCGACGGATGAAGTAGTTGGAAATTGTAATAGCAGCTTTGGCCGGAATGGCTAAGCCGAAAGATAGAATAGTCAAAAATTACGATAGCAGCTTTGGCTGGAATGGCTAAGCCGACAGATAGAGTAGTTGAAAATCATGATAGCAGCTTTGGCTGGAATGGCTAAGCCGAAAGCTAGAATAGATGAAAATTATGATAGCAGCTTTGGCTGGAATGGCTAAGCCGAAAGATAGAATGGTCGAAAATTATGATAGAAGCTTCGGCCAGAATGGCTAAGCCGATAGATAGAGTAGTTGAAAATCATGAGAGAAGCTTCGGTCGGAATGACTTAGCCGGGGGACGAGATAACCAACAAATTGTGATAGCGGCTTTGGCCAGAATGGCTAAACCGAAAGAGGAGATAGCTGAAAATTTGTGGTAGCGGCTTCGGTCGGGATGGCTGAGCCGGAGGACGAGACAATCAACAAATTGTGATAGCGGCTTTGGCCAGAATGGCTAAACCGAAAGAGGAGATAGTTGAAGAATTGTAATAGCGGCTTTGGCCGGGATGGCTGAGCCAGAGGGCGAGACAATTAACAAATTATGATAGCGGTTTTAGCCGGATGATGGAATGGCTGAAAATGTATAATAGCGACTTCGGCTGTCGAGGTGGATGAGCCAAAAAAATGAGATACTTGAAATGCATGATAGGGGTGTTGGGCTTGCCAACAAGGATAGCTGGCTTCGACTGGATGTCAAAGGCCAGAAGATAGGATAGCGGATCCTTGTAGGATGTTGGACTTGGAAGCAATCTAGAATTGATGTTGCCTTGACGAACTGTCGAAGACAACCCATGCATCTGACCCAGACGGGAGATCTGTGTCAAAGGTAGAATCTAGATGCCAACTTGACAATATGTCGGAGCTGACAAACCTTGCTTAGACGGTAGGTCGAGACAAGGGTAGAATGTAGATGTCGACCCGACGAGATGTCAGAATCAACAAACCTTGCTCGGACGGCGTGTCGGGGACAAGGGCAGAATACAGACCTCGACCCGACGAGATGTCGGAATCAACAAACCTTGCTCAGACGGGAGGTCTGAAACAAGGGCAGGGTATATAAATGGGCATTGACTTGACAGAACATCGAAATCAAACAACTCAGCGAAGATGTGTGGTCTAGGCCAAGGGTAAAACCTAGCCGGCTGACAAGGGCTAAGAATGGTACCTTCCAAAAGTACTCTTGGTACAGACCAGTCCATAGTGCGGGCTGTGTTGTCCGGTGGGACTATTAATGGATTTAACTGTGTTGTTATAGCACCGGTGGGGCTAGGGATTAACATCTGAGAGCTCGGCCAAGGTGGGGTGCCTTGAGCCAGAGGGAAAAGGTTTATGGGCCTAGCCTAGTGGCAATACTTAAGAGCTCGACGCGGATGGAGTGCCTTGCGCCGAGGAAAAAGCTTATGGACTGAGCTCGGCGGGGCTTAATGGACAAAGTCTAAGAGCTCGGTGAGGGCGGAGTGCCACTTGACCAAGGCAGGTAGAACTCGGCCAGGGCGGAGTGCCACGAGACCAAGGTAGGTAGAGCTCGGCCAGGGTGGAATGCCACTAGACCAAGGTAGGTAGAACTCGGCCAGGGCGGAATACCAAGGCAGGCAGAACTCGGCCAGGACGGAATGCCACTAGACCAAGGTAGGTAGAGCTCGGCCGGGGCGGAATGCCACCAGACCAAGGCAGGTAGAGCTCAGCCAGGGCGGAATGCCACCAGACCAGGGTAGGTAGAGCTCGGCCAGGGCGGAATGCCACTAAACCAAGGCAGGTAGAACTTAGCTAGGGCGGAGTGCCACTAGACTAAGGTAGATAAAACTTAGCTAGGGCAGCGTGCCACTAGACTAAGGTAGGTGGAACTTAGCTAGGGCGGAGTGCCACTAGACTAAGACAGGTAAAACTTAGCTAGGGTGGAGTGCCACTAGACTAAGGCAGATAGAGCTCGGTTAGGGCGGAATGCCACTAGACCAAGGTGGGTAGAGCTAGGCTAGGGCGGAATGCCACTAGACCAAGGTAGGTAAAGCTCGATCAGGGTGGAATGCCACTAGACCAAGAGTAGGTATAACTCAGCTAGGGCGGAGTGCCACTAAACTAAGGTGGGTGAAACCAAGCTAGGGCAGAGCGCCACTAGACTAAGGTAGATAAAGCTCGGTTAGGGCGGAATGCCACTAGACCAAGGTAGGTAGAGCTCGGCCAGGGCGGAATGCCACTAGACCAAGGTAGAGGTAGCTTGATCAGGGCGGACTGCCACTAGACCAAGGTGGAGGTAGCTCGATCCGGGCGAACTGTCACTAGACCAAGGTGGAGGTAGCTTGATCAGGGCGGAGTGCCGCTAGACCAAGGTGGAGGTAGCTCGATCCGGGCGGACTGTCACTAGACCAAGGTGGAGGTAGCTTGATCAGGGCAGAGTGCCACTAGACCGAGGTGGAGGTAGCTCGATCCGGGCGGAGTGCCACTAGACCAAGGTAAAGGTAGCTCGATCAGGGCGGAGTGCCACTAGACCAAGGTAAAGGTAGCTCGATCTGGGCGAAGTGCCACTAGACTAAGGTAAGGGGTAGCTCGATCAGGGCGGAGTGCCACTAGACCAAGGTGGAGATAGATCGATCTAGGCGGAGTGCCACTAGACCAAGGTAAGGGGTAGCTCGATCAGGGCAGAGTGCCACTAGACCAGGGTGGAGATAGCTCGATCCGGGCAGAGTGCCACTATACCAAGGTAAAGGTAGCTCGGTCAGGATAGAGTGCCACTAGACTAAGGGTAGGTATAGAGCTCGGTCAGGGCGGAATGCCGCTGGACCAAGGGTAGGTAGAACTTAGCTAGGGTGAAGTGCCACTAGACTAAGGCGGATAGAGCTTGGTCAGGGCGGAATGGCACTAGACCAAGATGGGTAGAACTTAGCTAGGGAAGAGTGCCACTTGGCTAAGGCAGGTAGAACTTAGCTAGGGCAGAGTGCCACTAGACTAAGGCAGATAAAACATAGCTAGGGCAGAGTGCCACTAGACTAAGGCGGGTGGAACTTAGCTAGGGCAGAGTGCCACAAGACTAAGGTGGATAGAGCTCGGTCAGGGCAGAATGCCACTAGACCAAGGTGGGTAGAACTTAGCTAGGGCGGAATGCCACTAGACTAAGGCAGGTAGAACTTGGCTAGGACGGAATGCCACTAGACCAAGGCATATAGAGCTTGGTTAGGGCGGAATGCCACTAGACCAAGGTGGGTAGAGCTCGGTCAGGGCGAAATGCCACTAGACCAAGGTAGGTAAAACTTAGCTAGGGCAGGGTGTGTAGCACCCCTGATTATTAAAGGAATAATAATTCCTAAATAAACTAAAAAAAAAACTTGTATAGAAACGAGTAACTACACACTTAATGGGCCTTAAAACCAAGTACCTCCATATGAGTATACATAAATACTCACAAAACTAACCCACATATATATATATATTAAATGGTCCTTTCTAACCCAAAGCCTAAGGCCCATATACATAAAGCTAACCCATTAACTAATATATGTATATATATATTCACATAAGCAAAGCCACGTACACACCAAAAAGGGCCTTCATAGATGCATGATGCCAAAGCCCATATGCCAGTTCGAGAGTGCAGAGATAGCCTTAGGGTTTTCATATGAAAATAGAGAAGGTGGCTGTTAATATAGGAAAGAATGGTAGTGCACGGAAGGGTTTTTCCTTTGATGGCCATCGCCCTTTTAGACCCTTCCGTTGATAGCTTTCAACCCCGTACTCCTATATATACATAAGCATACCCTCGAACGTATCAACGTTGGTTGCTGTTCGAAGGGTGGGCGTCTTCATCCTGCTGCATTCTTCTTCCTTCTGTTGTTATTGTTGTTTTGACGAAAGAGAAACAACAACTCCTCTCACTTTTTCTTCATCATCTTGCAGAGAACTGAGGGCGGTTCGTTGTCCTCCGAGCTTCTTCCTCTCCTTCCTCCTGCTGTGCAGACGTGCAAGAAGAGGCTTCATCCTCTTCTTCCTTCTTCTTCCTGCCTGTCGGACGTGAGAAGCATGAGGCTTCTTCCCTTCAACCACCTGCAAGCCTTGAAGAAGTGCCTTCTTCCTCCTGCGGTTGCTCTGTTTGAAACAGAGTACCGTAACAGCACAGAATCTTCATCCTGTGCATCGTTCCAATCTTCAACACAGGTAGGTTTTCTCAAGTTTCATAGCCCAAACAAAGTTAAATCATGATTTAAGGCCAACATGATAGATAAAATCATCTTTTATATCATGCATATGGTTATCGATGTGTTCGGTCGAGAATTGAAATTTTACAGTAAATAGCGACCCTTTCTAGGGCGCTAATTCATTTTGACGCCCATCAAAATAGTCGTCAATTTCCAATTGAAAATGACGACTTGATGTATGTCGTGTCTTATGAAAATGACGCCACCGTTTAGGGCGTTATAAGAATAGATGGTGACAACCCCCATGTCGTCATTTAATGAAATTCTAAAAAGATTGATCAACGATAGTCGTCAATTGAACATATGTCAGTTATGAGTTTTAGCATTAATAGTTGTTCCTATGTATATAAGTATCCTTTGGCCATGAAAATTTATGGGCGTACTATTGGGGTGGAGACCGAGGTAGTGAAAGTGGTTGCACCATTTTTCGTGCCCCCTATCGCAAGATCCCCCGTCTCTTAACGAAAAATTATTTTGAACGTATGGTTAGGTAGAGTTTTTCGAGCCGGTCATTTCGGTATATCATAAGCCCAATTCCGACGTGGTTACGTCGGGAAACGAGAGGACTAAAGAGTTGATATAATTTGACAATTTTGAATTGACGACATATCGTATGTCGTCAAACTTGTTTTGACGCCACCTATAAAGGCGTCAAATGTTTATTATATATATATATATAACTTCTGATTATATCTTTTAAAATACATATCTATTAAACTATGCAACATAAAATTATAAAAAATATATTTCTGGAATCTTTGAATTTTTCTCCTAATTATCATATATTCTATTTTTTTCTAAATTATTTTATATAAATAAATATGTCTTTGAATATATGTTTTAAAATTATTCAAGGGAGATGTCAGAATTTACGTTTTTGAAATGACGACATTGAGAATGTCGTTGATTTATTTTGACGACATTTTGTAATGTCGTCATATCTTTAAATATATATATATATATATATATATATATATATATATATATATATATATATGTATATATTTGTAACTATATCTTTGAAAATTCATATCTATTAAGATATGTAACAGAAAATTATAAAAATATATATTTCTGGAATCCTTGAATTTTCTCCTAATTATCATATATTTTATTTCTCTAAATTATTTTAAATAAATAAATATGTATTTGAATGTATATTTTTGAAATTATTCAATTAAATAGATATTGATGTGAATTCTTGTTAAATAAATTAAGTTAAAAATCATAGAATTAATGCCTCTCCAAGTGGACGCTAATTAATAAAGGACACTACTCACGGACGTCAATTAAAATAAGTTTATTTAATTATAGTTAATTATAGAATTGGATTGACGTGAATTCTATAATTAACGCATTCATGTCCTCACCGTTTTCTTCTGATTTTAACTCATACCGCGGGTCTTCTGGCACTTTCATCTCACGTCCGTAGATGGAGTCCTTGTTTCATGATTGGTTCACGTATACACCTCAACTCTCGGTAACATACGAGCCCTCCGTTGGACATTCCGTTCCTTCGGACTGGCAAGTTAGTCATTGGGACCTCCGTAAGTCTCCTCGTAGCCTTGGATTCCCTCAAGACCGACTGAGCTGGTTGTACCTTAAACACCTTGTACCTTTTGATTGCCACGTCTTATGGTAAACCGGCCCTCTCATGGTGCCATCTTGGTCCGTGAGAGAAGAATCCTAGCCAGTGGAATGATGATATCCCACTAGGCGATGTCTTGGATTGAGTCCCTTATAGATGGGGTCAATCTCTCAGCTTGATTCATGTCCCTTGATTGGTGACAGGTTTAGTCATCCACTCAAGTTATCTCGGCTACCTAGTTAAGGTACCGATTCTACCCAGGTTATCGACATGTCATGGTTCTCGTTGGTTTTATCATTGACCATCTAATGTTCTTCCTTGAATTCCGTGGAACCTATCCACGAATCTACCTTGATATCCTACATGAGTTTGTTCTTGGAATTCCATGGCTATCACTAAAGTGGTTGTCTAGATATTACATGTAACAATGTCCACGCATATAGGGCCCGATCTGGTCCTGGGAGGAGCACCCGAAAGTACTTGTGCCCATGGGAGTTATATTGATCACGGTGTGGCATTGCACCGAAGTGCTTGCTTGAATCTACGACACTACACTATCTCTCTCTCGCGTGCTTAACTTGACATGACTTGCGTGGCCCGGAATGAGCAAAGTACTTGCTTGTTAATGGCCATTATCTCATGACATGAAAAACTTTATTGATATACTCGGTACTTGTTCAAATACTTGAAATCTTGAATACTTGAAATTCCTTATCTTGGATCAACAGCACATGTTATTTCCTCTCGTTATCATGTTCAATTCCGTATCATCCTATTTTACATGTTTTACATGCTAGACTTACATTTTCATTTGGAAGAAGTAATTACTTAAACCAATTGCTAGTTCTTGAGATATAATTCCTACTGAGCGTTCGCTCACCAAGTTCTTTCCCCCAAACCTTTCAGGTAATACGGACCCTCACTCGGACCCGGATGGGCAGGAGCAAGAGTGACGAGCGTAGAATCTGCAAGCGCCATGCTGCTACACCTTATCATGTCGAGTCGTCTTTAGTTTATTCCTTGGAGGCTTGTCGTTAGATATTTTGTTATGTCAAGAGTTGTTACATTTAAGGCTTGTAGGCCTGATTAGAATTGTATCGTCTTGGAGTTATGTGACTTTGTTTAATGGTTAAGTTGTTATCGATGGTATCATTATATGGTTAAGTTTTAAAATTCTCGTCTTATTGCGCACTCTGTTGTGATGTAGAAATTCTACTTGCTCTGATTGACATGATTGATATAAACTCGTCACGTTCTCCCGGGTTCCTTCCGCGCTCGGGGCGTGACAGTTTTTGTGGTATCAGAGCCTAAGATTTCAAATTCCTAGGAAACCCAAGTCCAAGGTTAGGTCTATTCCTAAACTGTGAGGATGGGTAGCACCGTGGGTAAAGTCCTTGTAGGGCTTCCAACTACAAATTCCAACATGTAACTAATTAAGGTTAACTCCTTGTAGGACTATGGCTGATGAACGCGCACAATGGCGTGAAATGCAACGAACTGTTCAGGGCCGGACTCAGGCCATACAACAAGTGGCTCAAGGTGGGGCACACCATGGAGCTGGCGACCTCCATCGGAGTTTTAGAAATCTCAACCCTCCGAGGTTCACAGGTTCATCAAATCCCGAGGATGCGGAGAATTGGATAAAGGAGATCGAGCGAATCTTTCGCGTCATGCAATGCGCGGATGGTGAAAAGGTGCTTCTGGCCACGTTCCAACTGGAACGGGACGCCCGTGCTTGGTGGGAGTCCGTTGAGGCCACCTTGCTTGAAGATCACGTTACATGGGAAGAATTTGTCGAGCACTTCAATAGCAAGTATTTCTCTGACCGTGTTCAGGAGAAAAAGGCCGCGGAATTTGCTGCCTTGAAGCAACGATCCTTGTCGGTGGCCGACTACGAAGCCCAGTTCTCCAGGTTATCTAGATATGCACCACACTTAGTATGCACTGAGAAGATGAAGGCAAGAAGGTTCTTGAATGGGTTACGACCCCAATATATCACTCAGCTCGCTCCCTTGGATATTCAAGTGTACTCAGAGATGGTGCGTCGTACCCAGCTGCTTGAAGACGCTACAGAATTGTCTGACAAAATCCGTTGTAAGGATAAAAGGGAGAATGCCACAAGCCCCAACACTTTTAAACCGTCTTTCAAAAAGCGGACCAATAATGGAGGCGAACCCTCCAAGGAGAAGAAATTCAAGAAGGGCAATAACAAACCTTTCTCTATCACGGCACCGCCAAAGGAGAAATGTCAATATTGCGACAAGCCGGGTCATCAGGCTGCGGAATGTTGGAGAAGGCTCGGAGCATGCCTTCGTTGTGGGAGTAAAGAACACCGTATTCCCGACTGTCCAATGATGAACGAGCAAAGTGAGCCGGAGACAAAGGAAGAGAAGCGTCCGGCAAAGAAGCAAGGACGTTTACAAGCTCTCCAAGAGACGGAACCAACCGAGGGTGGGTTGGTGGAAGGTATTTTGTCTGTCTGCTCTAAATCTGCTCAAGTACTATTTGATACTGGCGCCACACATTCTTTTGTTTCAAGAAAATTTGCTGCTTCATTCTCTATGGAACCTGAATGGATAAACTTGGTGATTTCTACCCCGTTAGGGAATGAGTCTGATGTCACTTTCCATTACCCAAACTGCAACATTATAGTTAAAGGCCACAACTTACCTGCAGATTTAATATGCTTAGACTTGAAGGAGTACGATGTAATTTTAGGGGCCAATTGGCTATCCACCCACCGGGCAACTGTAGACTGCCGAAATGGAAAAGTAACTTTTGTGGATTACCCGGAGTTAACTTACATTACCCCCCGGAAGAGATCACCAGTCATCTCTGCTCTTCGACCCCACAAACTTATCAACAAAGGATGCGAGGGATTCTTAGCATTTATAACTGCCACGGAGGCTAAGGTAGCTAGACTAGAAAACATTCAAGTGGTTCGGGAGTTTCCCGATGTTTTCCCTGAAGACTTGCCTGGTTTGCCACCAGAGAGAGAGGTCTCATTCACTATAGACCTTGTTCCGGGTGCCGGACCTGTTTCCAAAGCACCCTACAGAATGTCCCCCGCAGAATTGAAGGAATTGAAGGAGCAGCTTATGGAGCTATTGAAGAAAGGATTTATCAGACCAAGTACTTCCCCATGGGGAGCACCAGTACTGTTCGTCAAGAAGAAGGATGGATCGATGAGGCTGTGCATCGATTATCGGCAGCTGAACCACCTCACTATCAAAAATAAATACCCACTGCCGAGGATCGATGAACTCTTCGATCAGATTTCTGGAGTAAAGTATTTCTCAAAAATTGATCTTCGATCGGGTTATCACCAATTAAGGATCAAGGTCGAGGATATTCACAAAACTGCATTCCGAAGCAGGTACGGGCATTGTGAATTTACTATTATGCCTTTTGGACTAACAAATGCCCCTGCAGCTTTTATGCAGCTTATGAATAGCATCTTTAGACCGCATCTGGATAAATTTATTGTGATTTTTATCGATGATATCCTGATATATTCGAAGTCTGAAGAGGAGCATTAAGTGCATTTGAGGATAGCATTGCAGATATTGAGGGATAATCAATTATATGCCAAATTTAGCAAATGCGAGTTTTGGCTTGAAGAAGTGTCCTTCTTAGGACACGTAATTTCAAAGGGTGGAATCTCAGTGGACCCCGCAAAGGTCGAAGCAGTAAGGAACTAGGAACAACCGACAAATGCAACAGAAATTAGGAGTTTCCTGGGTCTTACTGGTTATTACCGGCGTTTTATTAAGAACTTCTCGAAGATTGCAGTACCACTCACCAGGCTGACCCGCAAGGAAGTGCCATATGAGTGGAATGAGGAATGTGAACAAAGCTTCCAAACATTGAAGGACCGTTTGACCACTGCTCCTGTCTTGGCCCTTCCTATTGAAGGAGAGAAGTACGAGGTATATACCGATGCTTCCGGTATTGGCCTCGGTTGTGTATTAATGCAACTGGGAAGAGTTATTGCATACTCTTCTAGGCAGTTGAAGAAGCATGAAGAAAACTACCCGGTGCATGACTTGGAGTTGGCCGCGGTAGTATTTGCACTAAAAATCTGGAGACACTACCTCTACGGAGAACAATTCATAGTATTCTCCGATCATAAGAGCCTCAAATATCTGTTCTCTCAGAAGGAGCTTATTATGAGACAACGTCGATGGCTGGAATATTTAAAAGACTTTGATTTCACTATTCAATATCACCCCGGTAAAGGGAATTCGGTAGCTGATGCCTTGAGTCGAAAGCCGAGAGCCCTTATAGCCAGCTGTATGATAGGGGAATGGAAACTATTAGAGGAATTCTCTAGATTAAATATAAGCACGGACCAGAAAGACGGGTGTATTACTCTCTCTCACATGAGTGTGCATCCGGACTTGCTATCCGAAATCAAGAAGTTGCAAGATGAAGATCCTAGAATGATTGAAATCAGGCAGAAACTAGATCAAAGAACCGCGTTCAAGCTAGCAATTGATGGAAGACTAATGTTTCAGGAAAGGACATGTGTTCCGGACTGTCCTGAGTTGAAAAGGAAAATTCTAGATGAAGCTCACCACTCTAGGTATACCATTCATCTTGGAGCAACTAAGATGTACAAAGATTTAAAAAGAACTTTCTGGTGGCCGAACATGAAGAGGGAGGTAGCGAACTTTGTATCTCGCTGTCTCACGTGCCAACAAGTAAAAGTAGAACACCAAAGACCCGCCGGAAAGTTACACCCCCTTGATATTCCCAAATGGAAATGGGAGGGAATTGGTATGGATTTCATCATGGGATTGCCTAAATCCAGAGGCAAACATGATGGTATTTGGGTAATCATCGACCGACTGACCAAGTCGGCGCATTTCTTGCCAATTAAGAGTCGATGGTCGGTTGATGTTTTGGCCGCATTGTATATTAAAGAGATCGTGAGATTGCATGGAGTCCCAACATCGATCGTGTCTGACCGAGACCCTCTCTTCACTTCTCATTTCCGGAAGGGTCTACAACACTCCTTGGGGACGAAGCTCAATTTCAGTACTGCTTTCCACCCCCAGACCGATGGTCAGACCGAGAGAACAAATCAAATAGTTGAAGACATGTTACGGGCTTGCATTATTGACTTTGGCGGAGGTTGGCATGATCATTTGCCCCTAACCGAGTTTGCATACAACAATAGTTATCAAGCCAGTATGCAGATGGCTCCATTTGAAGCCTTGTACGGCAGAAGTTGCCGATCTCCTATATGCTGGGATGAAGTTGGCGAGAAGCAACTACTAGGGCCTGATATGGTAAGAAACACAACAGAAAAGGTTGAACTTATCCGAGAGAGACTCAAAGTGGCACAATCCCGACAGAAATCTTATGTAGATAATAGAAGAAGGGAATTAGAGTTCTAAGTTGGAGACCATGTTTACCTCAAGGTCTCACCCGGTCGAGGAATAAGAAGGTTCGGAGTTAAAGAAAGCTTACACCGAGGTTCATTGGTCCATTCGAAATATTGGAAAGAGTTGGCGAGGTAGCTTATCGTCTTGCTTTGCCTCCTCAATTGTCGGAAGTGCATAACGTATTCCACGTTTCTATGCTGAAGAAATATGTGCACGACCCTTTTCACGTCATTGATCATAGTAACTTAGTGATTTAGAGGGACCTCACTTATGAACAAAAGCCAATGAAGATTCTTGATCGGGAGGTCCGAGTCCTAAGAAACAAGACCATTCCCATGGTAAAAGTGCAGTGGAACAAATGCTTGGAATAATAAGCTACATGGGAAACTGAGGAATCAATGCGAAGGAGATATCCGAAATTTTTCTAAATTGTAAGTAATCTATACCCTCCATGTCTCCATTCACGCAATTGAATTTGGGGACCAAATTCTTTTAAGTGGGGGAGGGTGTAGCACCCCTGATTATTAAAGGAATAATAATTCCTAAATAAACTTAAAAAAAAACTTGTATAGAAACGAGTAACTACACACTTAATGGGCCTTAAAACCAAGTACCTCCGTATGAGTATACATAAATACTCACAAAACTAATCCACATATATATATATATTAAATGGTCCTTTCTAACCCAAAGCCTAAGGCCCATATACATAAAGCTAACCCATTAACTAATATATGTATACATATATTCACATAAGCAAAGCCACGTACACACCAAAAAGGGCCTTCATAGATGCATGATGCCAAAGCCCATATGCCTGTTCGAGAGTGCAGAGATAGCCTTAGGGTTTTCATATGAAAATAGAGAAGGTGGCTGTTAATATTGGAAAGAATGGCAGTGCACGGAAGGGTTTTTTCTTTGATGGCCATCGCCCTTTTAGACCCTTCCGTTGATAGCTTTCAACCCCGTACTCCTATATATACATAAGCATACCCTCGAACGTATCAACGTTGGTTGCTGTTCGAAGGGTGGGCGTCTTCATCCTGCTGCATTCTTCTTCCATTTGTTGTTATTGTTATTTTGACGAAAGAGAAACAACAACTCCTCTCACTTTTTCTTCATCATCTTGCAGAGAACTGAGGGCGGTTCGTTGTCATTCGAGCTTCTTCCTCTCCTTCCTCCTGCTGTGCAGACGTGCAAGAAGAGGCTTCATCCTCTTCTTCCTTCTTCTTCCTGCCTGTCGGACGTGAGAAACGTGAGGCTTCTTCCCTTCAACCACCTGCAAGCCTTGAAGAAGTGCCTTCTTCCTCCTGCGGTTGCTCTGTTTGAAACAGAGTACCGTAACAGCAACAGAATCTTCATCCTGTGCATCGTTTCAATCTTCAACACAGGTAGGTTTTCTCAAGTTTCGTAGCCCAAACAAAGTTAAATCATGATTTAAGGCCAACATGATAGATAAAATCGCCTTTTATATCATGCATATGGTTATCGATGTGTTCGGTCGAGAATTGAAATTTTACAGTAAATAGCGACCCTTTCTAGGGCGCTAATTCATTTTGACGCCCATCAAAACAGTCGTCAATTTCCAATTGAAAATGACGACTTGATGTATGTCGTGTCTTCTGAAAATGACGCCACCGTTTAGGGCGTTATAAGAATAGAAGGTGACAACCCCCATGTCATCATTTAATGAAATTCTAAAAAGATTGATCAACGACAGTCGTCAATTGAACATATGTAAGTTATGAGTTTTAGCATTAATAGTTGTTCCTAGGTATAGAAGTATCCTTTGGTTATGAAAATTTATGGGCGTACTATTGGGGTGGAGACCGAGGTAGTGAAAGTGGTTGCACCATTTTTCATGCCCCCTATCGCAAGATCCCCCGTCTCTCAACGAAAAATTATTTTGAACGTATGGTTAGGTAGAGTTTTTCGAGCCGGTCATTTCGGTATATCATAAGCCCGATTCCGACGTGGTTACGTCGGGAAACGAGAGGACTAAAGAGTTGATATAATTTGACAATTTTGAATTGACGACATATCATATGTCATCAAACTTGTTTTGACGCCACCTATAAAGGCGTTAAATATATATAAAACTTCTGATTATATCTTTCAAAATACATATCTATTAAACTATGCAACATAAAATTATAAAAGATATATTTCTAGAATCTTTGAATTTTTCTCCTAATTATCATATATTCTATTTTTTCTAAATTATTTTATATAAATAAATGTGTCTTTGAATATATGTTTTAAAATTATTCAAGGGAGATGTCAGAATTTACGTTTTTGAAATGACGACATTGAGAATGTCGTTGATTTATTTTGACGACATTTTGTAATGTCGTCATATCTTTAAATATATATATATATATATATATATTTGTAACTATATCTTTGAAAATTCATATCTATTAAGATATGTAACAGAAAATTATAAAAAAATATATTTCTGGAATCCTTGAATTTTCTCCTAATTATCATATATTTTATTTCTCTAAATTATTTTAAATAAATAAATATGTCTTTGAATGTATAATTTTAAAATTATTCAATTAAATAGATATTGAGGTGAATTCTTGTTAAATAAATTAAGTTAAAAATCATAGAATTAATGCCTCTCCAAGTGGACGCTAATTAATAAAGGACACTACTCACAGACATCAATTAAAATAAGTTTATTTAATTATAGTTAATTATAGAATTGGATTGACGTGAATTCTATAATTAACGCATTCATGTCCTCACCGTTTTCTTCTGATTTTGACTCATACCGCGGGTCTTCTGGCTCTCTCATCTCACGTCCATAGATGGAGTCCTTGTTTCATGATTGGTTCACGTATACACCTCAACTCTCGGTGACATACGAGCTCTCCGTTGGACATTCCGTTCCTTCGGACTGGCAGGTTAGTCATTGGGACCTCCGTAAGTCTCCTTGTAGCCTTAGATTCCCTCAAGGCCGACTGAGCTGGTTGTACCTTAAACACCTTGTACCTTTTGATTGCCACGTCCTGTGGTAAACCGGCCCTCTCATGGTGTCATCTTGGTCCGTGAGAGAAGAATCCTAGCCAGTGGAATGATGATATCCCACTAGGCGATGTCTTGGATTGAGTCCCTTATAGATGGGGTCAATCTCTCAGCTTGATTCATGTCCCTTGATTGGTGACAGGTTTAGTCATCCACTCAAGTTATCTCGGCTACCTAGTTAAGGTACCGATTCTACCCAGGTTATCGACATGTCATGGTTCTCGTTGGTTTTATCATTGACCATCTAATGTTCTTCCTTGAATTCCGTGGAACCTATCCACGAATCTACCTTGATATCCTACATGAGTTTGTTCTTGGAATTCCATGGCTATCACTAAAGTGGTTGTCTAGATATTACATGTAACAATGTTCGCGCATATGGGGCCCGATCTGGTCCTGGGAGGAGCACCCGAAAGTACTTGTGCCCATGGGAGTTATATTGATCACGGTGTGGCATTGCACCGAAGTGCTTGCTTGAATCTACGACACTCCACTATCTCTCTCTCGCGTGCTTGACTTGATTGACTTGACATGACTTGCGTGGCCCGGAATGGGCAAAGTACTTACTTGTTAATAGCCATTATCTCATGACATGAAAAACTTTATTGATATACTCGGTACTTGTTCAAATACTTGAAATCTTTAATACTTGAAATTCCTTATCTTGGATTAACAGCACATGTTATTTCCTCTCGTTATCATGTTCAATTCGTATCGTCCTATTTTACATGTTTTACATGCTAGACTTGCATTTTCATTTGGAAGAAGTAATTACTTAAACCAATTGCTAGTTCTTGAGATATAATTTCTACTGAGCGTTCGCTCACCAAGTTCTTTTCCCCAAGCCTTTCAGGTAATACGGACCCTCACTCGGACCCGGATGGGCAGGAGCAAGAGTGACGAGCGTAGAATCTACAAGCGCCATGCTGCTACACCTTATCATGTCGAGTCGTCTTTAGTTTATTCCTTGGAGGCTTGTCGTTAGATATTTTGTTATTTCAAGAGTTGTTACATTTAAGGCTTGTGGGCCTGATTAGAATTGTATCGTCTTGGAGTTATGTGACTTTGTTTAATGGTTAAGTTGTTATCGATGGTATCAGTATATGGTTAAGTTTTAAAATTCTCATCTTATTGCACACTCTGTTGTGATGTAGAAATTCTACTTGCTCTGATTGACATGATTGATATAAACTCGTCACGTTTTCCCGGGTTCCTTCCGCGCTCGGGGCGTGACAGGGTGCCACTAGACTAAGGCATATAGAGCTCGGTCAGGGCGGAATGCCACTAGACCAAGGTGGGTAGAGCTCGGTCAGGGCGGAATGCCACTAGACCAAGGTAGGTAAAACATAGCTAGGGCAGAGTGCCACTAGACTAAGGTGGGTAAAACTTAACTAGGGCAGAACGTCACTAGACTAAGGCAGATAAAGCTCGGTTAGGGCAGAATGCCACTAGACCAAGGTGGGTGGAGCTCGGCCAGGGCGGAATGCCACTAGACCAAGGTAGGTAAAACTTAGCTAGGGCGGGGTGCCACTAGACTAAGGCATATAGAGCTCGGTCAGGGCGGAATGCCACTAGACCAAGGTAGGTGGGACTTAGCTAGGGCGGAACGCTACTAGACTAAGGCAGGTAGAACATAGCTGGGGCAGAGTGCCACTAGACTAAGGTAGGTAGATCTCGGTCAGGGCGGAATGCCACTAGACCAAGGGAAAGATTTAATGGGCCTGGTCCAATGGAACTGATGGGCGATGAGAGCTCGACGAGGGCAGAATACCACAAGCCAAGGGAGAGGTCTTATGGGCCCGGTCCAATGGGACTGATGGGCAACGTGTAGAGCTTGGCAAGGGCGGAGTGCCACAGGTAAAGGGATAGGTTTTATGAGCCCAGTGGGACAAGTTTGGTATCTCTTAGCGTGTTTGTGTAGCTGTTTGAGGTGGAATGCCGAAGGATGGCAAGAATGTATTAGTTATGAATGTGGGTTCCACGCTGGGGGTAGAGAGTCAATCCCGGTGGGACTAATGGGAAGCATTTCGTAGGATAAGGAGGAATCCTGTTCTAACATTGAATGAAATGCAGCAGATGGGTCCTCTAAGCGAGGAGCTCGAAATCTTTAGCAGTCGAGCTTGTCGAACAGTTAGCATCTGCAGCGGGTTGTCCAGTTCACGGTGGGATGTTGGTGTGCCCTGAATAATCCCGTTCTCTCTTCTTTTAGCTTTGGATGCCCCCATGCTGGGGTGGATAGTCGAAGAGTTCATTCTCCTTTTAATGCCCCCAAGCTAGGGTGGATAGCTGAAGACGAGTTGTTCAAAGCACGTCTTTCCATTGGGTAGCTTGTTCGCTTCACGAGCAGTTGTGTAGGCAGACAATAGCAGGGAAATCCAGCCGTTGGACTCCACCCTCTTCTCTTTTGTTGGCAGCCCCCGAGCGGGGAATAGAGTCTTGCTGTGCCCAGCGGCACCTCAGAGCTTGATTGCGGCTGAGCATATTTTCATTCTTGCCCCCCTTGCTCGGAGAGAGTTGAGCCTCCATTATTGTGTGCTGGAGCATGTAGAGCAGCGGCTACGTTGTGCCGGGTCATTTCATTTGTAAGGAGATTCTTCCTTGCATCTTTATCATTTTGCAGTTGGCCCTGATATGAGTGGACTCCATTCTTGAGCTGATGGCTTGAATAAAGAGGGCAGCACATCGAGCGGTAAAGCATCATCTTTTCTTTTATTCTTGGGTTTATTTCTATTTTGGTCTTCAGCAGTTGTCCCAGAGATGGTGCAAAAATTGCATTTGTTCGGCCTCTCGCCACAACGGAGGGACCTCGGGATGCATCTTAGAAGGTGTACCGTCCCGATTGATGTACGGAAACTGTGTTAGCCGTCATCTTGAAAATGGGCATCAGGTGAGGGCGAGGTGGATCCACCATATATTCTCCGAGTTGTAATTCACCACTTTGGACTAAGTCTTCCATGATGTCTTTAAACATATAGCAATCCTCGATGAGATGTCCCCTCTTCCGATGGTAGGGGCAAAATCTAGGGTCATCTTTTCTTTCGATGTCATTTGGTCTCTTGAGCTCCGGGAGGATGACCTTTTTGTACTCAAGGGCCCACTCGAACAGCCGCTGGGTCTTGTCTTGCGGAAAGGAGTATGGTCTTTTCATTCTTGCCCTTAGTGAAGGGGGTTTTTGTTCAGCAACCTTGGTAGAGGAGGAGCTAGTTGCCTCCTGTGCTTTCCTCCACTGATGCTCGAAGGCTACAAAGTTAACTGCTTCTATTCCTTCTGGTGCCGGCTGTTCTTTAATTAGCTTGTGCTCTTGAATTGGAGGAGTAAAATCCGGGCAATATTTGGCCAGAAAGGCTTCAATTTCAATTGCCACATCTTCTAATTGGTCCAAGGATTTGACTTCGAGGCCAATTACCCTTTGCAGGATCTCTTTCCTCAGATTGCGCTTGCATAGCTGGACAGCGTCCTTGCAGCTTGGCGGATGTTTGCATCCGGAGTGGAGGTTCTTCCAGCGTTGAATGTAGTTTGAAGCAGACTCATCATCTCTCTGTTTGATCATATATAATTCTACCTCGGTGACTTCCTCCTTAGCAGATTTTATCTCAGTTGCTTGTTCTATTATTGGCTTGTTTGTTATGGCTGTCGCCGCTAGATTCCGGTGCAAGCTAGCTGATTGTAGATGCGGCATTGCATGAGGTGTGAAAGCGGCCCCCTGACGTGCATGGAGAGCTGAGGGGTACGCGTGGGCCGCGTGGTATAGCTACCGCGGGAGGGTGTTCCCGTCGTGGCCTTGTGTTGACTGGGGCATAGCTGGTTGCAGTGAGGCTTCAAATGATTTAGCGCCACCTTGTAGGGCTTCGGATGAAGGTCTTGCCTACCCGAGTGTGACTCGGAGTAAGCCCATCTCAGTCAATCTTTTTCTTAGTGTCCCCACTTCCTATATTTTCTGATAGAGCTCCATCATCAGAGTGGAGTTAGCTTGGTAGGAGCTGGGAGTGTTGTTTCTCGTGCTAATTCAAGGTGGGACTAGCAGCATTTTATTATCGGTGCGGGACACGTACGGTCCTGCATGAATAGATGTTCTTGACCTCATGCCCTCATGTTGAGGAGGGGTATAATACCATGCTTCTTCAGTAGGTGGTGGAGGATGCCCCCACCCTTCCTGGGGTTGACAGCGAGAAATAAATGTTACAGCTTGACCTGCCCTTGCTGGTGTATAGCATATCTCTTCGTCGTCTTGGTGCGGACACCAGGGCGATCACGTGACACGTCGGCGAACCGACGGTGCCATACGCGGAGCGCCAAGTGGACTACATCGGCTTATCTTCAAAAGGGGGATAATTTGGCTTGAATTTGGACCTTTTTTTGGCATTGAATTGGGCTTGTAAAGGGTATTGTATGTGTAATTTGCTAAAGGGCTGGTTGTAAGGCTCCTAATGGGCCAATTTGTTAAAGCCCTTAAAGCATTCCATAAGAAGGAATGGCCTTGGTCCATTTCTAATGGATCCATAAGCCATATGGGCTTCCTTCCACATGGGCTATCTAGATTGGATAATCTAGAGTGGGCTCTCTTCATTCATGGGCCTTCAAGGGTGGAATGGCCTCAAGCCATCTAGGTTGGAATGGGCTTGGTTAAGCCATGGACCAAAGTGGCCCATTCAAGGCCCAATGAAGGGGGCGCCCTCTTTTTTGTTGGTATTAGGCTAGCTAGTTTGATTTTCTTCTTCAATTATCACATGGAGCATTCAAATGGCTGCTGGTCAAGTTCCACATGGCTGCCACCTACCATCTTTACCTTGAAATTCAAAGGTAGGTGAGCTACCATGTCCCCTTGTCCCCCTTTCCCCTTCACCAAGGGTTTTAATCCATGCGCACCCCTCCCCCTACTTGCATCTTGCGCAAGTCCCCTCCCCCCTACCCCTTCCATTTCCCTATATAAGGGCATGTATAGTGTTTATGCTTAATAGAATGAAGTTTTTTTAAGAGATAAGTGCATTAGAGAGTGATTCTCTTGGGAGTGATTCCCTGCTTGCAGTCCTGTGACGGGACAGTTCTAGGTCATGTGACTCAACCTCATATCCCCCTTCTCTTCTCATCTTCTTCTTCCACACAATTTATCCGTGATACCTCTACAAGTTAGTAAACTTTCAGCTTTGGTTTCGCATCGATCGGAGTTTGTGAACAACGGTGGCGATTTTTCTGGTGGAGGTGCGCAGATCTGCCCCAGATTGCTGCCCAGATCTAAAGATGACTGTGTATTGAATTCTTCAGCCTAACCCCGATGCCATCTAAAGTTAGTTCCTGAAGAGCAATCGTAGTATTTTAAGTCCTCTTTGTGTTGCCGCTTGTTTCGCCTCGATCCGTGACCGGTGCTGATCGTGACGGCAGTTCTCGTGGGATCGCGCGGGCTGGTCTGAGCAGGCCCGGCTGAGAAATAGAATCAACTTTCAGAGCCTGCCCCGCTTCATCCGGCCAAGGTCCATGTGAAGGATCTTCAAGGTATTTCTTCCTCTGGACGTCGCCTACCACCTCCCACAAGGAAAGCTCCGATCCGACATCGGCAACCATTTTTCCAATATTTTACCGTGTTTCTGTGCAGTCTGTGAGCACAAAACCAGAACCTTAGAAGATTCATCACTGCGCCCAGATCTGAGGGCATCTGTTCACGATCTTCAGAGTGAAGATACTACATTCAGTTGTCGACATTCTCCAACAAACGGCGCTCCGATCGGGCATCGGATCCAGCCGTACCAGCCTCCGCAAGCTCGCTGCGCAGGGTGACCAGCGCGGGCAGAACCGGGTCGGCTTTCCGTCGGCGTACCCGAGCGGCTCCGGCACGCGTTCCTCGCCTCCTGCGAGTGTGGCCCGTCAACCCGAGTTCCAGCAACCCCAAAATCAGTCATTGTTGCCCGATACCTCCCTGCGTGGAGTGGGCATTCAGTTTTGAAAGTTATAAAGGGAATTCATTTGTATATCGGGGTTGTTCGGAAATCGGTCGGGAATTCTTCCCCACGACTAGTCGTGAAGGTACGTGCTCATTCCGATCCTTACATTTTCTGTTTAGTATGCTTTCTATATTGCTGCGTTTGTGAGATTAGGGCCGTTAGCTAGTTCCAAATTTCACCGCGATTATGAGTTGTGAGTGCCCGTTCCGTAGCTCCAATCGAGCACCGAGCGCGGATTAGCACCCTAGGTGACGGTGGTTTCTTAATTGCCGCGATCCCCACGTTTCTCTCGCAAGGGACGATCGTCGGGCTCAAGAGAGTTGCTGTTGAGAGACATCTCCACCCGGAGAATACCACGGTGGTCAGCCGCCCGGCTTGCCTTAGCGTGCTAGTGCTGGCCGCACAACGAGTCGGTCGTACGTCTTAGCCCGGTCGTCATCCGTCCCGCATCAATTTGGTATCAGAGCGAGTCGAGTCTAGGGTAGTCTTGCATAAGTCTTGCATGCATCATGGTCTAAGTCGAGTCTAGGACCATCATTACTTTAAAAATAAAAAAAAAAGTGCTTCAAATTTGCATTTCATCCCAATAACCCGGTATATAAAAAGGTGTTGTCCGAACGTTAGGCTACGCCTATCGGGAAGGCCGCACACTTGTGCGAGTGATCTTCGGATCGATTAACTCCGCCCCATACCGAGTCTTGGTGTCTTGTCCTTAGTGTGCATGCATCCCAACCTTGCATAGTCGGTCTCGTGTCATGTTCAAATGGCCTTGCATGTCCATTCCTAGGGATCCGTTCCCATCCTTTGGCAACTATGGCCAACTCATGCCAACCCGTCCAAGGCGACAAGTCCTTGTCTGAGTACATTAGGGACTTCGAAGTGTACCGGTTTGGAAACGAGAGCACCACGATTGCCTCACAGTTCCGAAGAGGTTTGCGGCTTCATTTGCAGTATGAATGTCTTATCCGCGACGCGTTCTCTCTGGCGCAGTGTTATCAGGTCGCTCTCGAGGTCGAGCCTTTCGAGGCCCGGTTTGATGCCGCCATTCGGCAAGCAGATGCCGCCCTTCGGCAAGCCTCTACCTCTCAGCCGAGTACCGAGCCGGTCGGACCCCCACTCGGACCACCGCCATAGTCGGGAGATCCTTCATCATCCACGAGAGCTCCCATGCTACCATTCTCTACTTCCGAACTCTATTCGGAACCATCTCATTTGGAGCCACCTAAGCCCGAGCCACCCGTATTTCTAACGGGTACACTTTACATAGCCGAGCCACTACTTAGTTGGCTCAAGGATGGCTTGGTCCCACTTCTCTTCCCATCTATGGACCCTATCCTACCTCTGGTGCCAATCAATTCGTTTCACACCACTTTCCGGTCTAATCACTATGTGGATACATTGGATGACCTTCTTAAAGGGTTAGACCGGCAATTGACATTTACGCACTTGTTGGCTCCAGGCTTCGACCGACCCACAGGTCGTAGTTTCACTCATCCCGCTTTAGGGTCCATCACCTCCGTGTACACCGTGGGTCATGTTACCACGGAGGTTCTTCTACTCCTCCCGCTACCGGTCGAGCCCGACTTCACTCCTTTTATCCCGAGGGAGGAGCCCTATCTTCTATACACTGTCCCATCTACCACGATGGATGGAGGTGACCATCACCTTCATGAATTTCAAACATGGGACTATGTAATGGAGGAACCGGGGGGTCACATATTCTTTGACCCATTCGACCCCTTCTGTAGTGGGCCTCGTGCTCCACCACTTCCCCTCTACTTTGTCAAGGAAGTCCCCTACCACTCTCTTCCCACTCGGGCCAATCAAATTCCACATAGCAATAGGTCCGATTATTGGGAAGCATGGCATGCCTTACCTACATGTAGTGGTGATGAACCTCTTAGCCCACCCACACCCACATCTGATAGGAAGTCCTTGCATGCATGGTGTCTTTTTGGGTGTCTAGGAGTACATCATCCTACCTACCTTTGGTTGCATCTAGTGTATGCATGGCACACATTTGGGTGTCCTGGTCCGCCATCGTCCATGCGTAGGTCGGACTAGCCATAAGTTTGTCTAAGGTCATGTGTGTGTGTTTGTTTGTCTCCCTCGTTGTTCTCTTTCATGCATATGGTTTGCATTAAGTCGTGTCAATAAAAGGCCAGTCAAAGCACGCATAAGGAGGTAGCCAATGCATGCTACATATCTGTGGATTCAAAGGGAGAGTACATCTAGATCAGGGTCATACCTGACAGGTTTCCACCCGGAGATCGAAAGCCACTCTAAGTCCATGATCCCCACCCTTTCCGGGTTAAGAAACAAGTGGGTCCGAAAGCGTACGATATTGAACTACCGAACGACAATGGTGTCAATTCGACGTTCCATGTTTCCTCTGGTAGCATATTGGAACCCGCGGTGATCCCTAGTGAGTCTCGAGCTTTATCTTTCTATTGGGAGTGACCCCTTACCCGAGAGTCCACCTTTCTAGCCTCAACGCAAGCATATAGATTGTATACTTGATGAGCAGGTGATCACCACAAGGAATGGCGCATACCCACACGTCCTAGTGCGTTCGCGAGGATGCCCCACGATGACCAACGCCTTGATCACATGCGGAGAGCGCAAGCTTCGGGACCCTTACTCGACGGGGTCGAGTTCCTCCCACCCGGGGAGAATTGGTGCGGACACCAGGGCGATCACGTGACACGTCGGCGAACTGACGGTGCCATACGCGGAGCGCCAAGTGGACTACATCGGCTTATCTTCAAAAGGGGGATAATTTGGCTTGAATTTGGACCTTTTTTTGGCATTGAATTGGGCTTGTAAAGGGTATTGTATGTGTAATTTGCTAAAGGGCTGGTTGTAAGGCTCCTAATGGGCCAATTTGTTAAAGCCCTTAAAGCATTCCATAAGAAGGAATGGCCTTGGTCCATTTCTAATGGATCCATAAGCCATATGGGCTTCCTTCCACATGGGCCGTCTAGATTGGATAATCTAGAGTGGGCTCTCTTCATTCATGGGCCTTCAAGGGTGGAATGGCCTTAAGCCATCTAGGTTGGAATGGGCTTGGTTAAGCCATGGACCAAAGTGGCCCATTCAAGGCCCAATGAAGGGGGCGCCCTCTTTTTTGTTGGTATTAGGCTAGCTAGTTTGATTTTCTTCTTCAATTACCACATGGAGCATTCAAATGGCTGCTGGTCAAGTTCCACATGGCTGCCACCTACCATCTTTACCTTGAAATTCAAAGGTAGGTGAGCTACCATGTCCCCTTGTCCCCCTTTCCCTTTCTCCAAGGGTCTTAATCCATGCGCACCCCTCCCCCTACTTGCATCTTACGCAAGTCCCCTCCCCCCTACCCCTTCCATTTCCCTATATAAAGGCATGTGTGGTGTTTATGCTTAATATAATGAAGTTTTGTTAAGAGATAAGTGCATTAGAGAGTGATTCTCTTGGGAGTGATTCCCTGGTTGCAGTCCTGTGACGGGACAGCTCTAGGTCATGTGACTCGACCTCATATCCCCCTTCTCTTCTCCTCTTCTTCTTCCACAAAATTTATCTGTGATACCTCTGCAAGTTATTAAACTTTCAGCTTTAGTTTCGCATCTATCGGAGTTCGTGAGCAACGGTGGCGATTTTTCTCGTGGAGGCGCGCAGATCTGCCCCGGATTGTTGCCCAGATCTGAAGATGACTGTGTATTGAATTCTTAAGCCCAACCCCGATGCCATCTGAAGTTGGTTCCTGAAGAGCAATCGTATTATTTCAAGTCCTCTTTGTGTTACCGCTGGTTTCGCCTCGATCCGTGACTGGTGCTGCTTGTGACGGCAGTTCTCGTGAGATCGCGCGGGCTGGTCTGAGCAGGCCCGGCTGAGAACTAGAATCAACTTTCAGAGCCTGCCCCACTTCATCCGGCCAAGATCCGTGTGAAGGATCTTCAGAGTATTTCTTCCTCTAGACGTCGCCTACCACCTCCCACAAGGAACGCCCCGATCCGACATCGGAAACCATTTTCCCAACATTTTACCGTGTTTCTGTGCAATTCTGTGAGCACAAAACCAGAACCTCAGAAGATTCATCACTGCGCCCAGATCTGAAGGCATCTGTTCGCGATCTTCAGAGTGAAGATACTACATTCAGTCGCAGACATTCTCCAACAAACGGCGCTCCGATCGGGCATCGGATCCAGCCGTACCAGCCTCCGCAAGCTCGCTGCGCAGGGTGACCAGCGCGGGCAGAACCGGGTCGGCTTTCCGTCGGCGTACCCGGGCGGCTCCGGCACGCGTTCCTCGCCTCCTGCGAGTGTGGCCCGTCAACCCGGGTTCCAGCAACCCCAAAATCAGTCATTGTTGCTCGATACCTCCCTGCGTGGAGTGGGCATTCAGTTCTGAAAGTTGTAAAGGCAATTCATTTGTATATCGGGGTTGTTCGGAAATCGGCCGGGAATTCTTCCCCACGACTAGTCGTGGAGGTACGTGCTCGTTCCGATCCTTAAATTTGCTATTTAGTATGCTTTCTATATTGCTGCGTTCGTGAGATTAGGGTCGTTAGCTAGTTCCAAATTTCACCGCGATTGTGAGTTGTGAGTGCCCGTTCCGTAGCTCTAATCAAGCACCGAGTGCGGATTAGCACCCTAGGCAACGGTGGTTTCTTAATCGCCGCGATCCCCACGTTTCCCTCGCAAGGGACGATCGTCGGACTCAAGAGAGTTGCTGTTGAGAGACGTCTCCACCCGAAGAATACCACGGTGGTCAGCCGCCCGGCTTGCCTTAGCGTGTTAGTGCTGGCCGCACAACGAGTCGGCCGTACGTCTTAGCCCAGTCGTCATCCGTCCCGCATCACGTCTTCTTCAGCAACTCGGCTCGCATTGGGCAAGGTCGATAGGGTATTACAAGAGAGGACAACACCACTCCCTCTGTCTCTTGCATTTTTGTAGTTGGCACCTGGTGTGTGATGCGAACTCTGGTTGTCTCTTGAGACGATAGCTGGCATAGAGACACTGTGTTGGTTGCTCTTTCCATAGTATGTAGCTCATGCGGGCGAGGAGGATCAAACTTATAGTCACCCAGTTGTAGCTCCCCTCTTCTGATTAGCTTTTCAATAGCGTCTTTAAAGACGTAACAATCTTCAATATGGTGCCAAACCATCTGGTGATATGGGCAGAAGCGAGGATGATCCTTCTTTCTAGCATCTTCTGGTCTCTTTGGCTCTGGTAGAGTAACCTTGTTGTTTGCGACAGCTCATTCGAAGAAGATCTGAGTCCTCTCCTCAGGGAAAGAGTAGAGCTTTTTCATCTTGGCCTGCAAGGACGGGACTTCTTGCTGCTCAGCTGGATTAGCAGGAGGCGGGTTGGCAATTCCTTCCTCCTTTTCTTTTTGTTGAGCGAACACTTTGAAATCAATTGTGTGAACTTCCTTGGGCAATGACCATTTGTCAATAGACTTGCCCTTTTGGCTTGTAGCGGTTGGAGTAGAAGGAGAGCTGGAGATGAAGGCTTCAATCTCTGTGACCACATCATTTAGCTGGTCGAAAAACCATATTTCAATTCCGATCATCTTGCCGAGGATTTCCCGGCTCAGATTCTACTTGCATATTTGCACCGCATCCTCTGGATGTGGCGGCCGCTTGCATCTCATACTGAGATTCTGCCATCTTTTGATGTACTCCAGGGCTGACTCATTATGTCTTTTCCTGGATGCATACAGCTCGGCCAGTGTGACCTCTCTTTCAGTAACATAGAACTGCTCCCGGAACGTCCGTTGCATAGCTGCCCAATCGCTTATAGAGCTGGCCGGTAGGTTAGAATACCATTCAAAAGCCAGGCCTGTCAGTGAGGACACGGAGAACTTTAGCAGGTAGGCTTCTCTGTTGCCAGATCGCCCATTACTGTCATATAGTAAGCAATATGCTCTTTAGGAGAGGCCTGCCCGCCAAACTTTTCAAATTTGGGCAGTTTGTTGATGCCAGGCGGGAGCCTCTTTGCGGCATACTATGGCGGATATGGCACCTTGTAATCATCAAAAGTGCTGATATCACCATCCACCCTCTCAGCCAGCTTCATTTCAATTAGTTGTTCCACCATCGATCTATTTACCACGGCTGGGTCCACCGGCACCGAGTGGCAATGTGCAGAATGCTTTATAGAGGGAGTGAGTAGTGCTTCAACATGAGGTGTTGACGGCTCTGTTGGTGGCAACTGCTGCACTGGTGGAAGAGCTAGTTTCACCAAGGATGACTGTAGGGAATGTGGCTGGAGAGCGGCCTTGCCATAGCCTGTTGCTTGAGAAGTAGTTTTGGGTGTAGCATTGACCGGGTTAGGAACTTCCTGGGATGATTCAGCATGCACGTCTGTTGCCAGGGAAAAGGGGCTCGTTCATTTCTTTCATTCAGTTGCCTCTTCAAGGCTTCGATCTCTTGCTGGTAATTTTGTAACATCATTAAGATGGTTGGGTCTCGCACTGCCATAGCGGAAGTACCCTTCAATGCTTCGCCCGAAACATCTTCAAACGAGGCTGGCAGAGTAATCTCTTCTTCTTCAGAAGTCACCATGTTGGCAGTTGAAGTAGTGATAGTTTGCTTCTCTTTGGCTGCTTCGAGCACTTCTCTTGCAGCTTTGCCTCTTCTTGTCATTAGCCCGGGTCTTTCAGCTAACTTGGCCAACTCTTCTGGTTCTTCGGGTAGGGCCCCATATCTGCTAGCCACCCCTGCCATGTTGCAAGTGAAGACTTGGGTTCTTTTTCTTTGCCCCTGGACTGTCTTCTTGGCTTGACTAGGGAAGGTTGACTTTTCAAACATTGACATCCTTTTATTCTCCTCATGCTGTGGAGAAGCTTCAGAGTACTCAGCTTGCAAGCCATCTTCATATTCATTGATGTGCATGAATGACGCCATTCTTCTTTCTTTGCCTTCTTCTTTTCTTTCGGTGCTGATGGTGCGGAGTAGCCTTTGCCGACTTAGGAAAGAACTTTCTAAGTCATAGAAGTAATTCTGGACCACTTGGGCCATCCTTCTTGATTGTGCCCTGGAGAGCAGGCAGGAATTAACAGTTGGTCTTGCATCGACGGCATGTAGGAGGGCCGCGATAGTCTAGTAGCTCCGTTTGATCTTGTCGAATGTCGGAGAATATTGATCTGCCTGGCACAGACCCTATGAGCGGGCGGAGAGGCTATTGGCATGACCTCTTCTTCCTTTGGTGTAGCTTTATTGCCCCCATTCCTGGGGTCCTTGATAGTTGATGTTGAATCTTGTGTGGTCGAAGCAGAACCCTGGGTCCTCTTGAGAACCCAAATTCGCTTGAATTTTGGTAGCTTGGGAGCTAGCTTCCCCCGGACATCCATGTCTAGATTGGCCTTCTGGCTTGCTAATGCCTGGAAGGTGTTGTGGATGGGAACTGCCGGGACGATATGATCCGGCAAAGCTTCAGCACGGCGGCCGTTCAGATAAACATGAATGCCACCAATTAGAACAGACTTCCCAGAAGCTGAAAGTTGGCCTCGGGAAACAGCAACAACTCTTCATCTTTGATTCTTCTTCTTCTTGCGCCCGGACGCCTTGTCACTAGCGGGGATAGAATGGTAGTCCATGTGGTGGACAAAGCATGAGATAGTATGGCGAGACGGAGTGGTTCCCCGCAGACAGCTCGCCTTTGCAGGGGTTACGGCCTTGGTCGCAATAGTCTTGTCAGCTTCCTCTACCTCGATCCTCAGCAGGTTGATGAAGGCGACTCCGAGAAAATTAGGGAACCCCACCACTGGTGGCAGAGTTCCGAAAGCAGTGGGCACCGCCAGGTACCCGTGCTCTTCGTGGGTAGCGACCACTTGAGGGCCGAATGCAAGCGCGGCAAATCCGCCAGCCATTGACATCACTGCAAATCAGAATGAGCAAACAATCAGTATTTTGGGGAAGGCCTCCAGGCCTTCTACTTTGGCGAAGAGATGAAGGGAGACTCAGTCCCACCGGGCGTGCCAGCTTCTGGGAAATGGATTTTATTTATTTTAATTTATTATTTATTTTATTTATTGATTTGTTAGTTAGTTTATTAGGCGTGCCAGCCACCGGAGTGACGATTTATTATGCGCTCGATCTGACTCGGTCAGTCGATTGTGAAGTCCGAGTCGGGACCGGAAGTCCGTCATACCATAAAGGCTATGACGTTAATTACGCCCCTCCAAAGAAGGACAACCCTTGATTAATCGCCAAAGTAGAAGAGCCCAGGGGCAAAACCAATATGATAGGTATGCTCATTCATTTGCAGGATAGGAGATGCATGTGATTATGCAAAATAAGATATGATACTAATATACGGAATAAATCTGGTAGCATATCCCCTTATCTTGGTCTATGCCAAGTGGGGAATATAGGACATCCATCTACGGAGTGCCAAGATGGAAGCCAAAAGAAAGATGGGCGTAGCCCGAGATCCAAGAGGATCGGAATACAGCGGGACGATGTCCACTCATCGTAGCATATATTGATATCCCCTTGAAGAGACCATAGGAGAACATGTAGCGGCAGAACTCCATAGGCCGGTGGGGTTGCAAAACAAACATCATACTCCGTAGAATGTAGGGGGGGTTAACCCCAGTAATGTAGCTCCCCTGGACTTGAGTGAAAGGCTATCACTCCTCCCCGGGATAGTACGGGTTCCAAACAAGGGATGATAAGGCTCGGAGTGCTGGGCATCAAGGCTCATCAACGGTTGCTAGATGATTGGATGCCTCAGTAGCTTGAGGGAAATGATGGGCATAGGAATCAGCCTTGGAGGGAGTCGGTGCGCATGAAATCGGCACGGAAGGAGCTCGACGCGATGAGGCACCGACTGGCTGAGAGGGGTGGTCAGCACGGAAGCAAACCGGCGCGGGCTATCACCGGCGCGCCTGCCACTCGGCTCGGAACCCGCGCCGGGAGACCAGCTCTGGGTGCCGATAGGGGAGATTTGAGGATTTGGGCCTCTAAGGCTGGGGTTTTAGGTGATCTCTTGTGTTTAATCAAGGCTTCACGGGCTCTGACGATGATGTTTAGGCAAACTAGAAGGGGAGGATAAATTCATCCACAGAAGGTATAGGGAGACCATGTGACAATCAATGGAAAATCTCATAATGATTATATTCCCCTTTATAGTAGACAGAGGGCCATGAGATAGTCTGTCTCAGGCCTCTACAACACAGTAGGGGGTTAATTCATCAGTTTAATGAAAAAAAAAACATCGCACGATATGACAGAGCGTAGATCGTGAATGAATTTCGGCAGCATCTCCCCTTATTTTGGACTATGCCAAAAGGGGAGTATAGGACATCCATCCACGAGTGCCGAGATGGAAGCCAAAGGAAAGATGGGCGTATCCCGAGATCCGAGAGGATCGGAATTCAGCGAGACTGTGTCCACTGGTCATGGCATCTCGATAATATTCCCCTAAAGGGACAAACGGAGAACATGCAGTGGCAGAACTCCGTGGCCCGACGGGGTGAAAGAAGGAAATCGGAAACCCAAACAGAAGTAAATGTAAGGGTGAAACCCCATTAGTGTAGCTCCTCCGCTTCCCACAGAATTGGATATAAATGGCCAAACAGGATTAATCCATAAACAAAATAAGCATGCATTTATTCTCACACTGATGTGTACACACACACAGATATATATATATATATATATATATATATATATATATATATGACCATATACATGGCCCAAATAAAGAATGATGATCAGAAGGCCCATTAGGAATTTATTAGTGCATTCATTCACTGCACATGTTTTAAACATGGGTGGACAAAGGGGTTTTACGTAATGGCTCTTGTATACACACATGCATATGATGATAGAGTTGATTTACATCACAACATGCACCAACATGGGGTGTAGTGGAATGAGCAAAGGTTTTAGAAAGTAACGCAACAGGCATGTGCTAGTTGGATTAGAAAGTGGCTAATCACTATTCACGTACAAGCATACCTGTGAGTGGGGGGCCATGCATTGAATGGGTTTAATCTACACAAAAGGCTTCTCGTAAAGGCAATGCAGCACATGGGCCACTACATGCCAAAGCCATCTTGTGCATGCAAATGACGCACAGGAGAAAGTAAACGACGGGTGCATGCGTTCAGCGCCGTTCACGTATTCGGTGTGGAAATAAAAGAAAGGGATCTCGGCAGGGATTCACGTTCTCGGCGGGCTCGTGCACTCGACGCGGGAACGGAAAGGAGTCCCGACGCGGGAGGTAATCGGCGCCGGTTTGGCGCCGACAGCGGTTGGCGCCGAGACTAGCTGAAAGGGGATTTTGGGGTTTAAGATTTCATGGGGGCTACTGGGCTTAGGCTCTTCCGAATGAACATGAAACTATTTGGAGAACACAAACACCAGATCAGAGCCGAACAAAATTGATTTTCCTCATGATTTGGGAGATGAGAAAGCCACGAGATGGGCTGTCTCGGGCTCCCACCCTATCAGAGGGAAATAACTTTAGCTACTCACAGTATAACTCAAGGAGTAAGCGTTAGAACGTAGTATCCCCAGAGTGCAGCAATGCCTTCGCGAATGTCATTGACAGATGGGATAAAACTTCCACTGTCTCTGCGAAGTCGTAGTAGCCATAAGGCCGTCGCCCGGGGTTAAACGAAAGAAACGTAAACCGAAGCTATAGAATTTTCAGATAGAACGATGGGAGCACACGGGCGAGCATCGAAGGGATTTGGTTACATCAACACATTTATATATAAAAAAGGAATTCTTATCATAAACAGATGCATCAATATATATCTTTCATTCATATAAAATCAAGCGTAGCCAGGATACAGACAGAAGGAAGCCTCAAGAGGCCATTGCATTACAGAGCTCGCCAGCAGAAATATAGCAATAGAGGAACGTATAAACATAAGAGAAAGGAAGCAGGGGAGGGGGAGATTGTAGCCCTGAAGGGCCTCCGACCGGTGGCAACCCACCTTGTGCGGATGCTCCGACGACCCACTTTCCTCTCTTCTTCTTCTCTCAGTCTCCTTCTGCAACTCTTCTGGAATACTTCGATGGCTCTCTTCTTCTCTTTTTTTTTTATCACCTGTCCGTCGCTCTTTTTTTTGGCTTCTTCGTAAAACCTCAGCTTTTATAGTGGGTCATATAACCCTTGAAGCATCGGCGCAGTTTCATCTTGGATCTCGGCCTTAGCACAATCGGCGCACCTCCTTCTATTGTGGACTTAGGGTTGGGATGGGCTTTGACCATGGCCTTGGCGACACTTTCACTTTGGTGGTCGATGGGCCCTGGGCGGCCCACTCCCAGTGTCCTCATCTTTTCTTTCCTCCCTGAAAAATAAGAAATATAAGATGAAATATGTTAGTATTATTATTTGTATTACTATTATCTTATTATCTTATTATTATTTTATTATTATCATTATATCTTCTCTTCTCTTTTTTTTATCTTTTTGTTGTTATTATTATTATTTATCTTATTTATCTTCTTTTCCTCTTTTCTCTCATTTTTTCATTTTCATTGTTATTATTATTATTTATTTATTTTATGTGTCAACAACATCATACTGATCTTCAAGTGTGGGTGGAAAGTGCTCTTTTAGAATGTTCCCAACATCCATAACTTCATCACCAACTAAGGTGGACCGTTCAAATAATTTAGTAAGATCTTCACCAAAGGAGGTAATCTTTGCAAACAATTCTTGAACTTTTTCACCAAACGCATCGTTCTTGTCTATCAAGGCTGAATACTTCAAATTGAGATTGGACTGTTTGCCCTTGATATCATAATTATATGTTTGCACAACATGCAGCTTGCCTAGAAAATGTTGATGCATGCCCTTCAGATTGTGTATGATTGTCCCAGCCTTCTCACAGACTTGAAGAACAGATTCCATAAACTTATGAAGCTTCTTGTCTGACTTGAGTTTTTCTTGTTGGGACTGTTCCCATCTGCTATCCAACTTCTACTCAAGCTGTGTGAGTCGCAATCCATAGTTGAGCTCCAGTGCATTATGGAGGAATCAATAGTCTTAAACTTCATTTCCAAAAACTGAATCAATGTAGGGTTGATACCGAAAGTGTGAGTATCCATCTTAGCAGAGCCATCAACGTTAGTTGGAACATCCTCCTTAGGGTGATAAGTAGGTTCAGTATCCCTTCTATGAGAAAGTTCAGGAAAGGGACCATGTACAATAGTGATAACTCTTGTAGAATTTGGGAGGATTGGAACATCATCTGGGGCAATGTTGTCTTGGACAGGACTAGCTTCTAAAAGGTCCACTCTAGTAGGACTAACCTCTGGTTGGTCCACTCTAGTAGCACTGGCCTCTGGTATGTCTACTCTAGCAGCACTGGCCTCTAGTCTTTCTAGACTTTCTGCTCTCAATTCTTTAGCAGGTGTCATAGAGACAGATTCATGTTTCTGACTTGGCAAGACTATGACTAGCTGTCCATTCACAATCTTAAATCCCATGAAATTTTGAATGTATGACAAGGAATATCTATTCCCTTTAGGAATGTCACGTTTCTTCTCATTTCCAAAATCCACTCCAACTTTTCTAAAAATAGCAGTCAGTGGGGTAGCATAGGGAAGTGTCTGAGATTGTGAGAAACACGAGCCCATAGTTTGAATAATAACATCAAGCAATGAGATTTTGACATCTTTCAGCATACAGTACAACAAAAATCGTTGCATTTCAGTAACCCTTTCCCTACCACTGCTTTGGGGTGTAATAATGGAGGTACAAATGTGATGCAACAGTCGTTTGAATGGAGGGAACCTATTTGCCTTCAAACTGGAGAGATATGCCTGCTTGACATTTGTGGGATCACTTGGCTGATCTGTCAGGATAGCAAAAGCCTCATGTTCATCAATGTGAAAACTATGTAGTTCAACCGCACCCATTGGAATTTTTAGTGCTCTGGCAAACAATTTATTTGTTAACTCAAAACTGATATTTCTGACTGTTGAGGAAACCTTAGGAACTTGTGGTTCATATTTCAGATTCTGGTAAAACTCTCGAACAAGAGTACGATAATATATTCTCTGGTTTGTAACAAAAGACCACCAACCTTGAAAATCCAAAGTGGGAAATAATTACGAAAAAGGTTCAAGCAATTGGACATCGGAATCAACAATGTACCGAGGAATAAGCACTTTCAGAGGTTCTCCAGTATTGGTGAGAAGAGATGAATCAGGAGACCTTGCATGTGCATCCGAACTTCCTATAGGTTGTTTCCCCTTTTCTGTAGCTGAAGATGAGGACTTTCTGGGAGCATCATGAGAATCCTTTTGCTTCGCTGCCCTTGATTCTGAGAGTTTTCTTTTCTTTGCCGGTGAGCTCTTCTCTTTCCCTTTACGTTTCCGTGGAGTTGACTGAGACGGCGTCTCCTCTTGAGCAGGTTGAAATTTGGTTCGAGGCACAATGCTGTGATGGGAGCTCTTCTCTTCAGACCCTTCTTCTTTTTCTTATCCTTTTCCCCTTTTTCCGGAGGAGCCATGGCAACTAGGGAATCTCACGACAACAGTGAAGAGAGGGAAGAAACGAGGGAAGGGGAAATGGTGAGACACGAAGAGAAGGAGGTGCCAAATGGGTTTAAGCGAGAGGTGGAAAGAGATAAGAGTTCACGCTGAGAGGGTTTAAACAAAGGCGACACCCTAAATTTAAAGGGAAGAGCCAGTTCAATGAATATGACCCGGACGGGTTTGACAGAAGGACCGCTCAACAACGTTGACGCGGTGAGATATTGAGTTGGCGCAGCCAAAAAGAGGCAAGAGCGACAGTGTTAAGGTGAGTTCTAAAAACACTGAAACATGAAACAGAGATTGCATTCAGGGATCTTTAATAGGTAAAAGTCAAATTCCTTTATAAGAGTTATTGCAAAAGACCCTAATTTATTTAATGATGTGGAAAACAACGATCTCAAGAGATTGAAGCAAATCCTTGAATAAGAAGTGCATGTGTATGGAATAGAAATAGAACAGTTTGTGCAACAGGAACTTTCTCCGATCTATATCCCTTGATAGCTCAATTGCAAGAGACCCTTGTAGAAGTGAATTTAACATGTATTGAAGAGAAACGCTTTAGAGTTTCGTGTAAGCTTCAAGTCGACCACATATATATATATATATATGTGTGTGTGTGTGTGTACTTATAATTATTATTATTATATTTTTTAATTTTATTAGCAATCAAGTGTAGCTAGCTTTTTGACACAGGTAAACATGTTTATCAGACATAAGAATCCCCGGTTACTTAACATAGCTAACTATTCTGCTTCACTTAGTAGAGAGTTGGTAACTCAAATCATGACATGTTTCTCAACACTTCATTGGTGCATGATGACAGTTTCTCAGTGAGAATTTACCATTGCTCTATAGCAAGTTATTTTGTTATACTGGGAACAGAGTTGGCAACTCACATCATGACATGTTTCTCAACACTTCATTGGTGCACGTAGATAGTTTCTCGGTGAAAATTTGCCATTGCTCTGCAAGTTTTGACATGATATATATATATATATATATATATATATATATATATATATATATATATATATATATATAGGTCTATTCCTTCAACTTTTATTGAGCCTATTCCGAGTTTGAAGTCAATACAATTATTAAATTCATTTTGAACGAAGTTGTCTCTTTGCTTTTGATTTTCATGGTTCTAGAAAATATGGGTTCACAATTTTATGAAACAGTTCTATAGCTATTCCATATGCAAGGAACTTTCAGATTCAAGAAATTTAAAGTTCAAAAGCATGAGATCATAAGACTCCAACCACTAAATTTGCAAGGGGTCAGTCAATGAAGACCAAAAACTCTTATAAGGGAATTATCATTTGAGCTCCCCCTGAATTTAAGATATCAAGTTAAATCTCAGTGTTTAAAGAAACTTCCCTTAAACTGAGGATTGACAAGTTCTTCAATTAAAAAAAATGAAAATTATGAGATGAATGGAACATGAGAAACGGCTTGAAGAGGAAGCGAAAAGACTCTAGGCTACAGACTACCTTATGAAAAGTCACTTGAAGGGCTACCTGGTCAAATAGCAGGTGTTGAAGCACAACAACCATTGCATCAACCCCTCTCATCAGACAGAATCTCAAAAGATAGATTTTCCAGTCCGGCGTTAACTCAATCCTCATTACTGCGTTAACCCACTCAAGTAGATAGAGTGACCATAAGCTCGGTTTTCACATAAATTCAGTCAGTGCGTTGATGCAGGATTCCTCCAACGTTAACTCAGTCTACTTAACCGGTGACTTGGCTTATCGTTTGGTGCTGAATTCACTAACCAACCATTTCAAAGTACCAGTGTGCTTTCCTCAGCAATTTAAATGTAATTCAAACTCCCCCTTACTCCCTTAGATCATGCATGACAAAAAGTTCTAATAAAATAGCAATTTTCAACATGGTATGCCTTTTAATTACCATATGACATTCAATGCAGAGGACATTACAAATGACAAGCTCCCCCAAAATTTGTGACTTATTTAAGAACAAAGCAGATTCTAATCAAACATGGCATGCAACCGGATTATTACTATGCAACATCAAGCAACCAGAATTCATGAAATGAGCTGAGCAATCACATTAGGCAACATTTTGAGGATTACACAATCCAAGCTCTCTTCTAAGATTGGTAAATCTATCATTACACAGAGGCTTAGTAAAAATATTAGCTAGTTGGTGTTGTGAATCCACAAACATCAATTTAAAGCTTCCTAATTTCTATATGTTTGGTCCTAGAGTGCTGGATGGGATTCTTTGCCAGGTTAATGGCACTGGTGTTATCGCACAAGATTGGAACACACCCAAGATTAATTTGATAATCTTGGAGTTGGTGTTTGATCCACAACACTTGAGTGGCACAAGTCCCTGCAGCGACATATTCTGCCTCTACAGTAGATAGTGCCACCGAGTGCTGTTTCTTGGATGCCCAAGAAACCAAACACCCTCCCAAAAATTGGCAATAGCCACTTGTTCTTTTCCTGTCAAGTTTACATCCGGCATAGTCTGCATCTGAATAAGATACTAGATCAAAAGAGCAAGATGCAGGATACCAAATCCCTAAATCTCGAGTTCCAGCAAGGTATCGAAAGACACGCTTAACCGAACTCAAGTGGGATTCTCTAGGATCAGATTGAAAACGAGCACACAAGCAGACACAAAACTCGATATCTGGCCTAGATGCAGTAAGATAAAGGAGTGATCTGATCCTACCACGATAAGTCCTCGCATCTACTTGTTTACCTTTCAGATCTACATCCAGGGTTGTGTTGGTGCTCATGGGAGTTGTGATCGCTTTGAGATTCTCCATTTGATACTTCTTCAGCAGTTCAGAAATATACTTTGCTTGGTTGATAAAACATCCTTCCTTGCTTTGGGTGATTTGAAGACCTAGAAAAAATTGCAATTCTCCCATTATACTCATTTCAAATTTTGTAGTCATCAATTTTGAAAATTCCTCACACATGATTGGTTTAGTAGATCCAAAAACTATATCATCAACACAAATCTGGACAAGAAGAATATCATTATTTCTTACCTTGGTGAACAAAGTTTGGTCCACTTTACCTCTGGAATATCCCTTTTCAGTGAGATATGAACTGAGTCTGTTGTACCATGCTCGAGGGGCCTATTTCAGCCCATAAAGAGCTTTGTCCAATCTGTAAACATGGTTAGGATAGTCTATACACTCAAAACCGAGGGATTGTTCAACATACACCTCTTCTTTTATTAAACCAATTAAAAAGGCACTTTTTACATCCATCTGTTGTAATTTTATTCCATGGCAGCAAGCAAATGCAAGCAATAGTCTAATAGCCTCTATTCTAGCTACTGGAGCAAAGGATTCTTCAAAGTCGATACCGAATTCTTGGTTATATCCTTGAGCTACCAGTCTTGCTTTATTCCTAACTACAATTCCATTCTCATTTTGTTTATTTCTGAAAACCCATTTAGTTCCAATCACTGAATGTTCGGTGGGTCTTGGCACAAGGTGCCACACTTTGTTTCTTTTGAATTGATTTAATTCTTCATGCATTGCATTTATCCAAAATTCATCTTTCAAGGCTTCATCTATATTTTTGGGTTCAGTTTGAGAAACAAGTGCCAAATTATCCATTTCTTCCATGATCCTAAAGTGAGATCTAGTTCTAAGAGGGTCATGCAGACTATCAAGGACACTTGATAATGGATGATATCTTAATACCCTAACATTGGTAAGAGGATTACCTTCATTAGCTGTTGCATTACCTTGAGCACTTGATTCTGCTGGATTCTCATCTGGCCTTGATTCTTTTTCTTGTAGATCCTGATCTTCCTTCACTTCAAGAAACTCCCCATCATCCTTGCCCCTGCAAGGTTGTTCATTTTCAGATTTAACACTCATTTCATCAAACACAATATGTGGGGATTGCTCTACAGTTTGAGTTTTGACATTTAGAACTCTATAGGCCCTAGAGTGATCAGAATATCCAAGAAAGATGGCTGGTTCACTCTTTGGTTCAAATTTATCCAAGTCCCGTTTGTCATTATTTTGAATAAAACATTTTGATCCAAAAACTTTGAAGTGGGCAACTGATGGCTTCTTACCTTTCATTGACTCATAGGGAGTCTTTTTGGACAGAGGCCTTACCATTGCACGATTTACAATGTAGCACGCGATGTTTACCTCCTCGGCCAAGAATTTTCTTAGAAGTTGTCCTTTGATTAGCATTATTCTCGCCATCTCCACAAGAGTCCTATTTCTTCTTTCCCCCACTCCATTTTGTTTGGGAGTTCTTGGGGAAGAGAATTTGTGTAATATGCCTTTCTCCCTGCAGAAGACATCAAAGTTTGAGTTCTCAAACTCTCTTCCATGATCTGACGTGATAGATGAAATGGTGAACTTACCATCCTGCTGGAATCTCTTGAAGAATGCCTGAAATTATTCAAACACATCATTTTTATGAGATAGAAAGAATACCCAGGTAAACCTAGAAAAATCATCTACCAATACAAAACCATATCTACTACCACTTAGACTTGCTGTTCTAGTGGGTCCAAACAGGTCCATATGAACAAGTTCAAGAGGTCTAGAATATTGGTTTTCAATTCTGGATTTAAAAGACTTCCTAGTGTGCTTACCTTGAGCGCATGCATCACAGACTTTATCATTATGTTTGAATGAGACATAAGGCAAACCGTTCACCATGCTGAAATTTGCTAACTTATGCATGACACTATAGCTAGCATGTCCTAGCCTATGATGCCATAGCCAAGCTAGTTCACTTTTGTTCACAGCAAGACAAAGATTATTGTGTGCAGGATCATCTAAGTCTACCATTTACATATTATTTACTCTCTTTCCAATGAACTTAACATTTTCAGATTTCATTTCAAGGATGGTACATGCATGTGAATCAAACACAACCTTGTGACCTCTATCACACAGTTGACTTATACTAAGTAGATTATACTCTAATCCATCAACAAGTAACACATCATCAATGGAATTCAAGGGGTTTTTACCAACTTTACCTTTTCCAATAATCTTACCTTTATTGTTGCTCCCAAAAGTGACATACCCTCCTTCCTTTTCAACCAATAGGCAAAATTTAGCTTTGTCACCCGTCATATGCCTTGAGCATCCGCTGTCGAGATACCATCTGTTATGTGCAGCTGCAAGGCATTCCTGCACATCACATCAAATGAGGGACTTTAGAACCCAAAAACACTTGGGTCCCATCAGACCATATATTTCTTTCAAGTAAGACAACATGTTTTTCGGAATCCACATCTGTTGTTTTGAAAGTTTTTGGAATGTGGAATTAACAAGTTTGGACTTTTTCTGTTTCATCTGATTGGATTTATGTTTTGTTTGCGATGAATTATCTGGATCAGTTTTGTTGTTGACAGTACGTGAATGTTTGTTCCAATTTGCATTTCAATAACCATTAGGAATCCAGGATGCACTGGGAAATCTGGGATGAGCAGCTCTAGATGAGGCTTGAGTTATAGAGGAGCAAAGCCTGACTACGTTAACCCCCTAACATGGTTGCGTTGACCTATCCATCCAAAATTCATGTGATTGGGGTTCTGGTAGACTGGTTGCACTGACGCACTGTATTTACTGCGTTGACCCATTCCCTTGTTTCTGAAGTAATACCCATTCTGGAAAGGTCTGTGTGTTGGCGCAGGGTGACTGGTGCGTTGACGCCACTGTCTAGTGCCAGTCCAGTGACTCCTGAGATTTCCATGAACGTTATGTTGGTTTGAATTTGTGGGAGCCTTGGGTTGATTTGTTGTCTTACTCCTAAATTTTGGCATACTTGTGCAATGATTGGTATTTATGGTAGAATCCAGTTTCCCTTTGCCCTTTTTCTCATTGATATCATTTGTTTGTTTGATTTTCTGTTTTGACTTTTCTTGAGTGTTCTCTGGGAGCTTCATTGTTGTCAAGGGATTTTGCTCAGATGGGCCCTGTTCTGGAACAAAGGTGACTAATCTCACTCCTAAATCCTTCTTCTTTGTAGGATTATATCCTAGCCCTTCTTTTCAAAATTTCTTTTAATTCCCATAACAGCTTCTAGATTATTTTTACCTTGTGTCATTTTTTTGAGAGAGGCTTGCTTGTCTTGATTTTCAGCTTGCAGTGTTTTCAGATTTTCTTGGAGTTCTAGATTTACTCCCTAAACAGCTTCATATTTTTCTTTAGCAATTTTTATATCACTTTCCATTTTCTGTATTCTAAGTTTCAAATCATCAACTATTTTCTGTAAAAATTCATTTTCTCTTTTCATCTCACTCAGTTGGTTTTTGGACTCATCACTTTCGGCAAGAGACTTTCTTAAGTTGAAGATTTCTATTTCTAAGCAAGTGTTTTTCTCACTTAAGGAAGTGTCTTGATTAGCTGAATTTTTCTTCTTCTTCAGTGATTTATTTTCTCTCTTCACATAATCATACTTATTAACCAGATCATTAAATGCTTCTTCCCAATCACTGCATGGGAAGTTTTCAAATGAGGAGGTCACCTCTTCTTGATCGTCTCCCTTGGCCATAAAGCATAGCTTCACATCACTTTCTTCTTCAGATGTACTGTCTTCTTCTTCTTCTTCCTTCTCCTCATCACTCCAAGTACTCAGCATTGCCTTTGGTTTCTTGTTCTTCCACTTTGGTTGAATTTTCTTCACATTCTCTGGGCATTCAGATTTTATATGACCTTGTTTCCTGCATTTGTAACAAACAACTTTGTCAGATTTCTTAAAATTCTCAGACTTAAATTTTGAATTCTTTCTTATCTGTGGTCTTCTGTTTCTTAGGACCTTACCTTCCTTCCTTAGGAACGTTCTGAACTTCCTAGTGAGCATTGCTATGTCACTTGAGTCATCCTCCGATGTACATAACTCACTATCCTTTGAACTTTCTTTACTGCTTGGACCAGCCTTCAATGCAAGTGGCTTCTTCTTTTTCACATCCTCATCATTTCTTTTGAAGTTCAACTCATAAGCCATCAGTGATCCGATGAGCTCATCAAGAGTAGTGGTAGGGAGATTCCTAAATTCTTCAACAACCGTGGCCTTAGTGTGCCAAATTGGAGTTAGGGATCTAAGAATTTTTCTAACCAGTTCATAATCACTGTAAGTTTTTCCTAAACCTTTAAGACCATTTACTAACAAGGTTAGCCTTGCTTACATTTTAAAAATATTCTCATCTGGTTTCATTCTAAAAGCTTCTTACTCAGATATTAACATGTTAGCTTTTGTCTCTCTTACCTCTGACGTACCTTCATAGATGACTTCAAGTCTATCCCACATTTCTTTAGCATTGGCGCATGAGGACACTCGTGAGAACTCTGTAGGGTGCAGCGAGTATTGCATGATATTCATTGCTTGCCAATTGAGGTTGGACTTCCGAATCTACTCCTTGACCCACATTTCCTCATCTCCTAGTAATTTATATGGTCCTTTGCTCACGACCCTCCAAATCTCATGGTCCTGAGCTCTAAGAAATACCTGCATTCAGTTTTTCCAATAAGCATAATTAGTGCCATCAAAGAAGGGTGGCCTATTCACAGCATACCCTTCAGGCATGAGCACCTTGTTCTCCATTCCACTGAATTTCTCTGGGTTGTGAAAACCTCAGCAAGAGAGCCGAGCTCTGATACCACGTGTTCGATATATTGGAATGTCAATCTAGAGGGGGAGGGGGTGAATAGGTTGACCCTTTTTAAAATTGATAGAGCAATATCAACCAATTCTTTGAGTAAGCTATTTCTAAATAAGAATGCAGAATGAGATAATGAAGCAGTCGGACCTATTCAAGCATCTAGCGACACACAAACCACAGAGAAAAGAGCAAACCACAGATGAACACTAGGTTTTTAAGGTGGTTCGGTCTCCCTATGGAAACCTACGTCCACCCCTCACTGAATCAGTGAGGATTCCTACTGAGCCTTACACCTTAGCTAAACAGAGGAACAATTCCTCACAACCGCTGAGCCCTACAGCTTGGCTTACAAGAGGAACCAGTCCTCTTACCCGCTGACAAACAGCTTATGGGCGAAACTCCAAACCCCTTGATCCAAGCACAGCTCGCTTGATCAAGAAACCTTCCTCTACAATCACGAGTACGAGGGAGAATAGCAGTAATAGAGTTCAAAATAAACTGCAAAACATAAAATAGAAAATAGAAAAATGAAAGAGTTTCAGATACAAATCAGAGATCTCGAACTCAAAGATCTGAAGGATGAAACTCTTAATCAGCAGGCTTCCTCTTCCTTGACAATGGGATGTAGAAGGGCTCGCGATGCTACACTCTTGATGTCCCTTCTATCCTTAATGATGGAATTCTGAAGCTCTTCCTCTTCTTGTTCGTGGACCAAGCATCACCAAAAGGAAGATGATGATCCCCGATCTTCGGCTATAGAACTCCTTTTCACTGCTGCCTTCGACTGCAACCTCTATTAGTTTTCTGCGGCTTTCCCCCCTCATACACGTGAATATTCCCTTGTGGGCCCCAATCAGATTTCCTGGTTGGCCCCAATGATTGTTCTCTCCCAGATGCTTCTGGAATCGCGAAGGAGAAGAGGCGCGTGCCCTTTGTGCTGATGTGGCATTTAAGTTATCCATTAGCTGGGGTCCATCAATATACATGTGACGAAGCCCAGATGGCGTCAACCTTGTGTGACTGAGAGGTTAACGCATATTCGCATAACATGTAAGACTGTAATGGTTGGAAGCGTTGACGCAAGAAGACCCTGCGTCAACTCACTGAGCTGACCCAGAGCCGTCTTTCCTCTGATTATGAACTAATACGTTGGCGCTGTGCCCTTGTAGCGTTAACACACTGAGCTACATTAGTGACTTACTCTTCTAACTTATTGAGCTGAGGCGTGGACGCCTTGAGCACCTTGCGTGGACGCCGTGTGTTCCTTGCAATTCAAGATAACCGATTATATGTATATATGTTAATGAGCCCATTTCATTATGCAAATCAAATTCAAACATAGATTATCTAAATCATCATGCCTGTTGAGCTTAATACCAAATCTCATGGTTGTCATCATCAAAACCAGGGGCACAACACCACCACGCTTATTGTTTGCTCTTGTGATGTTCAGTCCATCTCATGTTGTGGTGTGGTGTTATCTTTCATTATAGTTTTATTCATTGTCTTTGTCATGTTATGTTTTGTTCATCTTTGTGGTGTTATGCTTTGGTTTTATTCATCTTTATGTTCAGTTCATTTTGTTATGGTTGTCTTATATGGAAATCCATAAAAATCAAAAATTTAAGAATTTCAAAAAATGACATTTCACCTTGGCAGGTAAGTCAGGTATGGCTCTCTATCCCAGCTCTTTGTTGCATTACTATATGGTATTATATGCTATTATAGCCTCTCAAGGACTGTCTAGTTCTTCGTGTGTTCTAGGATCTGATGTTCCCCTTTACCAAAAATGATGATGATCGAGCAACATACAATTAATCGTTGGATAGGCCGTTAAGTTGAGTCGGGTGGGGGATGATGGACTTTGTCTCACACGCCGTGGTTGCAAGAGGACTCTTGACCCCATCTTGCTCGGTCTAGTAATATTAGCCTTGAGTACTTTCTATTTTTATCTTTTCTTTACATTCATTTTGATGATTTTTTTATTTTAGCCCAGCATGCATCATGGCATTTTGAGCACTCATGCCTTGTGATCTTTCAAGGTTTCTCTTCAGCAATGGTTAATTGTGCTTATTTCTATTGAATAAGAGATTCTCATTCCACTCTGAATTTGAACGTGTTTTCTGATCTATTCATTTGGTCTGGTTGGCCATCATGATTCCTGTCTGGATTTTATCCCAGTTCCCGTTTAAGCTTTTCAGATCTTGCACTTTCGATCCCCTCATTGGATCTCGATTGTGTACCCAAATGAGGTCGGTCGTATTTTTCTTTCCTTAGTTAGTTAGTTCTCTAGGCATGTCAATTGCTTCAATTATTCCTTGTGGTTAGTTTGACGTCTTCGGAAGAATTCCTGTTGCTTGTTGGTTATGCCGGGTGTCTTTTGCCTTGATGCCCGCTTTTCAGGTCTCTCTGCTTCATCTTTGCTTCATATCTATTTCACGTCGTTGTCACTTTTGCTCCATCTCCTTTCCATTCCGCCTCCACGCTGCTTTCGCTCGCTCCCTTACAAAGCGGACATCAAGGAGGGCATCTGTTGACACCTATTTTTGACCTGCGAGTCGAGTTATTGGTCTTATCTACCTTTGTGATGCCCCAAATTACCCGTTGTTTTGGAGCCTTTCTTGCGCGTTTTGAGCCTATTTCTTAGTCATTTTTCAAGCCTATTAAGCCTTGAAACCCTGGAGGTTGTCTATCCCTGATCGCCACATGACTGAACTGGGCCTGTTGAGACCCAGTCAGGTGGTGGTCTTGGGATGACTGCCACCATCAGGGGGCAGTCATCCCAAGACTGCCTTTTGCTTGCTTGTTCCTAGTGCTGCGTTGCCCCGTGCCCTTGTGCGTCGACTCCATTTAAGGTTTTCCAAGTTGCGATCCTCCCATGACCATGTTCATCAAGTGGCGATCGCGCGACTGACCGCATTCTCGTTGCAGAATCCTGATCATTATGGGCTCCATTTTATTCGGCCGAGGACTCGTTGAAGTCCTTGTTAGCACCGTTTTCATCAAGAATACCCCTCTAGCTCGATTACTATCCATCATGGGGACTTTATCCCACTATTATCTTGAGATTTTATCAATCAATATCCCCTATTTTTGGTGCTTATCCTCGAATTATGAGCCTAGAGTTTCAGGGCTCTATAAATAGTTGCCTTGCTTTGTGTGCACGAAGGGGGGTGTTTCTTCGGCTTGGGGTGAAGCCATACTGCACTGTCGTCTCTCCTCTTTGACCTCAGGCTGTTCAGGGAAGTATTGACTTCATCTTTAGTCGCTTAGGGCTCCCTTTCTCTCGCTCTTTCTCTTATTTCTTTGTCCAATCTTTTCTCTGTGTATCACTATTCTACACGCATGGCACGTTTTCCATCATGTTTTTCCGCAGTTGTACTACGGGTTAATTCATTCCTTTTACTCATACACATTCACAATATATACACCTATTATTTCCTCCCTCTTATAGGGGGTTAACAACCCTCCCCCGGTGCATTCTCCCCCTTTCATTACGCCTATTTTTTGCATACGGGGCTGATACTACACTTGCAGTTCTAATGGGGTTTCCCCTGTTGTCTTAGCTTTGTTTTACAGGAAGGCAAGAGCATAATGTGAGGCCCTCGCTCTCTAGCCGGCTGGAAGGCGATGAGGTGTGATCCACATCATTTCCTGCATCCTTTCTATCAAGCACGATCACGTGTAGCGGTCTTCCTCGGTCACGTTCTTCCTCCTCATCTTTCCAAGGTACGCAACACCATTGCATCCTATTCCTAGACCATTTTGGCATTGTCAACCCTTGGTGGAGATCACGGTACATACTCATATTCTCATCGCCCCTTTCCCTTTGTTTATATTACATAATTATATGCTTATGTGCACTTGTTCGAGGCGGGATTATATATCTACAAGCACGTTGCAAAAAAATGAATGAGTGATACATTCAATAAAGTCCGGGGACAGGCAAAAAAAGAAATAGAGGGGCCAAATGACCTGACACTCTGGAAGGGCATTGCCCCCCTTGGATAGGGGGGGGGAGATATGGAATAATTTTTGTTACAAATGGAATACTAATGAGTGGAAAAGGAGGTAGCAGGCTAGGAGAAAAAATAGTGTAAAAGTACCAGAGGTGAATGAACATACAAGTTGGTCCGTCAGCTTCGTGACCAAAAAAAGGAGATTGGTAAGTAATATTTTTTATTTTGTTACTTTACATTCATATTAATTTCAAAAAAAAATCTTTTATGTGATTTGTAAAACAGGAAGCAGATCTCAGTCGTGTAGCTAAGTACCGAGAGGTGTTTGACAGAACACATAAGAAGAAAGGGACATATCAATATGTCTCTACGAGATCCAAGGAGGTGGCTGTAAGTTATTTACAGTTTCTTTTTATTTCATTTCAAATATTCTTGATTAATACGAGATTTATTATATTATTTTTCAATTTGCAAGAGGCATATGCGAGCCAGATGACAGGGAAGTACGGGGAGGACATTGAGCAACAGCTAGAGATAGACTGCCCAGCTTGGATAGAGGTAGCCAACCCATTGAAGAAAGGTCGAGTGTATAGCTTTGGTGAGATCTTGGATACCAGCCAGGTGGTACCATGTTGCCAGGGTTCTTCCTTAGTCGCAACCAGCAGCTTGCTCGATGCCACTATCTCTACTGACTCTGTGGCCCAGCTCAAACACGTGGTAGAATAGCTGGAGACATGCCTCTAGAAAAGGCTGTGGACGTCGATCTTAGAGACAGTGAAGAAGCAGCTGGCACAGTGGCTACGGACGAAGATCTTAGAGATGGTGCAGACGCAGTTGGCGTGGCGCAGTCGCTACAGATGCAGATCTTGCTGATGTTGGAGGCCACTATGACGAGAGTGATGTCCTCGTACTTCAGGGAGTTTCATGTGCATCCTCACCATCCTTCATTGTCGACTTTAGCACATCCCTATCATGTGAGTATAATATTTTTTTACATTTTAATATTCTTATTTATAATTTAAAGGAATAGAATTATCAATTACTTGTACATGTAGCACATTTAGAAATTAATTTAAGTTTAAAAATAAAGAACTCAGGTTTGGTAGGCCAATATTTGACTTACCTATCCGATTGGCATGTTGATTGTTCTAACACGACTGAAAATGTGTGAGTGACCCGTGGGAGCTGACAGAATCCAAATCGGATTCCCAATTTGGGCTGAGCTCTTAAATCTCACACTTAGAAATTATGTTAAGTAGAAAATCAAAGAAGTTGGGTTCGGTGGCCCAATATTTGAAATACTTGTCCGATTGACGTGCCGATTAGTCCAACACGACCGGAGATGTGTGAGTTATCCATGGGAGCCAATGGAATTGAAATCAGAATCCCGGATTGGCCTCAACGCTCAAATCAAATATTTACAAATTAAGTTTAGTTAAAAACCAACTAAGTTGGATTCATGGCCCATTATATGAAATAGAAGTCCGGTCGACGTGCCGATTATTCCAATGCCATCGGAGATGTGTGAACAACCCATGGTAGTTGACAGAATCTAAATCGGATTCTCGGTTTGGGCTGGGCGCTCAAATCTCCCATTTAGAAATTAAGTTAAATAGAAAATCAAAGAAGTCGGGTTTGGGAGCCCAATATTTGGAATACCCGTCCAATAAACATGTTGATTGTTCCAATGCGATTAGAAATATGTGAGTGACATGCGGGAGCTGTTGGAATTCAAATCGGATTGCCTATTTGGGCTGGGCGCTCAAATCCCTCATTTGGAAATTAAGTTAAGTAGAAAACCAAAGAAGTCAGTTTCGGGGGCTCAATAGTTGAAATACTAGTCTGATAGATGTGTCGATTATTCCTGCATGACAGGAGACATGTGAGTGCCCAGTTGGAGCTGATGGAATTCAAATCGGATTCTTAGATTGGTCTCGGTGCTCAAATAAAATATTTACAAATTAAGTTAAGATGAAAACTAAAGAAGTCGGGTTCCAAGGCCCATTATCTGAAATATTAGTCCGATCGACGTGCCGATTCTTCCAACACGACCAAAGATGTGTGAGTGACCTGTGAGAGCTGATAGAATCCAAATCTGATTCTTGGTTTGGGCTGGACACTCAAATCTCCCATTTAGAAATTAAGTAGGAAACAAAAAAATTTGGGTTCAGGGGCCCAATATTTGAAATATAGGTCCGATCGACATGTCGATTGTTCCAACATGACTAAAATATGTGAGTGACCCGTGGAAGCTAACGAAATCTAAATCGGATTCTCAGTTTCGGTTTGGCGCTCAAATCTCCCATTTAGAAGTTAAGTTAAATAGAAAACCAAAGAAATCAGGTTTGGGGGCCCAATATTTGAAATACCAGTCCGATCGACGTATCGATTATTCCAACATGACCAGAAATATGTGAGTGACTCGTGGGAGCTGACAAATCTAAATCAGATTCACGGTTTGACCTTGACGCTCAAATCAAATATTTACAAATTAAGTTAAGTTGAAAATCAAAGAAGTCGGGTTCGGGGGGGCATTATCTGAAATACCAGTCTGATCGACTTGTTGATTGTTCCAACATGACTGAAGATGTGTGAGTGACTCATAGGACCTTGTTAGTAAGGAGATAGGTGCACGGAGGGATCCAGAGGGGGGGTGAATGGATCCAACTTAGGATTATAGCTCAATTTTCAGATTTCTAACAATGAAATCCTAAAATGAAATGTAACTGAAATAAACTGCAAGTGAACAAGAGCAGAAGACTCATAGCATCAAAGCTCACATATGACTAACAAGTCTCATGGAACCTAACACAAACACTTTGCACTCGGTAAGTATATCCCAGGTATAAGCAGACAACAGGTAGAACGTTCAGTTCGAGCCATAATCAAACATGTGATGAGTGCTCAATGTAAATGAATGCAATCCTTAGCATACACTCATTCAAGCGGACCATATATCAAACATACTAACTCATGCTGAAAGAAATACTATATCAGATGAAAGATCAAAGCAACTCAAGCGTCAATCACTTTGTGCTCAATGAACTTTTGCCACTGGAAACACTCAAAAGCAAATGCTTCTACTAAACACCCAGTGAGACACTTAATTTCTATGACTAATTCAACAGATGTCACATGAAACAACTTCTAATGATAACCATACAACCAACCTGTGAAGGGGAAAGATGATATGGAAAATGTGCGCAAAGACAAACCACGGTGGACAAGATTTTTAGATGGTTCGGTTTACTACCCACAGACCCACATCCATCCCTCACTCAAACTTGAGTGATGCTTCCCTTTCTCAAGCAAGACGCAGACTCCGTCTGCAAACATCCGCGGCCAAACAGCTTGAAACCAAGGAAGACCAATCCCTCTGACATGATCTTGCTACCCACAAGATCAAACCTCACTGCTACCCGCAGTGACCGGAGAATAGATCTCCCTTCTTTTGCAAATGCAGAAGGGACGTGAACAGCCACCCACTACTCATCAAAACCCAGAGGATTAGATCCTCTCTTCCTCTGAGGCCACAAAGGAATACCCGAAGATTAGATCTCCCTTTTTCTGAAACACTCAGAAGGAACCCAATCTCTAAACAGAGAATCAGAAGAACAATGTGAAAACTAAAATGAACAACAAGCAAAAAAATAAATAGAAATCAAAAACATATAGCTCCACTGGAGTGCCACTGTTCTTGATTTTGATCAAAGAACTGATGAACACACAGATCTTCAGTAAGACTGGCTGCTCTCAGTTGATTTGATCTCGAGCTCTCTCTTCTCCTTTCTTTTCACTCCTTCGTCTTTCTCAACTCTTCTCTCTTTTTCTCTTTCATTTTTCTCTTCTCACTCACTGGCTAGTCTTCTTCTTCTCTGGTGGTCTCTCTTTCTTCTTCGACAAGCTCACTTCCTTTTTACTACTTCAGCCGCCCCTATCTCGGAGGGAGATGATTCTTATTTATACCAAAACAAGGGCTCTGGAAATGCTTTTTGGATAAAAATGATTTAATCCAACTTTTCCCATTGATCCACGTGGCAACAGGTGGAAAAGTTCTTCTGATAGAGTGCCTCGAATCACGTGCCAATCATTACTTTTTGGGTTTGCGTGCCACTCACTTTCCCTTCCTGAGATCACGTGCCAGTGATTTACTAACAGCAGGTTCGAGCTCCCTTATCGGATCTGGATTTAAGTTAAGGGATTCAGAGTTGGATTGTCTAAAGCATCGACCTCACTGGTAACAATTAATATAGCTGCATCGACCTTGACTTAGTGCATCTAGGCACTATTCTGATGTTCTAACCTCTTGGCTTAAGGCATTGCTTCGGTGTGCTCTTCTGCTGCTTCGTCCTTCTTTTGTTGCTGCTGCTTTGTTGACCTGCTATGGACTTGGCTATTGGAGCCATTGAGTTTCTCTTGATGGTTGTATCGACTTTGTGCATTGTAATATGCATCGACCTATTTTTAGAATGCTCCGACCTTAGTTGATCTGCAACATCCAGTTCCCAACTACTGCATCGACCTGTTCTCTTGAGTGCTCAGACCTTGTTAGTTGGAGCTTTGTTCTTCTGCCTCGACCTGCCTCTTAAGTGCACCGACCTCATCATGGATGTAGCACTTGAGTGTCTTGATGCATCGACATGTTGGCTTTGAGGTGTTGATATGCTTCGACCTGAGTGACATTAGCCCACACTACTGCACTGACCTTCTCAAAGGTATAACACTTGAATATCTTGATGTGTCGAGCCATAGCAAATGATCATGAATGTGTTGATGTATCGAGGCATATGAATGTTACCTTGACTTGTTGGCCTTCTTTAACCATTACCGCATCGACCTGAGTACACTTGTCTAACGAGACTCTTTGATGCATCGACCGTACTTGCATGTTTCTTCTGTATTGACCTGATAAGCATAAAAGCTCCACTGCATCGACTTGACTACTTTAGCCATGGCCACTACATCGACTTGATTGCTCTTATTCCAGCGGGAGTCGACTTCCAGAGTCGACACTTTTTGAAACCAATTATGTCTGCATAACTAAAACCTGTTCTTTTTAGCATTCTGCTAATAACATTCAACCATAGACTTTTACACATAAAGAAATCAAGGTGAAATCAATTTCATTAAGTTTCATGGCATCAAAGACAGTGCAATCATCAATACATCGATGCAATCATCAAAATCCTTACATTTTTAAAAGAACAATGCAACATCTATACATAAGTCTTCATCAAAACTACATTCACACTTAGATTCATGATGAGTCACAGTGTTTGACCTCATCAAAACCCCAGGGACACAATAATCTCTCCCTTTTTGATGATGGCAACACTATGAGTCATAAGAGTCACAAAACATCATGCAATCATCAAGATGCAGACTTAGACTCAAACTATTATGCAATCATCACGACATGACTCATAATCAAGCTATTCTCTCCATTTGACGTCATCAAAAAGGAAAGAACAACATGCAAATTATTAACCCCCTTGACACTAATTGATGCTAAAGAGACAATCTCCCCCTCTTTGACAATTATGCACAATGATTCTCTTTCAAGTATGCCCCCCCTGAATAAAAGAGCACATGATCCAGATCAGATAATCTCCCCCTTTGGACACAGCAGAAGGAGTGGAATGAAAGTCTATCAGCAAAGTAGAGGGACAGACAAGCACAAGTATAGGCATGAACAGATGACATGAGTATTCTGAATCAAGAAATTTAGCAGTCAATAGAAATCGAGCACAAGGATTTTCAACTGAAGTTCTAGATGATTAATTAATTCAAGAAGGTTTTCAATGAGATACCAATTTCATAAATCTGAAGGAGAAAATGTTTCAGACTCTTCCATTATAAGGGCTTATGAATGAATCTTTATTGAACAACATGGTTTAAATATGATGTATACATAGTTTATCAATAAAGTTCTATACTCATATCTGAAATCAAATATTAATAACAACGAACAAAGCCCTCATATGACAGTCTTGTTTAACCTTCTTTCCTCTTACTCACTCAATTTCGAGGACTCCTTTAGGAGTTACACTTAGTAGCATTGAGGTTAAATAACATGAAAACATTTGAATTTGTCCAGGGTTTCTTCAAATTTTTCTTTTGCAATCATTTCATAAATTTTCTTTTTGATCAACAACGTTTTTCCTATTTAATTTTTTAGGAGCAATAAAGTTTAGTACACACTTTGTAACTAGAGGATACACATTGTTTAAACGCCAGTATCCCTAAGCACATGGAATGATAACTGTCATGCTTCATATTTAACATAGATAACAATAGAATGGCTTTTGACGTGAGGCACAACATGTCTTAGGTGAAGTGACCCAGTTACTCATCACTCACCATGTCATTGCTCTGCCAAAGATTTCACAGATATTGCATAACTATGGTACCTCATGACACAGTTTAATTTTAGACATGGTTTCTCAGTAGCCACAGTCATTGCTCTGACTGAAATTACCCTTAGACATTTACAAATTCTCATATGTTTAAAAACAATACTTACTTAATGTATCTCAACCAAGGAAAGTCATGATTCAAAATGTTTAGATTTCATAAGATTTTACATGACATAACATGAAGCAACTGGTTAAAGATTATTAAGAAGTTGATTCAGATACTTTCAAGATATTCATATTCAAACTTAAGAAATACATTAAACTTAAACTAGCTAAAATAGTTTAGTCGTTCAAAAACCTGTATAATAGAAGATTCCAAGGTAAAGTATTTTATAGATTTATTGTCAAGGTACACGAATTGAAATCTTCCCAAATTACAGGTAGATCAAGAAAATTTTCAGAAGTAGCTAGTACATCAAAAAAAAAATAGAAACAAGAGCATGCACCATTTGTGAGAAACTTGAAGCTCAGACATGTGACAGAGGTTGCCTAGAGTGCATCAGACAGATAGGAATCCAAGGGATACAACAATTGAAGCCTAATCAGATAGCAGATATGACACAGTTTCGGGTGGCTTTCTCAGGAAGAATATAATACATTTAGCTGAAGTTTGACAGATAAGTGCATGGTTCAACAGACAATAGTTTCTAGAACCGTGAAAATGATGAACTTAAGTGATTTCAGAACAGATATGAATAGAAATCAGATAAGACTTGAATGAGATTAGACCTGAGCTAAAAGAAGAATCGACTTTGAATTGTTCACAGAATAGCAGAAAACATATTGATAGAATTGTTTTCTACACAGCTAGGTCGACCTGATCTGGCCATAGGTTGACCTGAAGTTCTTTGCAGAGATCAAAGGATGAATTGAATTCAACTTCGCTTGCAATACAGAGCATCATGCAAATCAGAACACACTCATGAGAGAATTTCAAACTGAAAATGTAGACTTCAGTTGACCGAAATAATCAGTCAGTGAAACAAACAGTTCAAGCAATTCAGATCAAGACATAAGCTCCCCATAACTGTATGCATGTTTTTCAAATAATCTTTTGGATTTTACTTTAACAAGAACGATGTGCAAACTCAGAATGTACATGAATAACTTGTACAAGTAGGAAAACGCATGAACTCCCTCTATCCAAATGTGCTGAATTAACAATTGTGATATAAAGACCATGCTGGAGACTTTGATTAATCTAACCGCATATGCATGAGACACAAAATTGCCTTGGTTGACTCCCCATGTGTATATGCATCATATGCAATGAGAACTATGCAGGAAGTTTGATGACCTATGCTCATGAACATCTAAACTACTCTATGTATAATTTTGACCCATGGTACTGGATGGAGGTCTGGCCTCTACACATGATGTGGGTTTCTAGACAGACACAATCTGCCCTTCTCTCAGCGTACCATTTTATATACCATCAGGTCATGCATGACAATGTAGTGCAAATGCAGTCTTATATTCATCTCAAATTTTTATGTCATTTTGCCAAGCACATATGTATGCAGATGAAAATTATATGCACCAAATATTCAGTGTTTGTGTAAGATGTGCATTATGACATATACAAACATTTAAAGAAATGCAATTGACATATGCAAGCATTAGACACATGCAATTCAAATTTTCAGACTATAATATTCAATTCTAAGCATGAGTGATTCAACATATGCATGAGAGACTCACGAACAACAATGCAAATATTAGATGAAGATGTAAACATGTATGCATGATATTCAGACTAACAGATCAAGCATGATATGCATCTATCTAAAGGAGAATATTGAAAACTCAAATAAACAAACCTGTAAAAGTGTAGAAATGTGGTTTTATCATACTCACGTGCCTTGGCTTATTGAACCCCTTTTATTCTTTGGTCCCAAGGCACACTTGCAAAATAATTGTTCATTTTTTATTTTTAGGTACTCAAGAGTTCTTGGGTCCTATAAGGTTAGTAGCACCTTTGGTGGGTGCTCTCCAAGACTTCTGGGCTTGTAAGTCATCAAATTTCATCAATCGGCAATCAAACATAGAGTGTCCAAATTTTCCAGAGTAATGACAAGAAATAGTTGGCTTTATATTCTTCTTATGCATGTAAACATGAGTATGGAGTTTCTGACCATAACCAACTCTGTTATCATATCTATCATGGGAAACTCTCTTTCCTTTAACATGCCAACAGTCCTTGACTGTATGGCCATTCTTTCCACAATGGAAGCACACAATGTGCTTACCTGTAGAACCAAATTCATTTCTATCAAACACATTTGTCTTGGCAGAGAAATTAACAAATTTAGAATGAACAATTCTTCCCTGGGCAAACTAGCATTGTGCAGCAATGTGGCCTATCTTGCCACAGCAAAAGCAATGGATTTTCTTTTTCTGAAATGCTTGATTTCTAACATGAGATTTCCTAGCATGCATTGCACTTGCATTCAGGTCATCTTGTCTCATCAATCTACACTCATGCATTAAATGACCATTCTTACGACAATACTGACATGACATTACCTTTTTATGTGCATGTGTATGCGTTTGAGTTGTGTACAACATGCACATTTCTAGCATAAGTGTTTTTTGACTTTTGCTGCAAGTGATTATTCTTTATGACCTTTTTAGGTTGTTTCTAAATAGTTGGGTTTGAGGTGGTGGCTACATTGGATGCTTTGACAAAAGATGTCTTCAATTTGATTTCAAAAGATTTTCTATTAACCTTATTGTAGCCTAGCCCTTATTTTCTAAAATTTACTTTTGTTCCCAACAGTTTATCCAAGTTTTCTGGCCCATCAACAAATTTAGACAATGAATTTTTCAGATCCTGGACTTCATTTTCTAAAGAGGCAATTAATAGTTCAGACTTTGCATTTTCTTCATCACGATTTGCCAATCTTTCATTAAGCCTTGCATTTGTTGAAACCTTGATTTTGATGACGTCACACGATGAATCATGATGTGACTGAATTGCATAGAGCCATTCATGTTGATCAAGTCATTTCATATTCTGAGTGTCAGAAAAAGAAGGTCGATGCACATTCATGCTTTAGTCATATAAGGTCGATGTACATTCATCTTTTAGTCATGTAAGGTTGATGCATATTCTTGTCTAAGTCATATTAGGTTGATGCACATTCATATACAAGCTAGATAAGGTTGATGCACACTCACGATGTAGCTAATAAGGTCGATGCACGTTAATGGTTGAAATGCACAAGGTTGATGCACTTTCCTGTCTGGAGCCTATCAGGTCGATGCATCCTTGTACCATGTTGAACATAAGGTCGATGCATGTTTGTGCCTTCAGTTGATGCATGTATACATATGTAGTTACATAGGTCGGTGCATGTTTACGCCACAAGTGTATCAAGTCGGTGCAATAGTGACTTTGCGCTCAGCAAGTTCGATGCACATTTCACTTTGTGCTCAGCAAGGTCGATGCACATTACACCTTGTGTAATGCAAGGTCGATGCACATCCTTACATTCATTCTAGAAGGCCGATGCTCATGCAAGTATTATGCACACCAGGTCAATGCATGCATTGCATCATGTTCTATAAGGTCGATGCACATTCTACAACTTGCTTTATAAGGTTGATGCACAGTCTTAGGTCTGTGCACATGCATAGTCTGAGGTCTATGCACATGCATAGTATAGGTCAGTGCACATGTAGAGTTTGTGCACATGTAGAGTCTAAGTCGATGCACATATAGAATCCAGGTCATCAAGTCTATGCATTGGGGCATATACTTTAATGATTGGTCAATATGATAGGTGTAGACAAATTCAGAGGGGGGGGGTGAATGAATCCCTCTTAAAAATTTGCTCCAAAAACTGAGTAGATAAAACTCAGATTAGATAACTATTGCAGAAATAAAACTAATAGACTCGGTTGACAGAACGACCCACGGAATGACAAATTGTTATCCTAAGAAGATGCTCGATAACAATTGTTCAAATAGCACATATGCAGTTGAATTGCAAACTGATCACGATCCACTCAACAGATATGCAATTAGATCACGATCCTAAGCATGCATCTAGCAGAATCAAAAGAACAAATCAGCCACTGCACAGAAGATTTTTAGGTGGTTCAGTCCTCCAGACCTACATCCACCCCACACTCAAACCAGAGTGTGGATTCTGCTGCCAAACAGCTTGAAAATCGCTAGGCGACACAGCTTACCTACAAACCGCTGATTCACAGCTTCAACTGCTGGGCCTTATAGCTTCGCCGTCCACTGGGCAATACAGCTCAGCCGTCCAGAGGAACCAATCATCTGCTACCACTGAGTGACACAGCTTGCTCTGCTGACTAACAGCTTGAAGAGAGATTCAAAAGAAAACAAAAGATAAGAAAACACAGCAACTGAAAGCTGTAAACTATATCAACACAGATGTGGCTCCCATGGAGCTGACTGGATTGGATTTGATCCCGATTCCAGTAGGGACAGATCTTCTGATGGAGCTTCTCTTCTTCTCCTCGAACTCTCTATATCTCTCTCTATCCTTCTTTCTCTTCTACTGCCTCTCTTTCCTCTCTCTAGCTCTCGAACTATCTTCTTTCTCTTTTGCTCTCTCTTTCTTCTTCTTCTAATGGCTCTCTTACTCTTCTCTCTGGCTGCGCTCAGATGTCTTCTGTTCAGCGTTTTTCCCTTTGCGCAGAAGAAAGGTCTTATATAAGGCTTCAGTCTGGGGCCCACTAGCTCACACCCTAGACGTGTGGAGAGAACGTTCCCACCAGGAAGCTTCAGGAATCTTTCAGCCACGAGTTAGAATCTCCATCGTTTAGCTATCCACGTGGCAGCTTCTTAGAATAATGATCAGCCTTGGATCAAGTGCCATTTTATTGTTCTGCTTATATCGTGTGCTCCTTTTCTTCTGATCCTCGTAAGTAAGGTACTCAGGTGCACATAAGATGCTCGAAACATGGTTTTCCTCAATTGATCACTTGCATGCTTAAGTTCCATATAAATGCATGCACCGACTTAGTTGGTTGTTCCTGGTCGTGCTGGCGAAGGCATTGCACCGACTTACTAGAGTAGTCGTGCTGGCAAAGACGTTGCATTGACTTGCTCGTGTAGAGAAGGGATGCTTCGACTTTGAAGCTCAACCATATGAAAATTTGTTCACACAGCAGTCAAATGCATAGACTTAATAGGGCGTACAAGCTAGTGTGCACGAGCTCAGTAGGTGTTATTCAAGAGAGTATGCACAGACATAACCTGAATGTAGAGTTAAGAAATGCACAAACTGCACACACACACATGCACAGACTCAGTGTTTACATGCAAGCATATGCACAAACTTGATTCCAGTACATGGCCAACATATGCACTGACTATGAATACGCAGAGTACAAACATTGCACAGACCTAATCGAGCCAAAGATGAAAGTTGCACCGACTTAGCTATGCACATGCACAGACCTCATGCGCTATGCAACATAAAGTGCCCAGAGTTATCTTGCACAGACTCTACGCGTGCATCAACAACAGTTGCACCGACTACAACCCTGCACTGACCTAGATATGAACTGACATCAACATGCACCGAGGTCGTATGACAGAACTTGCACCGACTATGTGCAAGCGTGCAGCAGCAAGAAGTGCACTGACCTTTTATTGCCTAAGACAAGACTTGCACCGACCGTGTATGTGCATGATGGCCTATACCTTATATGCATGTGTACAGTGATATGCTCGGACCTCAACCATGCACATAGCTATATGCACAGACTCGAATGTGCACTGACTTGTGTGCAAAATGCTCACATATGCACCGACCTTGACCCTATTCTTACCATATGCACAAACCTATATCCAGGTGACGCAGACTTGAACATGTATGCACAGACCTTGTCTAAGCTGGCTATCATGAATGCACAGACCTTGTCTAGCTGGCTATCATGAAGTGCACAGACCTTGAATGCATGCTGTCTATACTAGCATTGACCTTGATCTGTTCGATGAAATGCCATGCACCTAGATGACGTTGTACGCAATATAACATGCAAAAACCCGATGCTCATTCAATCATGCTCATTCAGTCTTTCATACTAACACAGTGTGATTTATAGTGTTTGCTATCATCAAAATCACAGGGGCACAACAATCTCCCCCTTTTTGATGATGGCAACACCACTATGAGTCACACTGGCTCAAGTCAAACTATTCTCCCCCTTTGACTTCATCAAAATGGAACTAGTTTGAGATGAGAGTTACAGACATACATGATATGATTGAATTAAAATCTTCTCCTCTGGAAAAATCATTAAGGCATAGAAATCACAGAGGCAGTTAAACAATTAAGCACCAATCAAGTCTATGTTGCAGATGTATTCTCTCCTTATGAATATTGAATGTAATTCATGGAGAACCTGATGCTTACATGATGCAGACGAGACAAGAACCAATCAATCTATCCTCCCTCTTTGACAAGATCACAAACAAACCTCCCCCTTTAAAAAGTAATAAGTGCAGTTTAGACAAGACCTAACCTCTTCTTTAAAAACAATCCAATGCTCCCTGTTCTAAATGAAGCAAGACTTTCAAGAGTGTAAGGTGAGGGATATGTCAAGAAGACATTCAGGAAGGATGACATGGCAGCATGCAGAATACAAGATCTTTCAAAGAAATAGAAGATTTTTAATAAGATACTTATTTCATAAATCTAAATAAACTCGGTTCAGACTCTTCCATTATAGGGGCTTATAAATTTTTATTTGAACATCATGGTTTAAATATGATGTATACACATTTTGTCAATAAAATTCTGTATTCATATCTGAACATCAATGTTTAATAAAAGTGAACCAAGCCCTCATATTTATATCTTGATTAATCTCCCTTCATCTTACTCAGTCAATTTCAATGACTTCTTTAGAAATTACAATCATTAGTATTGAGGTTAAACAACATGAAGGAATTCAAATTTGGTTCCTAAGGATCAGCCATACTTCTTCAAATAATTTCAAATTTTTCTTTATGCACAGTACAAGATTTCATAGCAAGTTTACCAGGTGCAATTAAGTTCAGTACACACCATGTGACTAGAGGATACACGTTGTTTGGACGCCAGTATCCCTAAGCACTTAGTATGACTAACTGTCACGCTTCAGAGATAGTATTGACACCTCATGACATACTTCACCTTATTTCATTGATAAGTGAAGTATATTTCTCAGTATTCAAGCCATTGCTACGCCTGGATTTTTAATGAATTTTATTTAGCAGAGTTAATTATGACACTTCATGACACAGTCCTCTAGACTTCATGGTCAATGGATATGGTTTCTCAGTGACCAAAATCATTGCTCTGACAGAATTTATTCTTAGGAACATTTCAGATTCATAATATGTTTGAAAATAATACCGATTTCATATAATTCAACCAAATAAAGCCATGATGTTTACATTTTCAGATTTTAGAATATTTTACAAGATTCAACATGAAATAGTTGGTTAAAGTTTATTAAAATTGACTCAGATATTTCCAAGATACTCATATCCAGACTCAATGAATACATTAAACTTAAACCAATCTAATCTTTTAGCCATTCATAAATCTTTATAATAGAAGATTCTTTAATGAATTGATTTTCAGCTTTATGATCAAGGTATACTAATTGAACTCTTCTCAATTTTCTGAATTTTCAATGAGATTCAGTAGCATTCAAGATGTGAACGGCACAAGAGTTTCAAGCATGTAACAAAGATGAGCACAACAATGAAGGTGTCGACATTTGACAAAGCATTTCCAAGATGATGTCGACTCACTGTGTCGACACTTCCAATCAGGACAAGAGAATCATAGATATCCAGAGGTCCATCAGACATATTTACTCAAGAAAGACCAGCTCAGAAGATTCAAAATCAAATCAAAGTCAAGTTCAGATACGTGAAATGGATGATCTCAAGATAAGGATGAGAAATTTAGTTGACTGATTGAGATAACAAGAAACTAGATGAATAGCCAGCAGAACACAATCTTGTTATTTTCAATATGAGTGATGTGCAATGAATTCTGAAATAAGTGTATGCATTTGACAACATGTATGCAATGTGTTGACTCCCCCTAACTAAATGCATTGAATCATCATATATGTCATGAAGATAATGCATGGGACTTTATGTACGGGAAATCATGAACTATGCATATGGATGCATGGGGGGCACATGTAGTCCTATCAGATTTTCAGTGACATGCAAGGGCTAGACAGACTCCCTCTGAATTTATGCAATATTTGCAATGAAGGCTGAACATATGATTTTGTGACTCATGCTCATTCAGACTGCCCTATTAAGCAATATGATCCATGGTGCTAGGCGGAGAACTTGGTCTAAAGGACCATCTCACACATAGTAAGAACCTCCAGACAGATTTCACTTACCTTTTAGTAGCTTACCATTTGATATACCATAGTGGTCATGCATGACAATGCAATACCAACAGTCCTAAGTGCATCAGATTTTCAATGACTGCATGTCAAATGCATGTAGATGCAATTCACATATATGCACACATATGCAATATGGGGACATCACCTCCCATGCCCACGTTCACAGCTCGTCTCCTCGCCCCGGTTACATCCGGCATGGTTTAGTCATTTAATTTTGAGTCCTATGTAATTTTATTTGAGTCATTTGATGTATTTTCCCTTTTATTTGAGTCATGTTCCTAGGTCTTGCATTTATTTTCCTAAGTTTGAGTGTCATTAGATTGTGTAATGTGCTATTGGGCCCAATTCTTCGGGCTTGGCCCATGAGCCCCCCCTACCCCTTCGGTTATTTGTTATTGAGTCTTTTGTAAGGGACTTATTGTAAAATGTGGGTTTCCTATATATAGGGCCCCATTTCCTTCATTTGGAGGTAATGAATCAATCAATGAAAAATGCCATTTCAGAGTCCAAAGCTTAGTTTAGTGGAGTGATTCCAACATTTTTTGGGTGAGAAACCGTAGGGGAGAGATTCTCCACCCTTCCCTCTCTTAATCCCTCTTTTTCACTCCACTTTCTCTCTCCTCAACACCCAATTTTAAATTTTCTTCTCTCTCCTCCCTTCCCAACCACCTCAACCCCCACCTACCATCATTAAAGCCCTCCACTTCCCCATGGCCTCCATTACTCCACCCCCCTAGTCCCAAGGAGATCCTTCACCACTCCAACACCATCTTCTACATTCCAACACCACTTTCACCATTCCAACACCATCTTCCACATTCCAACACCACTTTCCCCATTCCAACACAATCAACCCCTTCCCCACACAACCCCATAACTTCCAAAGCATATTTGAATTTGAAATCCACCCTTCCCTCCACTCCCTTGTGCCCCCCCTCACCTTCTCCTCTCACCCACCTTCCCAAATTCGTAGCTCCTCCTCCCACCACCTGTTAGACCCCCTTCCAGACCCCATTCTTCCTTCCCCCACCTTAGAACACCCCCTCCTAGACCCCCTCACAGCCCAGGCTTTCCCCACACTCATCCACCCCCATTTTCCCTCCCATATACCCCATTCCCCCCATCATCTTCAACCTACAGCTCTCAACCGAAGATCTACAGAAGAGCAGTAACTTGCAGCGGCCACCACGACTTCCTCCGGACGAGTTTGAAGACCCAAGAGCCATCGTCGGAATCTTATACCAGTCTCCTTCGCAACAGAAGTGGTTTCATCTTCTTCCAATCTCCGAGCCGTCCAGGAGGTCCATTCTCCCACAACTGCGCAGTTCTGTCTCGGCTGAGGACCTGAGCCGGATTAGAAGCTCTGACACGATGAACCCTGAAGGAATCAGTCCTCAAGTGCTTCTTCAAAGTTCTTCATCGGCCTGTCTACTTTCAGAATCAAGAAGCAGAACTCCATTCGGCATCCTGTACCAGAAGTTGTCAATTTTCTCCCTCTGCTGCACGGATCTGCTTCCCCACAGTCTACACCGACCAGTCATCCTTGTTCAGAGCCTCCAGTTCTTCTCCGACACCTTTTGGATTCCCCGTCAGTTTTTCTGTGAAGAGGACTCATCCACGGTTCCAACGACTCCGACGGTGCATGATTCCGAGTTCGGGAGCAGTCGGGGTACCTTCTGCAACCTACTACTAGAAACCAGAAGCTGCCAGTCCGTGAGTCTGCCTCTCTGTTTGGACCTCCATCCTGCTCAGCGACGGTGTCAGAAGAAATCAAAAAAAATTGGACGACTTCCCTGGCCTCCTACGAAGCTTCTCCAGGTGGTTTCGTCCCCAACAAAATTCGTGAGCAACCACAGCAGTCATATCTTCAGTCAGCTGTCAGCACCCACAGAACGTGAGCAGAATCGGCATCCACCAACTTCGGTGTTCCTTTCTCATTTTCCCCTCCCCGCTTGGCCGGCTGAAGGCCCCTCCCTGTGTGGAGGTAGTTTTGGTTTGTAATTTCATTAACCCCCACCCCAAGGTCCCCCTCCAGCGAGAGGTGTAGTGGTGTAATTTGTTTGGGCAGGTCAAGCGACACCGCCGCGGCGTGTGGGGATCCACTCGCCTCCCCGCTCGCCCGCGTCTCCGACCGGGACCGGTTTCTTCAAACCGGTCGAGTAAGTGCTCAAACCTTCACTCCACTTAGTGCTTGTCTTTCAATATTAGTTCTAATTCCGCTGGTTATGCGAGTGAGAGCCCGATCCTCAAGCCCCATAAACTTGAGTGATCACCGTGGGAATATTGTAACTGGTGCCTTTGGCACTTTGTCGGCCCCCTTGATTTGGGCATCCCCACCCTTTGGGAATCAAACATTGGTCTTGCTGGCCCTCTACCAGCAAGGGTCCAACCCCACTTCCTCCACTTGGCATTGCCAAGTCACCCCGGGCTTGGGTGAGCGTCGATAGAGCGGTGGCCCAATTTGGCCCATTTGAATGCGATTGTGCTTGCTTGCATTAGGTCCGAGGTTGTGTCACATCAAGTGGTATCAGAGTAAGTTCACAACTTGTCTCTCCACAAGTTGGTCCTAGGGCATGTTTATGCATTTAGAGTCCTCGGTTGCATCTCCCATGTCCACTAGAATGGCCACTTCATACCCGTCATATTCATCCCCATCAACTTTCCCAAGAAGCCCAAATCCTCATGGAAGCTCCATTGCCAACAAAGTGGGTAGCAACACCTCTATCATAGAAGCCCTACCTAATGTCCTTAATCGGCTTGAAGATATCATGTCTCGACTCGACCGACTTGAAGGAAATAGCCGTGCACCAAGAGTGAATGAGAGTGACCTTTGGGGAAATCTAGAAACCATATTTTTAGAACACTTGAAAATCAAAACCCCCGCCTTTGATGGATCCAACAGCCCAAGCCTTTACATAGATTGGGAGATTTCCCTAGACCAATTCTTTAAAAGTTGCCCCTTGAACGAAGAAAGGAGAATGAGGCTAGCCAAGGCACACCTCTCCAAACAAGCTAAAACTCATTGGTTAGTTGTGGAAGGTTTAAGAAGGATCCGCAGGGAGGCCCCCATTAGCACTTGGGATGAGATGAAGGTCGAGCTTAGGAAAACCTACACTCTCCAACCCTCTCCCTCCTACTCAAATCACAAAAGCCCAAGGAGTACTTCAACTCCTTCATCCCCACCCGGTCAATCCAAGACCCCAATCACCCATTCCCTACCACTTCCCATCTCTCCCACCCCAACCACTACATTTACACCCCACCTCCAAGTCCACACCACAACCATAGGCCCCCATACCCAATTGGGCCCCATGGCCAACTCTCCACCTAGGCCCATGGTAACCCCCACCACTACCTCTCCATCACCCCCAAAAAGAGACACTCCTCCCAAAATAAATCAACCCAAACCCCTTCAACCCACCCATCTTCCTCTCCCTACCCCAATCCAACTCCCACCAAAGCCTCCACTACTACCCTTACCTATCCTAACCCAAGTTTCCCACTACCTATCACCCCGGATACACCATGCCCCAATCATCACCACACCCTCAAAAGCCCCTCTCACCTCCTTGGAAGAAGAACCCATACCCCACCCCATAGTGGTGAACACTCCAAACCCACTCTCCACCTTGGAGGAAACCCAAGCCCAAATTGAAGAAGAAACAACATATGAGGGTCTTCACCTTACATCACCCTCTCTAGTTGGGACCAAGCTCATCTTAGGAGAACCCATTGTTAGTTGGCTAAAGGGGAGCCCAATTGGAGAGATCCGGGCCCATGTTTTCCCTCCCATAGAACAAGACCTTCCCTTAGTGCCCTTCTTCTCCTATCACACCACAATCCAAGCATCCTATCAAGTGGAGACCTTAGAGGACCTTCTCAAGGGCATAGCATGGCAATTAGAGATGACTAGCATGTTGACCCCTATGGTAGAACAACCTAGGAGCCTTAGCCTCCTACACCTATGCATAGGGTCTATCACCTCGGTTTGCACCATTGGTTGCTACACTAGCGACCTCCTTCTATTCCTCCCTACACCCGATGAGCCCAACCTTCTCCTCGATTTAGAGCTTCTTATCTCGGGTAGAAAGCCAAGCCCTCCACTCATGGCCGACCCACTTGTCAAGAACATTGGCCCAACTATCATGGAGAAGGATGACTTAGCACCTTTTAAGGATCTTGAGGACATGGAGTTCCTCCCCCTAGATGACCCATTTTATGATCCATATGATCCATTCCAATGGGAGTCAAGGGACTCATATGACCCAACCATCTTACCAACCACCCACCCTTTCCTACCCTCACCCACCATATTGGGCCAAACCCACCTCATCCATGACTCGGGTTACACCTTGGGAGCCATGACCTTGGGCCATATATCCCTAGGTAATCAGGTTGTACCCCACCCCATGATGACTACCTTCTTAGATCCATTCGATCCTTTCCAATGGGAGTTCAAAGGTTGTCCCACACCTATACACATGGAAGTCACCTTTGGGAAAAGCATGCATGTGTCTAGGCTTACCATACCCCTTGGCATGAACACTATGTTGGGTCCATTCATTCATATCACCCACATGTCAAGTAGAAAGTATGAGTGGTCCACATTCGGATGTCATGGTCCTCCTTCATTCATCATGGATCTTAAGCATGTCAAAAGCATCTACGGATGTCCGGGTCCCCCCACATTCATCACCACTTTGCATGATAGGTTCACCTACGGGTGCCCCGGCCCACCTAGGCCCACCAAAGTCTACATGACAACATTGCATGATCGGTCTACTTTTGGTTGCCCAGGTCCACCCATCACCCCTAGAATGTCAACATTCACGAAATTGCATGAAAGCCTTTGCAAGCACATAAGCAAAAAGAATGAGGCTTATAAGAGGCGGGCCGACTCTCATCGGCGTCACCGAGACTTCCATGAGGGTGACTTTGTGATGGTAAGGACGGAGAGGCTCTCCCCGGGAGCCAACTCTAAACTGAGGCCACGTGGGGCTGGTCCCTTCCAGGTCTTGAGGCGCATCGGTGCAAATGCCTACGAGTTAGATCTCCCTGAGGAGTATGCAATAAGTCCCATATTCAATGTGGCCGACCTAGTGTCATATAAGGGACCCACGGTGGTACCTAGTGAGAAGATTGAGCCTACTTCTTCCCTTGAGAGAGCACCCACCCGTGAGGAGAGATCACCAGCCAAGAGAGACCAGCGTGAACAAATTGAAAAAATATTGGATGAACAAGTCACTACCACTCGGAGCAAGGTATACGAGCGCTATCTCGGCAGGTGGATGGATCGGTCTCGTTCGGAAGACTTGAGGGCAGTACCACTTCTACACCCTCCAAGGAGGGAAGGACACTTACTCGACGGAGTCGAGTTCTCCACACCCCGGGAGTATGATGGGGACATCACCTCCCATGCCCACGTTCACAGCTCGTCTCCTCGCCCCGGTTGCATCCGGCATGGTTTAGTCATTTAATTTTGAGTCCTATGTAATTTTATTTGAGTCATTTGATGTATTTTCCCTTTTATTTGAGTCATGTTCCTAGGTCTTGCATTTATTTTCCTAAGTTTGAGTGTCATTAGATTGTGTAATGTGCTATTGGGCCCAATTCTTCGGGCTTGGCCCATGAGCCCCCCCTACACCTTCGGTTATTTGTTATTGAGTCTTTTGTAAGGGACTTATTATAAAATGTGAGTTTCCTATATATAGGGCCTCATTTCCTTCATTTGGAGGTAATGAACCAATCAATGAAAAATGCCATTTGAGAGTCCAAAGCTTAGTTTAGTGGAGTGATTCCAACATTTTTTGGGTGAGAAACCCTAGGGGAGAGATTCTCCACCCTTCCCTCTCTTAATCCCTCTTTTTCACTCCACTTTCTCTCTCCTCAACACCCAATTTCAAATTTTCTTCTCTCTCCTCCCTTCCCAACCACCTCAACCCCCACCTACCATCATTAAAGCCCTCCACTTTCCCATGGCCTCCATTACTCCACCCCCTAGTCCCAAGGAGATCCTTCACCACTCCAACACCATCTTCCACATTCCAACATCACTTTCACCATTCCAACACCATCTTCCACATTCCAACACCACTTTCCTCATTCCAACACAATCAACCCCTTCCCCACACAACCCCATAACTTCCAAAGCATATTTGAATTTGAAATCCACCCTTCCCTCCACTCCCTTGTGCCCCCCCTCACCTTCTCCTCTCACCCACCTTCCCAAATTCGTAGCTCCTCCTCCCACCACCTGTTAGACCCCCTTCCAGACCCCATTCTTCCCTCCCCCCACCTTAGAACACCCCCTCCTAGACCCCCTCACAGCCCGGGCTTTCCCCACACTCATCCACCCCCATTTCCCCTCCCATATACCCCATTCCCCCCCATCATCTTCAACCTACAGCTCTCAACCGAAGATCTACAGAAGAGCAGTAACTTGCAGCGGCCACCACGACTTCCTCCGGATGAGTTTGAAGACCCAAGAGCCATCGTCAGAATCTTCTACCAGTCTCCTTCGTAACAGAAGTCGTTTCATCTTCTTCCGATCTCCGAGCCGTCCAGGAGGTCCATTCTCCCACAACTGCGCAGTTCTGTCTCGGTTGAGGACCTGAGCCGGATTAGAAGCTCTGCCACGACGAACCCTGAAGGAATCAGTCCTCAAGTGCTTCTTCAAAGTTCTTCATTGGCCTGTCTACTTTCAGAATCAAGAAGCGGAACTCCATTCGGCATCCCGTACCAGAAGTTGTCAATTTTCTCCCTCTGCTGCACGGATCTGCTTCCCCACAGTCTACACCGACCAGTCATCCTTATTCAGAGCCTCTAGGTCTTCTCAGACACCTTTTGGATTCCCCGTCAGTTTTGCTGTGAAGAGGACTCATCCACGGTTCCAACGACTCTGACGGTGCGTGATTCCGAGTTCGGGAGCAGTCGGGGTACCTTCTGCAACCTACTACTAGAAACCAAAAGCTGCCAGTCCGTGAGTCTGCCTCTCTGTTTGGACCTCCATCCTGCTCAGCGATGGTGTCAGAAGAAATCAACAAAAATTGGACGACTTCCCTGGCCTCCTACGAAGCTTCTCCAGGTGGTTTCGTCCCAAACAAAATTTGTGAGCAACCACAGCAGTCATATCTTCAGTCAGCTGTCAGCACCCACAGAACGTGAGCAGAATCGGCATCCACCAACTTCGGTGTTCCTTTCTCATTTTCCCCTCCCCGCTTGGCCGGCTGAAGGCCCCTCCCTGTGTGGAGGTAGTTTTGATTTGTAATTTCATTAACCCCCACCCCAAGGTCCCCCTCCTGCGAGAGGTGTAGTGGTGTAATTTGTTTGGGCAGGTCAAGCGACACCGCCGCGGCGTGTGGGGATCCACTCGCCTCCCCGCTCGCCCTCGTCTCCCACCGGGACCGATTTCTTCAAACCGGTCGAGTAAGTGCTCAAACCTTCACTCCACTTAGTGCTTGTCTTTCAATATTAGTTCTAATTCCGCTGGTTATGCGAGTGAGAGCCCGATCCTCAAGCCCCATAAACTTGAGTGATCACCGTGGGAATATTATAACCGGTGCCTTTGGCACTTTGTCGGCCCCCTTGATTTGGGCATCCCCACCCTTTGGGAATCAAACATTGGTCTTGCTGGCCCTCTACCAGCAAGGGTCCAACCCCACTTCCTCCACTTCGCATTGCCAAGTCACCCCGGGCTTGGGTGAGCGTCGATAGAGTGGTGGCCCAATTTGGCCCATTTGAATGCGATTGTGCTTGCTTGCATTAGGTCCGAGGTTGTGTCACATCATGCAAACTGAGTTCATGAGTTTCTAGCCTTCTTTATGTGCACAAACAGATGTCAAAACATTAATGCATGCAAATGTGAAATGAATTCAACATATCTTCAATGAATATGTACACATACAGCTCAAAATATGAATGTATAGACTCATGTTGCTCAATGCACTTGTTAAAGCAAATAAAAGTATGTATGCATCAGAATTTTATTTAACAACTTAAGCATACAATGCATCAAATGAGGTTTCTGAATAATTCAAATGAACATGCCTGAAGGATGCAAGAAAGTTACCTAAGAATTGTAGAAATGGGGTTTTCATACTAGGGTGTCTTGGTTTATTTACCCCTCTTTATTCCACAGCCCCAAGGCACACCTGCAGAGCAATTCCTTATTTTACACATTGAGGTACCCAAGAGTTCTTGGGTCCTCCATGGTCAGTAGCACCTCTGAATGGTGCTCTCCATATTTTTGAACATAAGAGTCATCAAATTTCATCACGAAGCAATTATCCATAGAATGCCCAAAATTTCCACAATAATGACACACAATAACATATACTAAGTTCTTTTGTGCACATTATTGTGAACATTAAATCTATGTGCATGAGCATTAAAATTTCTGTTATTAACATGAGCATTTTGTTTTCTGAAACCTACCAACCAGCACTGATATGCTCTGTGGCCAGGTTTTCCACAGTTAAAACAATAAGAAGTCTTTTTCATGAATTTAGTTCTCTTCTTATCAAAGTTATTTTGATGAATAGGGAGTTTAACATATTTATAAATGGGTTTACTCCCCTGTACATGCCAACACTGTGCGACAGTGTGTCCTATTTTTTCACAGCAAAAATAATTTATTTTCTTTCTTTGAAAAATATGATTTCTAACATGAATTTTCTATGCAGTAGTAGCAGATAGGTCATCTAATTCAAACAACTTACACTCATGCATCATATGACCTATCTTATTGCAATAAAAGCACTGCACATTCTTCTTCTTTCAAGACTGAATTTTATGAGAATATTTTTCACAACAAATTTTCCTTTTCTTTTGTTCAGCCCCGTGCTTATGAATGTTCTGAGATTTCTTAGGTGAAACAGATTTTGAGGTACTAGCACATTCTGAACTTTTCACAAAAATAATTTATTCTTTTCCTTTCATACTTCTCTCATTATCTGGATTAAAACCTAATCCTTCTTTCTGAATGTTCACTTTATTTCCCAGTAGTTTATCCAGATTCTCTTTTCCCTTAACAAATTTAGACAGTGATTTATTCAAATCAGTAATTTCACATTTAATTGAAGTGATCTGTGTTTCAGAGTTTGTTAGTCTTCTTCACAGGTGAGAATTTGTTTTTGCATAGCATCATTCAGATTTTTCAAATTTTGAATCTCATATAGAAGTTTTTGTTCTTTTTCATCATTAAGTTTAGTTTCAGCACATCTTTCCTTCTCCTTTAACACATATTTTCATTTTTCAATTGCGAGCCATTTTTCAGACAAAACTGTGTTTAGAACCATCAATTTCTTATTCTGATTTTTCAATTCTTCATTTTCAGCCTTTAGACTTGCGATTTCAGCATTTTTCTCTTTTCTTAATTTTCTCTTTTCTATTTTAACTCTTTCATATTTATCCAGTAGATGCTCATGCATGGCAACTAAATCATCATAGCTAATATCCTCGGTCTCATAGTTTACCTGGGATGATGAGTCATCTGATTGATCACTCCTTCTTGCTATGAGACATTCTTCTTCCTGCTCCACATGTGTTGCAGTCACTCTATCAAATATTTCCTTTGCAGTGCTACAACCTGAGATAAAAGGAAAATCATCTGAATCAATTGCAGCCTTCATTAGATTTAGAGCTCTCACATTATCATCATTTTCAAACTTGTGAACATGAGTCCACTTGGACTTATCCTTAGGAATTTCATGTGGACCGTGAGAGATAACCTTCCATAGTTGTGGATTAACAGAGTTAACATGCTTGCGCATTAGATATAGCCAGAATTTAATACCTGAACCAGTGAATACCGGAGGATGAGCCATTAACACAATTCAAAACCAAGTCAAAACAGTGAATTCAATCCGATAAGCCAAGTCTCACAGAATTGCACCAAAATATGGCAGGATCCTCTACAGATCGTTGGATCTGTACAGTCAGAGACCCACTCTGATACCAATTGATGGGTCAATATGATAGGTGCAGACAAATTTAGAGGGGGGGGGTGAATGAATCCCTCTTAAAAATTTGCTCCAAAAACTGAGTAGATAAAACTCAGATTAGATAACTATTGCGGAAATAAAACTAATAGACTCGGTTAACAGAACGACCCACGGAATGACAAATTGTTGTTCTAAGAAGATGCTCGATAACAATTGTTCAAATGGCACATATGCAGTTGAATTGCAAACTGATCACGATCCACTCAACAGATATGCAATTAGATCACGATCCTAATCATGCATCTAGCGGAATCAAAAGAACAAACCAGCCACTGCACAAAAGATTTTTAGGTGGTTCAGTCCTCCAGACCTACATCCACCCCACACTCAAACCATAGTGTGGATTCCACTGCCAAACAGCTTGAAAACCGCTAGGCGACACAGCTTGCCTACAAATGGCTGATTCACAGCTTCAACTACTGGGCCTTACAGCTTCGCCATCCGCTGGGCAATACAGCTTAGCCGCCCAGAGGAACCAATCCTCTACTACCGCTGAGCGACACAGCTTGCTCTGCTGACTAAGAGCTTGAAGAAAGATTCAAAAGAAAACAAAAGACAAGAAAACACAACAACTGAAAGATGTAAACTATATCAACACAGATATGGCTCCCATGGAGCTGACTGGATTGGATTTAATCCAGATTCCAGGTGGGACAGATCTTCTGATGAAGCTTCTCTTCTTCTCCTCGAACTCTCTATCTCTCTCTCTATCCTTCTTCTTCTTCTGTTGGCTCTCTTACTCTTTTCTCTGGCTGCGCTTAGATGTCTTCTGTTCAACTTTTTTCCCTTTGCGTAGAAGAAAGGTCTTATATAAGGCATCAGTCTGGGGCCCACTAGCTCACACCCTAGACGTGTGGAGAGAACGTTCCCGCTAGGAAGCTTCAGGAATCTTTAAGCCACGTGTCAGAATCTCTATCGTTTAGCTATCCACGTGGCAGCTTCTTAGAATAATGATCGGCCTTGGATCAAGTGCCATTTGATTGTTCTACTTATATCGCGTGCTCATGTTCTTCTGATCCTCGTAAGTAAGGTACTCAGGTGCACATAAGATGCTCGAAACATGGTTTTCCTCAATTGATCACTTGCGTGCTTAAGTTCAATATAAATGTATGCTCCGACTTTGTTGGCTGTTCTTGGTCGTGCCGGCAAAGGCATTGCACCGACTTACTAGAGTAGTCGTGCTGGCAAAGACGTTGCATTGACTTGCTCGTGCAGAGAAGGGATGCTTCGACTTTGAAGCTCAACCATATGAAAATATGTTCACACATTAGTCAAATGCATAGACTTAATAGGGCGTACAAGCTAGTGTGCACGAGCCCAGTAGGTGTTATTCAAGAGAGTATGCACAGACATAACCTGAATGTAGAGTTAAGAAATGCACAAACTGCACACACACACATGCATGGACTCAGTGTTTACATGTAAGCATATGCACAGACTTTATTCCAGTACATGGCCAACAGATGCACTGACTATGAATACGCAGAGTACAAACATTGCACAGACCTAATCGAGCCAGAGATGAAAGTTGCACCGACTTAGCTATGCACATGCACACACCTCATGCGCTATGCAACATAAAGTGCCCAGAGTTATCTTGCACAGACTCTGCACGTGCATCAATAAAAGTTGCACTGACTACAACCCTGCACTGACCTAGATATGAACTGACATCAACATGCACCGAGGTCGTATGACAGAACTTGCACCGACTATGTGCAAGCGTGCAGCAGCAAGAAGTGCAACGACCTTTTATTTCCTCAGACAAGACTTGCACCGATCGTGTATGTGCAGGATGGCCTATACCATATATGCATGTGTACAGTGATATGCTCGGACCTCAACCATGCACATTGGTATATGCACAGACTCGAACGTGCACTGACTTGTGTGCAAAATGCTCACATATGCACCGACCTTGACCCTATTCTCACCATATACACATACCTATATCCAGGTGACGCAGACATGAACATGTATGCACAGACCTTGTCTAAGCTGGCTATCATGAATGCACAGACCTTGTCTAAGCTGGCTATCATGAATGCACAGACCTTGTCTAAGCTGGCTATCATGAAGTGCATAGACCTTGAATGCATGCTGTCTATACTAGCATTGACCTTGATCTGTTCGATGAAATGCCATGCACCTTGATGAAGTTGTATGCAATATAACATGCAAAAACCAGATGCTCATTCAATCATGCTCATTCAATCTTTCATACTAACACAATGTGACTTATAGTGTTTGCTATCATCAAAACCACAGGGGCACAACATTTAATGCATCTGCATCATCATAGAGTCCTTTGATCTGAGTATCTGATTTCTCTGAAATTGATTAAGTGTGTAGTTTCCTAAACCAATATGATGAAAAGGTATTTGATGAAATGTCTTATATCTTATTGACAGGAATTAAATCAATCACTTAAAAGGAAGAGTGCAGTAAAGATTCAAGTTATCACGTGATCCCAAAATTGAGTAATCAGGCACGTGATCCAAGGCTCCAAGGATCCCAGCTTTTCATGACCGATCAGACATGTGGATTCTTCTTGTCTTCAAGATCTGACACGTGGATCTATTCAAGCCATGTTTCTGAAAAGTTACAGGCGAGAATCCTCTCTCCACGCGCCGGACTGAAATCACGTGGGGACCACTAATCCAGTTAGATCGTATATAAAAAGGAGAACTCTCATCTAAAGCAAGTACTGAAAAAAAAAGGAGAAGAGAGAATTTAGAGCAGTGAGAGCGTCAGAGATCATAGAAGAGTAGAGTGCTAGAGAGTGAGAGTGAATTGTAGACAAGAGAAGAAAAGCCATAACATAGTATTGTAGAAGAGGAGAAGAAGTGAGGGAAAAGTTTGTTGCTGAAGTCACGATTTCTAGATCAGATCTAGAATCGTCGGCTCACTTGAGCTATATTGATTTTCATGCTTTATCTGGTCATTGTTTTCAGTCCTTTGTATTTCTCATTTATCTCTTTGTTTCAAGTTGTTTGGCAGCAAAGCAAGCTGTGAAGCTCAGCGGCGAGGAGCAACTCCTCGGACAGCAAGCTGTAGTGGTCAGCGGTTCAAGTTTTGAAGCTCAGTGGATCAAGCTATTAGTCAGCAGATAGCAAGCTGTTTTGCTTAGCGGTTGTAGGGATTCATCCCCGAAGTTGTGGATAGGCAGATTAAGCTGTGTGTCAGCGGAATCCACACTCAGGTTTGAGTGTGGGGTGGACGTAGGTCTCAAGGTTAAGATCGAACCACCAAAAAATCTTCTGTGTCCTCTGTGTGATTGCTTAGTTTTTTACTGCTTCGATTAGATGTATGCTTAGGGCAGTTCACAGTCTGCATTTGATTTCAATCTTATTCTGATTTGAATGAGTGGTAAATTCCTTCAACTATCAAGTACATCAAAAGCTGTGGCTGGAAAGATTGGTTACGCCAATCAGGAATGTCATACCTTGCGTGAGGGATCCTAGATCACACCTCCGCCTCATACTTGATTGTTGACATTTCTCTTTATTCAAGTGACAATCGTTGGAATCATCTGCATACTGAGTCTTTGAGATCTAGTGTAAGTGTAGAGAATTTTTCTCAAGAAAGTGTTGCTTTCAATTTAATTCAGCGAAAGTAGTTTTAAAGTTTTTAATTCTGCAAAAAAAATTACTAGGATCCATTCACCCCCCTATGGATCTCAGTCGTGCTCACTCCGATTCTGACATTTGGAATCAGAGAGGATCACCAATCCTATCAATTGGTATCAAAGCGGGTTTTTGTGTTTACGGATCCAACGATCTACAGATCTGATCATGTCTCTTTGGTAAATCTAGTGTTTTCTATTCTCTGATTTAAATATGTTTTCATGGTCAATCCTCCAAAGTTCGACAGTTCCAGTTTCTATATTTGGCTAGATAAATTCTGAGATTATGTGAATTCCGTTGATTCAAATCTTTGGGTACTAATTGCATACAGTCCATATGACATTCTAGAGGATGAATCCAAATGGAATGTCATACACAAACTAAAGAGTGTAGATAATGTGAAAGCTCTGAAGATGATAAAGAGGGCGATAAATCTTGATGAGTTCCCTAGTGCTTCCATGTGTAGGAGTGCGAAGGAAATCCTGGACAAGTTGACAGAGATTCATACGCAAGAAGGGAACAAATGTTTAATGGCCAAAGATCACATCAGTGATCAACAGGAAGAATCTTCTTCCCAGGTAAGTTCTGAATTAGATGAAATTACTTTTAATGAATTGATGGAATTGTATGATGGGTTGTTAGATAAAAAGAAGAAAGTCAAGTCTGAAAATAGAAAATTGAAAAAGAACATGTCATCTAAAATAAACTATTTGAAATCTGAGAATGAACACCTTAAAGCTGAGATAAAGAAGATTGATAATGCTTGTGATAAGTGTCTGTCTGTGAATAAACTAAATGCCAGTCTACAGTCTAATCTGAAATGTTAAGAAGAGTTGATTGATTCATTAAGAGAAGAAAATGAAGAATTGCTGAATTGCTGAATTGGAAGATAGACCTTGAAAAGAGTGAGGAGTTAAATGAAAAGCTGCACTCAATGGCTAAGGCTGATTCTTTTGAGGAAAATAAAAATATGAAAGAACAGAAAAAAAATTGATGTTCTTAAATGTTGTTATGTCAGAACGATTAATCACTTTTGAAAAAGGTAAAGCATCTGCCATCAATGAGTCTGAAAAATTATCAATTCTACAAGAAGAAAATGAAAGTCTAAAAAATAGAATAATTGAGTGTGAAGATGAGATAGTTAATTTAGAATTGACAATAACATCTTTGGAAACTCAAGTGGCTAATGTAAATGATTCTATGTCTAAATTTTTTGAAGGGAAAGAAAATTTAGATAAACTTCTTGGAACTAGAGTGAATTTTCAGAAGGAAAGACTGGGTTACAATCTAGTCAATAAAAAGAAGTTTAAAAATAAGGTGTCTACTTCTTTTGTGAGCTGTTCAGAGTCTTCAAAAACACCTTCCTCATCTTTCTTTCAGTTCACAGCTCAGAAATCTGAAAAGCAAACTAAAAATCTGAATAAACCCAAAAATGTTTCATGTCATTATTGTGGTAGGGCAGGGCATGTAATGGATGATTGCTATGTTATGAAAGTTGATGACATGAACGTATTTAACAACATGAATGTTCTTAAGAATGGAAGTAAGAACCTGCAGAAAAAGTTCAGAAACATCTCTGGCAGTGGTCTACATGATAAGCATAATGCTATTTCTCAAATGCATGCAAACAGAAATAAAATTTTCATCTCATGTTTCTATTGTGGAAGAAATGGACATCACATGTATGACTGTAATATAATGAAACAGGATGATCAAATGTTTGGCAAATCTCATGATAGAAATAGTCATGCAAATAATTATCATGCTAGGAAACATGCAGTTCAGAATGTTGAGTGTTTCAGTTGTAGAAAATTTGGGCATGTTGCATCACATTGCTGATCTGCTAGGAAGAATTTTCATGCTAAACATGCTCAGTTGCCTACATTTAGAAATACTCATATCAGGAATAATTTTGCTCCAATTCATAGACATCCAAAGTGCAATCACTGTGGAAAACTTGGTCATGCAATGTTTGAATGCTATTGGATGAAATATGATTATTTAAATGCTTGGAATCCATGGAGTACATGTGTTAGAGGTGTTACTCATCTGACAGGACCCAATAACTCTTGGGCTCTTAGATATTCGAAATAAATTCTTGGTTGCAGGTGTGCCTTGGTGGAAAACAATAAAAAGGGGTTAAATAAATATAAAGGCACATGAAGGTCAGTTAAACTCCATTCTCATTTTTTTGTTGCTGGAATAATGCTCTCTGTGGAATATTGCATGTGTGCTTAGATTAAATTCATTGATGTTATCTTGTCATGTTTGATGTATGTTGATAATCTGCTACATGCAATTCCATATGATATTTTACATCTTAAACAGTCATTCATGTTAGTCATTCATGTTCACAATAGATGCATATTCTTGCATGACCCTATTGGTATATCAAATGATACATTGGGAGAAGGTAAGATCATTGTCTGTCTGGAAACCCACATCATATGTAGAGGTCAGACCTCCGCCAAGTACCAAGGGTCAAATATGCATGTAGTGATAAACGTGCATTCTACATTTAATACTTGCATATCTGTGTACAATAAGAAAGGGATTGCTGTTTGAATGAGATTCTGCACACATTGAGGGGGAGCTGAGTTAATGTGAACTGAAATTTTTGGATTGCTTGAGGTGTCAGAATAAGGGTTCATGAAGCTGCTGCCTATTGGATTGTTATAAAGCTGAATCTGTGTCTAGTGAAGTTATTGCTACATTAATTTTTGAGAGAATAGTTTGTCTGGATAAGCTAAAAGGTCTATGCATATGGGAGATGCACCGACCTTGTTATGCTAACAGGTCGATGTACATGGAGGAAACATCGACCTTACTACACTTGGAAGTTGTTTGCTGTTAGGTGGTGTGATCTATGATGAATGTTGTTTTGTGTCGAGAGATTATAAAGACTATGCCATTTGTTGTATGCAAGTCTGACCTTAGCTTCTTCTTATGCTTCTATGTGACTTTCTACTTTATTCATCTTACCTATCTTTACTCTCCTTGAATTCTCCATCTCTATTTTCTTATCTATGCTATCTATGTCAAGTCTTTCCCACTTCTTAAATGTCTACATTCTTTCATAGTCAGTTTGTCAGTAGAGTCTGTTATCCTTACTAATCTAGAGATATAATTACTAGACCTCCCAGATCTAAAAGTAATTGCTTGATCTTGAAGAAATGTGATCTGTTATTTATGGAGATTAAATCTATCCTTAATTGTTCTAGATTATCCTAAATGTACCTACAATGGTTTTAAAACACTCTAAAGTGGAATTGTCCAGTTGAACTCCAAAAATCTAAAAATTATAAGTAATGAGACATCCTGATAGAAAATCACGTACCTATATTGTCCTAAAGTTGTTTTAATGTGAAATCTGAAGTAAGTTTAGGGAATACGCCATTATATATAAAAAAATGAAGGCAGAGCAATGGTATATCTTTTGGAGAAACTGACTAGTTGTATCAATGAAATTCATAGGTCATGTCATGATAAAAGATGCTAACTCTGTTCATTAAATGAGGCATAATTGTTGATTACACTGAGTAACTTGGGATTCATGCATTTGATAAACGTGTTTCCTTGAGTAAAAAGGTGTGATCATACTTGAATGCTCAAAGTTTTCAATCAATAAGAAAAAGAAAAATATGGTTGACTCTGTGCTTCTTCTTGAAAACATAAAACTGTCTAGTGTCAATATAAGGCAGATTTAAATCAGTTTTTGTCAAATGAAAATGATAAGTAAGATTGTTGGTTTTTCTGACTGGGCATAGTACATCGATTAAATTGTTTTATCTCCATTGTTTATGCATCAAAGGATTGATTTTAGAAAATGATTATATCAAGATTTAATCTTTAATAAGCAGCAGACCACATATATGAAAGGAAGGGTATATCTTACTTATGACCCTATTGGTATATCATTGTTTATGCATAAAACAATAGGATTGTTTTATCTCCATTGTTTATGCATCAAAAATATGGTTGACTCTGTGCTTCTTCTTGAAAACATAAAACTGTCTAGTGTCAATATAAGGCAGATTTAAATCAGTTTTTGTCTAATGAAAATGATAAGTAAGATTGTTGGTTTTTCTGACTGGGCATAGTACATCGATTAAATTGTTTTATCTCCATTGTTTATGCATCAAAGGATTGATTTTAGAAAATGATTATATCAAGATTTAATCTTTAATAAGCAGCAGACCACATATATGAAAGGAAGGGTATATCTTACTTATGACCCTATTGGTATATCATTGTTTATGCATAAAACAATAGGATTGTTTTATCTCCATTGTTTATGCATCAAAAATATGGTTGACTCTGTGCTTCTTCTTGAAAACATAAAACTGTCTAGTGTCAATATAAGGCAGATTTAAATCAGTTTTTGTCTAATGAAAATGATAAGTAAGATTGTTGGTTTTTCTGACTGGGCATAGTACATCGATTAAATTGTTTTATCTCCATTGTTTATGCATCAAAGGATTGATTTTAGAAAATGATTATATCAAGATTTAATCTTTAATAAGCAGCAGACCACATATATGAAAGGAAGGGTAATTTGCCGCAAAGAAAAGGGCAGTCTAGTCATTCTCTTTGAAATTGGTAAAGTTAATAGTTTTTCATCTTTTTTTACCCTATGAATAAGAGTCCTCCTTACCGTCGAAGCATAACCTATCCAGGTCAAGGGTTCTTCTCCTTCTAAACCTTCTCGCATCGACGCAGTGGAGTCGCTCGTGCTTCCTCCCACCTGCTCGATCCTGTGTCTTTCATTCCCTGCTCTTCACCTTCTTCTCACTTCTTATATCTATGCTGTTAGCCCTCCTCTCCAGTATAAATCATGTCGTCTCTAGTCACAAAGAGCAAAGGAAAGAGAAAGATCACCGAGGAGCAGCACCCAGTGGAAGTGGCATCAAGGAGTGAAACTGAAATGCCCCGCAAGGAGGGTAGGTCCAAACATTTGCATGACAAAGGATCAGCACAATCGCCCATATCGAATCCCTCCAAGAGTAAGAAGATGACAGAAGAGCTTCCTACAAAGCAGCGTAGGATTTCTGAAAAGAAGGGAAAGCTTCAGGTATGTGAGGATGAATCTGAATCTGAGTATGTGTCTGGTCAGGCAGAAGAAAAGATTGAAGCTGCTAAAATCATCTTCCCGCGGTACATAGATTTTCGTGATCAAGAAATGATTGATGCTTATCCAGAACTCTTAAATCTGATTAAATTTCAAAAATGGAAGAAGTTCATGGGAAAGCACAGATACTACTACCCTAGGTTGGTCACGAAGTTTTACAAGAATTTGAAATTTGATCCAGACCAGTCTAAGATATGGTCACATGTGAAAGGAACCAAGATTGAGATTACTAGGTATTTTCTTCACAAAGTCTTTTGGATTCCTGAAGATGGAGTAGTTGAGGGAGAATGTGAATATGATGAATATGAAGCTTACTCCATCCTCACAGATCAGCCTAGTAACCCTAGTGACCATGGGCACAGACCTTGAATGCATGCTGTCTATACTAGCATTGACCTTGATCTGTTCGATGAAATGCCATGCACCTTGATGAAGTTGTACGCAATGTAACATGCAAAAACCCGATGCTCATTCAATCATGCTCATTCAGTCTTTCATACTAACACAATGTGATTTATAGTGTTTGCTATCATCAAAATCACAGGGGCACAACAATCTCCCCCTTTTTGATGATGGCAACACCACTATAAGTCACACTGGCTCAAGTCAAACTATTCTCCCCCTTTGACTTCATCAAAATGGAACTAGTTTGAGACGAGAGTTACAGACATACATGATATGATTGAATTAAAATCTTCTCCTCTGGCAAAATCATTAAGGCATAGAAAACACAGAGGCAGTTAAACAATTAAGCACCAATCAAGTCTATGTTGCAGATGTATTCTCTCCTTATGAATATTGAATGTAATTCATGGAGAACCTGATGCTTACATGATGCAGACGAGACAAGAACCAATCAATCTATCCTCCCCCTTTGACAAGATCACAAACAAACCTCGCCCTTTAAAAAGTAATAAGTGCAGTTTAGATAAGACCTAACCTCTTCTTTAAAAACAATCCAATGCTCCCTGTTCTGAATGAAGCAAGACTTTCAAGAGTGTAAGGTGAGGGATATGTCAAGAAGACATTCAGGAAGGATGACATGGCAGCATGCAGAATACAAGATCTTTCAAAGAAATAGAAGATTTTCAACAAGATACTTATTTCATAAATCTAAATAAACTCGGTTCAGACTCTTCCATTATAGGGGCTTATAAATTTTTATTTGAACATCATGGTTTAAATATGATGTATACACATTTTGTCAATAAAATTCTGTATTCATATCTGAACATCAATGTTTAATAAAAGTGAACCAAGCCCTCATATTTATATCTTGATTAATCTCCCTTCATCTTACTCAGTCAATTTCAATGACTTCTTTAGAAATTACAATCATTAGTATTGAGGTTAAACAACATGAAGGAATTCAAATTTGGTTCCTAAGGATCAGCCATACTTCTTCAAATAATTTCAGATTTTTCTTTATGCACAGTACAAGATTTCATAGCAAGTTTACCAGGTGCAATTAAGTTCAGTACACACCATGTGGCTAGAGGATACACGTTGTTTGGACGCCAGTATCCCTAAGCACTTAGTATGACTAACTGTCACGCTTCAGAGATAGTATTGACACCTCATGACGTACTTCACCTTATTTCATTGATAAGTGAAGTATATTTCTCAGTATTCAAGCCATTGCTATGCTTGGATTTTTAATGAATTTTATTTAGCAGAGTTAATTATGACACTTCATGACACAGTCCTCTAGACTTCATGGTCAATGGATATGGTTTCTCAGTGACCAAAATCATTGCTCTGACAGAATTTATCCTTAGGAACATTTCAGATTCATCAGATGTTTGAAAACAATACCGATTTCATATAATTCAACCAAATAAAGCCATGATATTTACATTTTCAGATTTCAGAATATTTTACAAGATTCAACATGAAATAGTTGGTTAAAGTTTATTAAAATTGACTCAGATATTTCCAAGATACTCATATCCAGACTCAATGAATACATTAAACTTAAACCAATCTAATCTTTTAGCCATTCATAAATCTTTATAATAGAAGATTCTTTAATGAATTGATTTTCAGATTTATGATCAAGGTATACTAATTGAACTCTTCTCAATTTTCTGAATTTTCAATGAGATTCAGTAGCATTCAAGATGTGAACGGCACAAGAGTTTCAAGCATGTAACAAAGATGAGCACAACAATGAAGGTGTCGACATTTGACAAAGCATTTCCAAGATGATGTCGACTCACTGTGTCGACACTTCCAATCAGGACAAGAGAATCATAGATATCCAGAGGTCCATCAGACATATTTACTCAAGAAAGACCAGCTCAAAAGATTCAAAATCAAATCAGAGTCAAGTTCAGATACGTGAAATGGATGATCTCAAGATAAGGATGAGAAATTTAGTTGACTGATTGAGATAACAAGAAACTAGATGAATAGCCAGCAGAACACAATCTTGTTATTTTCAATATGAGTGATGTGCAATGAATTCTGAAATAAGGGTATGCATTTGACAACATGTATGCAATGCGTTGACTCCCCCTAAGTAAATGCATTGAATCATCATATATGTCATGAAGATAATGCATGGGACTTTATGTACGGGAAATCATGAACTATGCATATGGATGCATGGGGGGCACATGTAGTCCTATCAGATTTTCAGTGACATGCAAGGGCTAGACAGACTCCCTCTGACTTTATGCAATATTTGCAATGAAGGCTGAACATATGATTTTGTGACTCATGCTCATTCAGACTGCCCTATTAAGCAATATGATCCATGGTGATAGGCGGAGAACTTGGTCTAAAGGACCATCTCACACATAGTAAGAACCTCCAGACAGATTTCACTTGCCTTTTAGTAGCTTACCATTTGATATACCATAGTGGTCATGCATGACAATGCAATACCAACAGTCCTAAGTGCATCAGATTTTCAATGACTGCATGTCAAATGCATGTAGATGCAATTCACATATATGCACACATATGCAAACTGAGTTCATGAGTTTCTAGCCTTCTCTATGTGCACAAACAGATGTCAAAACATTAATGCATGCAAATGTGAAATGAATTCAACATATCTACAATGAATATGTACACATATAGCTCAAAATATGAATGTATAGACTCATGTTGCTCAATGCACTTGTTAAAGCAAATAAAAGTATGTATGCATCAGAATTTAATTTAACAACTTAAGCATACAATGCATCAAATGAGGTTTCTGAATAATTCAAATGAACAAGCCTGAAGGATGCAAGAAAGTTACCTAAGAATTGTAGAAATGGGGTTTTCATACTAGGGTGCCTTGGTTTATTTACCCCTCTTTATTCCACACCCCCAAGGCACACCTGCAGAGCAATTCCTTATTTTACACATTGAGGTACCCAAGAGTTCTTGGGTCCTCCATGGTCAGTAGCACCTCTGAATGGTGCTCTCCATATTTTTGAACATAAGAGTCATCAAATTTCATCACGAAGCAATTATCCATAGAATGCCCAAAATTTCCACAATAATGACACATAATAACATATACTAAGTTCTTTTGTGCACATTATTGTGAACATTAAATCTATGTGCATGAGCATTAAAATTTCTGTTATTAACATGAACATTTTGTTTTCTGAAACCTGCCAACCAGCACTGATATGCTCTGTGGCCAGGTTTTCCACAGTTAAAACAATAAGAAGTCTTTTTCATGAATTCAGTTCTCTTCTTATCAAAGTTATTTTGATGAATAGGGAGTTTAACATATTTATAAATGGGTTTACTCCCCTGTACATGCCAACACTGTGCGACAGTGTGTCCTATTTTTTCACAGCAAAAATAATTTATTTTCTTTCTTTGAAAAATATGATTTCTAACATGAATTTTCTATGCAGTAGTAGCAGATAGGTCATCTAATTCAAACAACTTACACTCATGCATCATATGACCTATCTTATTACAATAAAAGCACTGCACATTCTTCTTCTTTCAAGACTGAATTTTATGAGAATATTTTTCACAGCAAATTTTCCTTTTCTTTTGTTCAGCCCCGTGCTTATGAATGTTCTGAGATTTCTTAGGCGAAACAGATTTTGAGGTACTAGCACATTCTGAACTTTTCACAAAAATAATTTATTCTTTTCCTTTCATACTTCTCTCATTATCTGGATTAAAACCTAATCCTTCTTTCTGAATGTTCACTTTATTTCCCAGTAGTTTATCCAGATTCTCTTTTCCCTTAACAAATTTAGACAGTGATTTATTCAAATCAGTAATTTCACATTTAAGTGAAGTGATCTGTGTTTCAGAGTTTGTTAGTCTTCTTCACAGGTGAGAATTTGTTTCTGCATGGCATCATTCAGATTTTTTCAAAATTTGAATCTCATATAGAAGTTTTTGTTCTTTTTCATCATTAAGTTTAGTTTCAGCACATCTTTCCTTCTCCTTTAACACATATTTTCATTTTTCAATTGCGAGCCATTTTTCAGACAAAACTGTGTTTAGAACCATCAATTTCTTATTCTGATTTTTTAATTCTTCATTTTCAGCCTTTAGACTTGCGATTTCAGCATTTTTCTCTTTTCTTAATTTTCTCTTTTCTATTTTAACTCTTTCATATTTATCCAGTAGATGCTCATGCATGGCAACTAAATCATCATAGCTAATATCCTCGGTCTCATAGTTTACCTGGGATGATGAGTCATCTGATTGATCACTCCTTCTTGCTATGAGACATTCTTCTTCCTGCTCCACATGTGTTGCAGTCACTCTATCAAATATTTCCTTTGCAGTGCTACAACCTGAGATAAAAGGAAAATTATCTGAATCAATTGCAGCCTTCATTAGATTTAGAGCTCTCACATTATCATCATTTTCCAACTTGTGAACATGAGTCCACTTGGACTTATCCTTAGGAATTTCATGTGGACCGTGAGAGATAACCTTCCATTGTTGTGGATTAACAGAGTTAACATGCTTGCGCATTAGATATAGCCAGAATTTAATACCTAAACCAGTGAATACCGGAGGATGAGCCATTAACACAATTCAAAACCAAGTCAAAACAGTGAATTCAATCCGATAAGCCAAGTCTCACAGAATTGCACCAAAATATGGCAGGATCCTCTGCAGATCGTTGGATCTGTACAGTCAAAGACCCGCTCTGATACCAATTGATGGGTCAATATGATAGGTGCAGACAAATTTAGAGGGGGGGGGGGTGAATGAATCCCTCTTAAAAATTTGCTCCAAAAACTGAGTAGATAAAACTCAGATTAGATAACTATTGCGGAAATAAAACTAATAGACTCGGTTAACAGAACGACCCACGGAATGATAAATTGTTGTTCTAAGAAGATGCTCGATAACAATTGTTCAAATGGCACATATGCAGTTGAATTGCAAACTGATCACGATCCACTCAATAGATATGCAATTAGATCACGATCCTAATCATGCATCTAGCGGAATCAAAAGAACAAACCAGCCACTGCACAAAAGATTTTTAGGTGGCTCAGTCCTCCAGACCTACATCCCCCCCACACTCAAACCATAGTGTGGATTCCACTGCCAAACAGCTTGAAAACCACTAGGCGACACAGCTTGCCTACAAATGGCTGATTCACAGCTTCAACTGTTGGGCCTTACAGCTTCACCGTCCGCTGGGCAATACAGCTTAGCCGCCCAGAGGAACCAATCCTCTACTACCGCTGAGCGACACAGCTTGCTCTGCTGACTAAGAGCTTGAAGAAAGATTCAAAAGAAAACAAAAGACAAGAAAACACAGCAACTGAAAGATGTAAACTATATCAACACAGATATGTCTCCCATGGAGCTGACTGGATTGGATTTAAGACAGATCTTCTGATGAAGCTTCTCTTCTTCTCCTCGAACTCTCTATCTCTCTCTCTATCCTTCTTCTTCTTCTGCTGGCTCTCTTACTCTTCTCTCTGGCTGCGCTTAGATGTCTTCTGTTCAACGTTTTTCCCGTTGCGTAGAAGAAAGGTCTTATATAAGGCTTCAGTCTGGGGCCCACTAGCTCACACCCTAGACGTGTGGAGAGAACGTTCCCGCCAGGAAGCTTCAGGAATCTTTAAGCCACGTGTCAGAATCTCTATCGTTTAGCTATCCACGTGGCAGCTTCTTAGAATAATGATCAGCCTTGGATCAAGTGCCATTTGATTGTTCTGCTTATATCGCGTGCTCATGTTCTTCTGATCCTCGTAAGTAAGGTACTCAGGTGCACATAAGATGCTCGAAACATGGTTTTCCTCAATTGATCACTTGCGTGCTTAAGTTCCATATAAATGTATGCACCGACTTTGTTGGTTGTTCCTGGTCGTGCTGGCAAAGGCATTGCACTGACTTTCTAGAGTAGTCATGCTGGCAAAGACGTTGCATTGACTTGCTCGTGCAGAGAAGGGATGCTTCGACTTTGAAGCTCAACCATATGAAAATATGTTCACACATCAGTCAAATGCATAGACTAAATAGGGCGTACAAGCTAGTGTGCACGAGCCCAGCAGGTGTTATTCAAGAGAGTATGCACAGACATAACCTGAATGTAGAGTTAAGAAATGCACAAACTGCACACACATACATGCACGGACTCAGTGTTTACATGTAAGCATATGCACAGACTTGATTCCAGTACATGGCCAACAGATGCAATGACTATGAATATGCAGAGTACAAACATTACACAGACCTAATCGAGCCAGAGATGAAAGTTGCACCGACTTAGCTATGCACATGCACAGACCTCATGCGCTATGCAACATAAAGTGCCCAGAGTTATCTTGCACAGACTCTGCGCGTGCATCAATAAAAGTTGCACTGACTACAACCCTGCACTCACATAGATATGAACTGACATCAACATGCACCGAGGTCGTATGACAGAACTTGCACCGACTATGTGCAAGCGTGCAGCAGCAAGAAGTGCAAAGACCTTTTATTTCCTCAGACAAGACTTGCACCGATCGTGTATGTGCAGGATGGCCTATACCTTATATGCATGTGTACAGTGATATGCTCAGACCTCAACCATGCACATAGGTATATGCACAGACTCGAACGTGCACTGACTTGTGTGCAAAATGCTCACATATGCACCGACCTTGACCCTATTCTCACCATATGCACAAACCTATATCCAGGTGACGCAGACTTGAACATGTATGCACAGACCTTGTCTAAGCTGGCTATCATGAATGCACAGACCTTGTCTAAGCTGGCTATCATGAAGTGCATAGACCTTGAATGCATGCTGTCTATACTAGCATTGACCTTGATCTGTTCGATGAAATGCCATGCACCTTGATGAAGTTGTATGCAATATAACATGCAAAAACCAGATGCTCATTCAATCATGCTCATTCAGTCTTTCATACTAACACAGTGTGACTTATAGTGTTTGCTATCATCAAAACCACAGGGGCACAACATTTAATGCATCTGCGTCATCATAGAGTCCTTTGATCTGAGTATCTGATTTCTCTGAAATTGATTAAGTGTGTAGTTTCCTAAACCAATATGATGAAAAGGTATTTGATGAAATGTCTTATATCTTATTGACAGGAATTAAATCAATCACTTAAAAGGAAGAGTGCAGTAAAGATTCAAGTTATCACGTGATCCCAAAATTGAGTAATCAGGCACGTGATCCAAGGCTCCAAGGATCCCAGCTTTTCATGACCGATCAGACATGTGGATTCTTCTTGTCTTCAAGATCTGACATGGGGATCTATTCAAGCCATGTTTCTGAAAAGTTACAGGCGAGAATCCTCTCTCCACGCGCCGGACTGAAATCACGTGGGGACCACTAATCAGTTAGATCGTATATAAAAAGGAGAACTCTCATCTAAAGCAAGTACTGAAAAAAAAGGAGAAGAGAGAATTTAGAGCAGTGAGAGCGTCAGAGATCATAGAAGAGTAGAGTGCTAGAGAGTGAGAGTGAATTTTAAACAAGAGAAGAAAAGCCATAACATAGTATTGTAGAAGAGGAGAAGAAGTGAGAGAAAAGTTTGTTGCTGAAGTCACGATTTCTAGATCAGATCTAGAATCATCGGCTCACTTGAGCTATATTGATTTTCATGCTTTATCTGGTCATTATTTTCAGTCCTTTGTATTTCTCATTTATCTCTTTGTTTCAAGTTGTTTGGCAGCAAAGCAAGCTGTGAAGCTCAGTGGCGAGGAGCAACTCCTCGGACAGCAAGCTGTAGTGGTCAGTGGTTCAAGTTTTGAAGCTCAGTGGATCAAGCTATTAGTCAGCAGATAGCAAGCTATTTTGCTTAGCGGTTGTAGGGATTCATCCCCGAAGTTGTGGATAGGCAGATTAAGCTGTGTGTCAGCGGAATCCACACTCAGGTTTGAGTGTGGGGTGGACGTAGGTCTCAAGGTTATGATCGAACCACCAAAAAATCTTCTGTGTCCTCTGTGTGATTGCTTATTTTTTTACTGCTTCGATTAGATGTATGCTTAGGGCAGTTCACAGTCTGCATTTGATTTCAATCTTATTCTCATTTGAATGAGTGGTAAATTGATGCGGGACAATAAGCTCTGATACCAACTTGATGCGGGACGGGACTGAAAGGGCTAAGACCTACGACTACAATGAAGTGCGGCCAGCACTCACACGCCAAAGGCAAGCCGGGCGACTGACCTCCGTAGCGTTCCTCCGGGTGGAGGCGTCTCTCAACAAGAAACTCAAGCCCAACGACCGTCCCTATGAGGGAAGCGCGGGGATCTCAGCGGCTAAGGAACCGCCGTACGCCTAAGGGAATCTTGTCCGAGCTCGGCGCTCGACTAGGGCCACGGAATGGGTGCTCTCAACTCACAGTCACGCGGTGACTAAAAGACTATCTAGGATCCTAAACACTCACGCGGCATACTAGAAAGCATACTAGTAAAGCAAATGCCAACAAGGGGAGCGTCGCATGTACCTCCACGCCTAGGCGTGGGGAAGGAACCCCGGCCGAGATCAACAACCCCGATACACAAGGGGAATAATAATACAACTCCAACCAAAATGCCCACTCCTCGCAGGGAGATAACAGGCTACAACATATGGATTCGGGGCTGCCAATGCACGGGCTGACGGGCGGCACTCGGTGAAGGGGTGGCCGCGAGGGGGACCCGGGCGGCAGTCGGCAGGTTCGCAGCAATGCGCGACTCGGCGGTGAACGCTCCCACGGCCTGGTCCGGTGTCCGATTGAGGCGCCGTCAGTGAGGGCGCGTAGCTAGGTCATGGGAGGAAGCCTCGGCCAAAGGGGGTGCTCAGATTCGCACCGAGGTGGCCGTGAGGTCAACTGCAAGTCGTGACTGGTTTCCTGCACATAGAACAGCGCACTCGAGCGGGAAAATTGAGAACTCGTTGTTCCGGTGGGCGAACGGGACGCCGCTTGAAAGAGGACGTCGGGGACGCAGAGCAGAAGGTCCCGACCAAAGGGCTCGGTCAGATCTGGTCAAGGTTGGCCAGGAGAACCTCTGCAAGTCGTTGCTGATCCTAGGGTCAGACTGCACAGGATCAGTCTGTGCGGTCCCACGAGAATGAACGGCACGCACATCACGATCGTCGAAATGAGGCGAGACTTGCGGCGTTGGAAAGAGGACAAAACGTTGTTCGAACCATCAGAAGATGAGCCCCATCACGTCACCAGGCTGGGCGCAGTCGCAACAGTGGTAAGCTTCTGTCCTCTGGGTGAGCAGTCGGACAGAGGTACGATGGCCATGGTGAAATTTTCGGAAAGAGGTTGGAATCTGACGAAACCACCTGGGTTGGTTCCGGGACGCCGAGGGCTACAACGTTGAAGAAGAAGACTTGGGCAGAAAACTGATGTAGAAATCGTGACAAGAACAACACCCAACTGCACCCTGTGGGCGGGTTGATTCGAATGGATTCTGCGCAGTCATGGGAGAATGGATGCCACGAACAGTGCCGAAGTCGAAACAAGGTGAGACCACCTCTGGATCGAAGAGGACTCAGGGAGGAACAAACTCACAGAAGAACTCTCGGCCTGATTCGCACTGTGGACGTCGGGGTCACCTCTGCAATTAGGGATTCAATTCTGCCTTAGATCTGCAGGGTGCAGATTATCTTGATCTTCAAGCTTGATGGTGGAGATGAAGACGAGGGCTTGCGAGGGCGGCGTGGAGGAACATGGAGGATGGATGCCTTGGCGTCGCACCAAGGGGATGGGGAGTCACACCCCGGGCTTGCTCCCGTCGCAGGAGCAAGGAGGAACAGGGAGGAGGGCGCAGGCACCTTCAAGGAGAATCAGCAATTTTTTTCTTTCATTCATAATTGTTCTCGAAAGAAAAATACATGAGGTTTTATATGTGGGGAGGGGAATTAGGGTTCAAAACCCTAGCAAGGGGGGGAAAATTCAAACAAAAAAGGGCGCACTTCTTTCTTTGGGAAGGTGGGGTGCGCTCCTTTCCTTGAATCAAGGAGGGGGGCGCACTCCACTCCTAGAAAGTAGGAGTGGGGGCGGCTGCCACCTCCTCTCTTGGAGGAGATGAAGGGGGAGCCCAAACCCTAGCCCACAAGGGGGGGGGGCGCAAATCCCAATGGGCCAACTCATGTGGGAAGGTGGTCAGCCCAAATGGGCCAAGAAGGGTGGATCACAAGGTGGCCCACTCTCCCCTTTGCCTAACTAATAAGCCTAACGTCACCCAATGGAAGCCTAGTTGGCCCCAATTGGCCTACAAAGGTCCATAATAATAAAAAGTGTCCACGCAGGGACTAATCCAAGGCCCAACATGGCCTAAAGTATAGGATAAGTGAAGATAACCCCGCTAATCTGCCAAGTGATCGCCGAGCCAAAGGGATGCCTGCGTGCTCCGTGTGCTCCGTCGAGTAATGCGGCGCGTGTCCTCACCAATTCTCCCCGGGTGGGAAGAACTCGACCCTGTCGAGTAAGGGTCACGGTCGCTCAAGTGGCGCTACAGCAAGTCGGGGTCGATCCTCTCTAGCTCTCCACGTGTGATCCAGGTGTCGTCTGTCGCAGGGTGCCCTCTCCAACGCACTAGGAAGCGTTGGTAGGCTCCGCTCCTGGTAGTGGTCACCTGCTCATCCAGTATGCAATCTATATGCTCGTGTTTATGTAATGGGGTTGGAGGAGGTGGACGCTCAGAAGGTGTAACACTCTCAATAGGAGGGGAGGGCCCAAAAGGCTCACTGGGAATCACCGCGGGATCCTGATATGCCACCAAATCTGAGACATTGAACGTCGAACAGATCCCATAGTCGTCTGGCAGTTCAATCTCATACGCATTCGACCCAATTTGCTTCAAGACTCGGAAGGGTCCAGCACTGCGGGCTAGGAGTTTCTTCACGGTCCCCGAAGGAAACCGTTCAGGTCTGACCCTGATCATGATGTACTCTCCCTTATGGAACTCACGGGTGTGTCATTGTGCGTCAGCTAACTCCTTATAACGTGCGTTGCTGGCCTCAAGGTGGTGATGATGCAGACTCCGAATAAGATGGGTAGACTCATACCTACGTGAATGCAGGGGTGGTCCTTGACATCCAAATATGGATCTAATATGCCTATGACATCTACCAGACTTGACAACATGGGGAGGACCTGGACAACCAAAGTATGATCTATCATGCACATGTGTCCTACTAAATATGGTAGACTCAGGAGGACGAATAACCCCAAACTCACTCATGACATTACCCCTATATGATGAGGGACATGGAAACATATGAGAGAGAGACATGTGTCCCTGGCCTCCTAAACTCTGGCATCTGGGTGTATGCGAGGTGAGATGTTGACTAGCAGGTCTGGATGGGGTGTGATAATGGACCTTCTCGACAAGGTGGGGAAAAGAATATGAGTCGAGAGGCTCACTAGGGAGGGGATCGAATGGGTCAAAGAAATGATGACCCCTCCTGATAGGTCCCTTTACTATACTTGCCCATGTCTGACATTCGCCTAGGGGCAGATGATCACCTTCAGGCGCTCTAATGTATGGGGCAAGGGGCTCATGAGGGAGGCAAGGAAAGCTAGGTTCCTCCCTCGGGACCGTGACACCATAAGAGGGGACAAAATCAACCTCCACGGGCATGGGAAAGAAAAAAAGGACCTCGGAGGTGATATGTCCTATGGTGTAGACCGAGGTAATAGACCCCAAAGAAGGGAGCGTGAAGCTGTGACTATAGGGTTGGTCAGACCCTAAGGTCAACATATATGTCAACTCCCATTGACAATCTAAACTCCTAAGGAAGTCCTTTACATTTTCTTGAAAGTAGAAGGACCGAAAAGTGGTGTGAAAGGAGTCAAGGGGTATAATTGGGAGGGCTAGCTCCATGGAGGGGTAGCAAGGGATCGGAGCATCTAGAACTTGGCCCTTCCTTAACCAGCTATCTAAAGGCCCTTCAATGACAAGTTCACCCTGGGGAGGCAAGAATGGCTCCAGATGAGGGTCGAAGGGAGCCTCTCCCTCAGGTGGGGAAAAGGGGTCCTCTATGATGTGGGTGGCACCTTGACTCTCCATCGAGTGTCTCGGGATGAGAGTGCCGGTCCCAACCTCCATAGGTTTAGGCACGACTGGGTGCTCCATGGGATCATTCCCTAACTCCTCAACCTCAGTTAGGTACTCCTCAGCCAACTCCTGTTCAGCCTCGTAAGTCACCGGAACAAGCCCAGGTGGGGGACATGAGCCCGGAGGCGGAGTGGATCGCTGGGGGTGGGTGGCTAGCGACACGGAGGTGGTCAGCACAGCGCCGTCGTGGAAGACGAACTCGCCTGGAAGGTGAGATGGGTGTAAGGTGCAGGTCCTCCTGTCCAGGTCGATGGTCGCTCTTCTCTCCTCCAACCAAGTTTGCCCTAAAATGATGCATGGACCAGCAAGTGTGTCGATCTTACACCATGCGCCATCGTGATATAGAACGGGGCCGAACCACCGTTGAAACTTGATAAAAGCTAAGCCACCGTGGAGAACAATCTCCCCAGTCTTAGAGAGAGACTCAACAATGTCCTGTGAGACCCAATTAGATGGAACCCTACTGATGAAGTCGATCTCCGTATGCAACCCATTAGGTAGGACCGCCACGGACATGACAGGGCGCTGGAACGACTCGGTCATCGGTATAGGGATCGGGTCTCCCGACGACTGAGTGGTAGGGGTGACACCTAGGGGTCGTGCCATAAGAGCCTCGAATTGGGCCACCAGGGATGACCAATCTAACACGTGGGCTCGAGGAACCACCATGGGGCTGGCGGTGAGCTGGACATGCAAGACTCAACGAGACAAGGATAAAACTCTAACTAGACACAAACCTAAAATGACAATGCAATGGTAGGTTACCTAGATGAACTAAGAGACTCAATGCACCCTAGACAACCTAAAGACTCAAATGACCTAAGACCCCAATTTGTTAGAACAAACTGGTTCCCTAAGCTCTGATACCAATTTGATGCGGGACAATAAGCTCTGATACCAATTTGATGCGGGACGGGACTGAAAGGGCTAAGACCTACGACTACAATGAAGTGCGGCCAGCACTCGCACGCCAAAGGCAAGCCGGGCGGCTGACCTCCGTAGCGTTCCTCCGGGTGGAGGCGTCTCTCAACAATAAACTCAAGCCCAACAACCGTCCCTATGAGGGAAGCGCGGGGATCTCAGCGGCTAAGGAACCGTCGTACGCGTAAGGGAATCTAGTCCGAGCTCGGCGCTCGACTAGGGCCACGGAATGGGTGCTCTCAACTCATAGTCACGCGGTGACTAAAAGACTAGCTAGGATCCTAAACACTCACGCGGCATACTAGAAAGAATACTAGTAAAGCAAATGCCAACAAGGGGAGCGTCGCACGTACCTCCACGCCTAGGGGTTTGGAAGGAACCCCGGCCGAGATCAACAACCCCGATACACAAGGTGAATAATAATATAACTCCAACCAAAATGCCCACTCCTCGCAGGGAGATAACAGGCTACAACATATGGATTCGGGGCTGCCAATGCACGGGCTGACGGGCGGCACTCGGTGAAGGGGTGGCCGCGAGGGGGACCCGGGCGGCAGTCGGTAGGTTCGCAGCAATGCGCGACTCGGCGGTGAACGCTCCCACGGCCTGGTCCGGTGTCCGATTGAGGCGCCGTCAGTGAGGGCGCGTAGCTAGGTCATGGGAGGAAGCCTCAGCCAAAGGGGGCACTCAGATTCGCACCGAGGTAGCTGTGAGGTCATCTGCAAGTCGTGACTAGTTTCCTGCACACAGAACAGTGCACTCGAGCGGGAAAATTGAGAACTCGTTGTTCCGGTAGGCGAACGGGACGCCGCTTGAGGGAGGACATCGGGGACGCAGAGCAGCACGTCCCGACGGAAGGGCTCGGTCAGATCTGGTCGAGGTTGGCCGGGAGAACCTCTGCAAGTCGTTACTGATCCTGGGGTCGGACTGCACAGGATCAGTCTGCGCGGTCCCACGAGAATGAACGGCACGCACAGCACGATCGTCGAAATGAGGCGAGACTTGCGGCGTTGGAAATAGGACGAAGAGTTGTTCGAACCAGCAGAAGATGAGCCTCATCACGTCACCAGGCTGGGCGCAGTCGCAACAGTGGTAAGCTTCTGTCCTCTGGGTGAGCAGTCGGACAGAGGTACGATGGCCGTGGTGAAATTTTCTGAAACGAGGTCAGAATCCGACGAAACCACCTAGGTTGGTTCCGGGACGCCGAGGGCTACAACGTTGAAGAAGAAGACTTGGGCAGAAAACTGATGTATAAATCGTTACAAGAACAACACCCAACTGCACCCTCTGGGCGGGTTGATTCGAATGGATTCTGCGCAGTCGTGGGAGAATGGATGCCACGAACAGTGCCGAAGACGAAACAAGGCGAGACCACCTCTGGATAGAAGAGGACTCGTGGAGGAACAAACTCACAGAAGAACTCTCGGCCTGACTCGCAATGTGGACGTTGGGGTCACCTATGCAATTAGGGATTCAATTCTGCCTCGGATCTGCAGGGTGCAGATTATCTTGATCTTCAAGCTTGATGGTGGAGATGAAGACGAGGGCTTGCGAGGGCGGCGTGGAGGAACATGGAGGATGGATGCCTTGGCGTCGCACCAAGGGGATGGGGAGTCGCACCCCGGGCTTGCTCCCGTCGCAGGAGCAAGGAGGAACAGGGAGGAGGGCGCAGCCACCTTCAAGGAGAATCAGCATTTTTTTTCTTTCATTCATAATTGTTCTCCAAAGAAAAATACATGATGTTTTATATGTGGGGAGGGGAATTAGGGTTCAAAACCCTAGCAAGGGGGGGAAAATTCAAACAAAAAGGGGCGCACTTCTTTCTTTGGGAAGGTGGGGTGCGCTCCTTTCCTTGAATCAAGGAGGGGGGCGCACTCCACTCCTAGAAAGTAGGAGTGGGGGCGGCTGCCACCTCCTCTCTTGGAGGAGATGAAGGGGGTGCCCAAACCCTAGCCCACAAGGGGGGGGGTGCAAATCCCAATGGGCTAACTCATGTGGGAAGGTGGTCAGCCCAAATGGGCCAAGAAGGGTGGATCACAAGGTGGCCCACTCTCCCCTTTGCCTAACTAATAAGCCTAACATCACCCAATGGAAGCCTAATTGGCCCCAATTGGCCTACAAAGGTCCATAATAATAAAAAGTGTCCACGCAGGGACTAATCCAAGGCCCAACATGGCCTAAAGTATAGGATAAGTGAAGATAACCCCGCTAATCTGCCAAGTGATCGCCAAGCCAAAGGGATGCCGACGTGCTCCGTGTGCTCAGTCGAGTAATGCGGCGCGTGTCCTCACCATAAATTCCTTCAACTATCAAGTACATCAAAAGCTGTGGCTGGAAAGATGGTTACGCCAATCAGGAATGTCATACCTTGCGTGAGGGATCCTAGATCACACCTCCGCCTCATACTTGATTGTTGACATTTCTCTTCATTCAAGTGACAATCGTTGGAATCATCTGCATACTGAGTCTTTGAGATCTAGTGTAAGTGTAGAGAATTTTTCTCAAGAAAGTGTTGCTTTCAATTTAATTCAGTGAAAGTAGTTTTAAAGTTTTTAATTCTGCAAAAAAAATTACTAGGATCCATTCACCCCCCTATGGATCTCAGTCGTGCTCACTCCGATTCTGACATTTGGAATCAGAGAGGATCACCAATCCTATCAATTGGTATCAAAGCGGGTTTTTGTGTTTACGTATCCAACGATCTACAGATCTGATCATGTCTCTTTGGTGAATCTAGTGTTTTCTATTCTCTGATTTAAATATGTTTTCATGGCCAATCCACCAAAGTTCGACAGTTCCAGTTTCTATATTTGGCTAGATAAATTCTGAGATTATGTGAATTCCGTTGATTCAAATCTTTGGGTACTAATTGCATACAGTCCATATGACATTCCAGAGGATGAATCCAAATGGAATGCCATACACAAACTAAAGAATGTAGATAATGTGAAAGCCCTGAAGATGATAAAGAGGGCGATAAATCTTGATGAGTTCCCTAGTGCTTCCATGTGTAGGAGTGCGAAGGAAATCCTGGACAAGTTGACAGAGATTCATACGCAAGAAGGGAACAAATGTTTAATGGCCAAAGATCACATCAGTGATCAACAGGAAGAATCTTCTTCTCAGGTAAGTTCTGAATTAGATGAAATTACTTTTAATGACTTGATGGAATTGTATGATGGGTTGTTAGATAAATAGAAGAAAGTCAAGTCTGAAAATAGAAAATTGAAAAAGAACATGTCATCTGAAATAAACTATTTGAAATCTGAGAATGAACACCTTAAAGCTGAGATAAAGAAGATTGATAATGCTTGTGATAAGTGTCTGTCTGTGAATAAACTGAATGCCAGTCTACAGTCTGATCTGAAATGTTAAGAAGAGTTGATTGATTCATTAAGAGAAGAAAATGAAGAATTGCTGAATTGCTGAATTGGAAGATAGACCTTGAAAAGAGTGAGGAGTTAAATGAAAAGCTGCACTCAATGGCTAAGGCTGATTCTTTTGAAGAAAATAAAAATATGAAAGAACAGAACAAAAAATTGATGTTCTTAAATGTTGTAATGTCAGAACGATTAATCACTTTTGAAAAAGGTAAAGCATCTGCCATCAATGAGTCTGAAAAATTATCAATTCTACAAGAAGAAAGTGAAAGTCTAAAAAATAGAATAATTGAATGTGAAGATGAGATAGTTAATTTAGAATTGACAATAACATCTTTGGAAACTCAAGTGGCTAATGTAAATGATTCTATGTCTAAATTTTTTGAAGGGAAAGAAAATTTAGATAAACTTCTTGGAACTAGAGTGAATTTTCAGAAGGAAAGACTGGGTTACAATCTAGTCAATAAAAAGAAGTTTAAAAATAAGGTGTCTACTACTTTTGTGAGCTGTTCAGAGTCTTCAAAAACACCTTCCTCATCTTTCTTTCAGTTCACAGCTCAGAAATCTGAAAAGCAAACTAAAAATCTGAATAAACCCAAAAATGTTTCATGTCATTATTGTGGTAGGGCAGGGCATGTAATGGATGATTGCTATGTTATGAAAGTTGATGACATGAACGTATTTAACAACATGAATGTTCTTAAGAATGGAAGTAAGAACCTGCAGAAAAAGTTCAGAAACATCTCTGGCAGTGGTCTACATGATAAGCATAATGCTATTTCTCAAATGCATGCAAACAGAAATAAAATTTTCATCTCATGTTTCTATTGTGGAAGAAATGGACATCACATGTATGACTGTAATATAATGAAACAGGATGATCAAATGTTTGGCAAATCTCATGATAGAAATAGTCATGCAAATAATTATCATGCTCGAAAACATGCAGTTCAGAATGTTGAGTGTTTCAGTTGTAGAAAATTTGGGCATGTTGCATCACATTGCTGATCTGCTAGGAAGAATTCTCATGCTAAACATGCTCAGTTGCCTACATTTAGAAATACTCATATCAGGAATAATTTTGCTCCAATTCATAGACATCCAAAGTGCAATCACTGTGGAAAACTTGGTCATGCAATGTTTGAATGCTATTGGATGAAATATGATTATTTAAATGCTTGGAATCCATGGAGTACATATGTTAGAGGTGTTACTCATCTGACAGGACCCAAGAACTCTTGGGCTCCTAGATATTCGAAATAAATTCTTGGTTGCAGGTGTGCCTTGGTGGAAAACAATAAAAAGGGGTTAAATAAATATAAAGGCACATGAAGGTCAGTTAAACTCCATTCTCATTTTTTTTGTTGCTGGAATAATGCTCTCTGTGGAATATTGCATGTGTGCTTAGATTAAATTCATTGATGTTATCTTGTCATGTTTGATGTATGTTGATAATCTGCTACATGCAATTCCATATGATATTTTACATCTTAAACAGTCTGATGTGACACGACCTTGGACTTAGGCAAACAAGCACAATTAAGCATTCAAATGGGCCTTAATGGGCCACCGCTCTCCCGTCGCACTCTATACCCGGAGTGACTTGGCGATGCCAAGAGTGAATTATGGGAATGGGCCCTTGCTGGTAGAGGGCCAGCAAGGCCAAGGATCGACTCCCCAAGGGTGGATGCCCAATTCAATTGGGGCCGACAAAGTGCACAAGGGCACCGGTTCACACTATCCCACGACGATCACTCTTAAGTCGTGGACTTGAGGATCGGGCGCTCCTCACAAATTCAGCGGCGCATGAATCAAATATTGAAAGAGCAACACTAATTGAGCAAGAAAGAGGCACTTACTCGACCGGTTTGAAGAAACCGGTCCCGGTCGGAGACGAGGGCGAGCGGGGAGGCGGTGGTTCCCCACACGCCGTGGCGGTGTCGCTTGACCTGTCCAAACCAATGACAAAACTACACCTCACGCAGGAGGGGGGATCTTGGGGTAGGGGTTAAGGTCTTACATTCAAAAACTACCACCACGCAGGGTGGGGCCTTCAGCCGGCCAAGCGGGGTGGGGATATCGGACCGAAATGAAGAGAAATGGGAAATTAGGGAACATGCAGCTGCAGTCTGAATTCTGGACAGGAAGTCGCTTTGCCGGCTGCCTCGGACTCGTACGGACTCCGAATTGAGTACAACCACCTTCTAAAGCTTCCTGACTTGATAGGGAAGACTCCAGAATTTTTGGGGATGCTCAGAGGGTCGGAGGTGGCGGCACCAGCAACAGGAAGGAGACTCCTCTGTCTGGCCGCAGGTTCAGTCTGGACTGGAACAGCAAATTGCAGAGGTCACTGTGCGCCCTCCAGGCTCCGATCAGCACGGAACCAGAGGCATTGTCTTCGTGGTTGAAGTAGCTTTCAACAGGAGGTGACGGGGATGAATTCAGAGGTTGAGGGCGGTTGGTGTACCCTGAAGAGTGGGCACTGGTCGGAGTAGACAGCAGGAGACAGAACTGGAGAGCTCGGGGGAGAAAATTCGTAACTCCTTCCTCCGGCAGCCAAATGAGGTTCTGTTTCTTTATCTTGGAAGAGGACTGGCAGAGGGAGAACTTTGATGAAGGAGCTTCAGCCTGAATCCGCTGGGATTCGTCGTGGCAGAATGATCTCTCAGGCTCTGGTCCAGGATGAAGACCTCTCTGCGCAGTCGTGGGAGAACGGCTTCTACGGTTGGCCCCGACCTCGGAACGAGTTGATTCCACCTCGCCTGCGAAGAAGACAGAGGGACCTTTCCAGCAATGTAGGCTACGCCTTCAGGATCACCAGGATGAAGCCGTGGGCGACGCTGCAACAGGGGCTGACTTGCTGGTCTGCACAGCTCCAATCTGCTAGAAGAAATGAGAGGGAGGGGTGGCTTCTTTGGTGGAGGGGAAGTGAAGGGGTGGCCTAAGGATGAATGGGGGTTCTTGTGGGGTGGAGTGGAGAGCTATAGGGGTTGGAGAATGAGGGGAGAATGGCTGAGAGCAGGGGCTAGCAGGTGGAGGGGGAGGATGAGGATGTGAGAGTGAGAGAATGGGGAGTGGAGGGGGGCGAACTTGGCTTGGGGGAGGGTAAAGGAAGGGGGCGGCCTAGGCAAGTGGAGGGAAGGGATTTCAAATTTTGAAATGGCCTTGGAAGGTGGGGGATTATGTGGGAAAGTGGGATGCTTGTATTGGAATGGGGAAGATTTGGTTGGAAGGTGGGGAAAGGTGTTGGAATGGGGAGACTTCTACCTAGGAACTAGGGGGGTGGAGTAAAGGAGGCCATGGGGAAGTGGAGGGCATTAAAGGAGGTGGGTGGTGGTTGGGAGTTGAAGGGGAAGGGAGGAGAGAAAGAGGGGGGCGAACCCCTAGGGGAGGAGAGAGAGGAGGGGGGTAAGGGAATCACTCCCTAGGGCATCTCACCCTTAACTAAGTGGAATCTCTCCAAATTGAACACAAGAGTAGACTTAACTCAAAAGGATTTTGATCATTCATTAACTTCAAATGAGGGGAGTGGGGTCCTATATATAGGCAACCCACTCTTTACAATAAGTCCCTGATAAAATAAACAACTACAAATAACCAAGGGGGGGTGGGAGTGCTAATGGGCCTAGCCCAACGAATGGGGCCCAATAGCCACATTAGACAGCATGATGATACAAGAACATAGAAAAAGAAGTGCTAGACCAAGGGAAATGACTCAAATAAAATGGAAATACATCAAAATGACTCAAAGGAAAGCTACAAAATGGATAAGGGGCCTTTATAGAGTGAGGCCCAAACTCAACCAGCTCCCGAGTGTGAAGAAGTGGACCCGAGCCAAAGGGAGTCGTGGGTGATGCCTCCATCAAATCCCCTGGGCCGAGAAGAGCTTGACTCCGTCGAGTAAGGGTCCATCCGGCTAAGGTACCGCTCGAGGAGGTCCGGATCCAATCGCTGGAGGTCCTCCCGACTCACCCATGAGTCGTCCGACGGAGGCCGATCCTTCCACCTGACGAGATAGCGCTCATATACCTTGCTCCGGGTGGTAGTGATTTGCTCATCCAATATTCGTTCAATGCGATCGCGCTGAGCTCTCTTGGCTAGTGGACTCTTCTCACATGTGGGTGCTCTCTCAAGGGAAGAAGTAGGCTCAATCTCCTCATTAGGTCTCACCGTGGGGCCCTTGTAAGACACTAAGTCGGCGACATTGAATGTAGGACTTACCCCATAATCCTCGGGGAGATCCAACTCATAAGCATTTGCACCAACGCGCCTCAAGACCTGGAAGGGCCCAGTCCCACGTGGTCTCAACTTGGAGTGGGCTCCTGGGGAGAGCCTCTCCGTCCTTACCATCACAAAGTCACCCACTTGGAACTCTAAGTGACGCCGGTGAGAATCGGCCAACCTTTTATATGCCTCATTTTTCATGCCAATGTGCTTGCGAATTTCCTCATGCAATTCCCTAATATGTTGTGCAAAAGACTCGGCAGACATGGACACTCTAGCATGCTGGGGAAGGGGAATGAGGTCGGATGGCTTTCTTGGTTTGTACCCATGCACGGCTTCAAATGGACTCATCCCTATTGACTTATTGACGGAATTGTTGTATGCAAACTCAGCCTGTGGTAAGATGAGATCCCAATTTCCTGGCCGATCCTCAACAAGACACCTAAGGAGGTTCCCTGGACTCCGGTTGACCACTTCAGTTTGACCATCCGTTTGGGGGTGGTAGGCAGTGGAGAATTTGAGGAGGGTACCCATCATGTGCCAAAGAGTCTTCCAAAAATAGCTAGTGAATTTGACATCCCTATCGGAGACTATGGTCTTGGGCAGCCCATGGAGGCGGACTACCTCATCAAAGAATAACCGGGCTATATGGGAGGCATCGGATGTTTTGTAGCATGGGATGAAGTGGGCCATTTTGGAAAATCTATCAACCACCACATAGATGGAGTCATGCTTCCTAGAGGTCTTGGGTAAGCCTAGGAGAAAGTCCATGCTCAAATCTTGCCATGGTCGGTCGGGAATGGGAAGTGGGGTGTATAGGCCGGTGTTTTGTTTCACTTGCTTGGCCGAAGCACATGTGCGACATTGACCTACTATTTTGCCTACATCTCTCTTGAGACTTGGCCAATAAAATTGACCCTCAACTAAGGCAATGGTCTTGTGGACCCCAAAATGACCGGCTAACCCTCCGGCATGTAATTCTCAAACCAAGAAGTCTCGAAGAGAGGTCCGGGGAATGCAAAGCCTTGGCCCCTTGAAGAGGAACCCATCCTCTAACATGAATCCCTCATGCTCCTTGCTAGAATGAGTGGTCAAGTTGGCATAGATTTGCCCAAAGTCGGGGCAACTAGGGTACTCATCCTTGACCTTGTCAAAGCCAATCACTTCCACTTGGATAGTGGATAGCAAGGACATCTTCCTACTAAGAGCATCCGCGGCCTTATTCTCACTCCCGGCCTTGTGTTTGATGACAAAGGTGTAGGATTGGATAAACTCAACCCATCGGGCATGTCAAGCATTCAACTTATGTTGGGAGTTGAGGTATTTGAGGGCCTCATGGTCGGAAAAGATGACAAACTCTTTGGGAAGCAAGTAATGTCTCCAATGTCGGAGGGATTGGACCACGGCATAGAACTCTTTGTCATAGGTGGAGTATCTAGTCCTAGCATCACATAGCTTCTCACTAAAGTAGGCGACCGGATGTCCCTCTTGGCTAAGAATCCCTCCTATCCCAATCCCGGATGCATCACAAGTGACCTCAAAAACTTTGGAGAAATCGGGAAGACATAAGACCGGGGCTTGGGTCAACTTTTCCTTAAGCTCAAGGAAGGCTTTAGAGGCGGCTTTGGTCCAAACAAAGGTTCCCTTCTTGAGACAATCAGTTATCGGGCCGGTGATAGTGCTAAACCCTCGAATGAATCTCCTATAGAATGTAGCCAACCCATGGAAACTTCTAACCTCATGAAGGGTGTGGGGTTCCGGCCAATCAAGAATAGCTTGGACCTTGTCGGGGTCCATGGAGACTCCTTTGGTTGATACCACAAATCCTAGGAAGGTGATGGAAGTGGTCATGAAATGACACTTTCCTAGGTTGGCAAATAGGCTTTCTTGCCGGAGGACGGTGCAAACTTTCCTAAGGTGGTCAAGGTGGGCCTCATGGGTTTGGCTATAGATGAGAATATCATCAAAGTATACCACTAGAAAATTCCCAATGAAAGGCCTAAGTACCTCCGTCATAAGACGCATGAAAGTACTTGGGGCATTAGAAAGCCCAAATGGCATGACTAACCACTCAAAGAGACCATCCTTGGTCTTGAAGGCCGTTTTCCACTCATCCCCGGGCCTTACCCTAACTTGGTGGTAGCCACTCTTGAGATCTATCTTAGAGAAGATGGTGGCTCCGGCTAGCATATCCAACATGTCATCAAGCCTAGGGATGGGGAACCTATACTTGACGGTAATCTTGTTAATGGCCCGGCTATCCACACACATCCGCCATGATCCATCTTTCTTGGGGGTAAGGAGGGCCGGGACGGCACATGGACTCTTACTAATGCGGATGAAGCCCTTCCTAATGAGTTCCTCTATTTGCCTCCTAAGTTCGGCATGTTCCGTGGGATTGAGGCGATAATGAGGAAGGTTTGGAAGGGTGGCTCCCGGCACTAGATCGATTACGTGTTGCACATCACGCATGGGAGGGAGTTGGTCCGAGAGCTCTTCCGGGAACACATCATGGAATTCTTCCAAAAGTTGTTGGATCTCTATGGGATGGGGGTTAGAAGGGGTAGGTTCCCCTAAGCATATGACAACCGCACACAAAGGCACCCCTTGAGCAATTTCCTCTTCAAGCTCTTTCCTAGTGATGAGATGAATTCCTTTGGTCAACCCCGTGGTTCTACTTTGTTTTGGGGTTTGAATAAGGGCTTGGGTTGGAGGGGTGGAGTTCCCCTAGACTTGTGGAGTGGTGGGGTGTGATCCTTGAGGGAGAGTGTCCCTCTTGGGCATGGGTCGAGGTGGGGAGGGGTTAAGACGGATAGTCTTACCCTCATGCTCAAAGGTGCATATGTTGCTTCTTCCTAGAATGGTGGCATCCACATCATAGAGCCAAGGTCTTCCTAAAAGGATGCTACCCACTTCCATGGGTATGACGTCACACCATATTTGGCCATGGTAGGAAGAGAAAGTGAGAGGCACTAAGCATTGGGTGTTGACCGGGATGGAGTTGTTGTTGATCCATGAGACCCGGTACGGACTTGGGTGGGGAGTGAGAGTAAGCCCAAGGAGCTTGACGGTGTCGGGTGACACGGCATTAACACAACTACCACTATCCAAGATCACTTTCCTCACATGGTTCTCTATCTTGATAAAGGTGTGAAAAATTGAGGTCCGTCGCCAATCCTCTTCTTGAGGTTGGGTGAGGGTGCACCTAATGACTCCTAGATGGGAGTTGTTTGAAGGAGTGGAGTGATCTAGATCCGACTCTAGACATTGGGCTTCATACTCCTCTTCCCAATCTATTAAGGCTTCATGTTCTTCAATGACATTTTTTTGTTCCTTTTGGGGTTGAACTTCTTCCTCAATAAGCAAACTAGATAACCCCTTAGATGGACATTGCCCCGCAAAATGACCATACCCATGACACTTATAGCATTGTTGGCGCCCACTTCCCGGGGTGGCTCCTACACTTGGGCCTTTGTGGTTGTCATCCTTCCGTGGGAGAGGGTGACTAGGAGCGGGCTTGTTTGGAGTGATGGGTGGGGGAGGGTTGTAGGACCTTAAAGGGGCATTCCCACTTGGGCTAGGAGCTCTCATGGGAGTGGGTGGAAGGGGACGTGTTCCCAAGTTTTTGGGGTCGGTGGGTCGGGGAGGGATAAATCGGGAATTCCTAGAAAACCTTTCCACATCTCTAGCTATTTGGTAAGCTAACTCAAGGTTATCAACGTCCCTCATGAATAGTTCCCTCTTGATGTGGCTTTGAAGCCCATTCCTAAAACGGGATAAGGTGACATCCGGATCCTCATGGACTCCACACTTTAGAAGATAGGAGTCAAATTTTTCAATGTACTCTACCACGGTCTTCCCTTCTTGGGTGAGGCTTTGCCATTCATCTAGGAGCATTTGGTGGCAGGTTCGGGGGAGGTATTTGTTCCTAAGTTGGTTCTTCATGTCCGCCCAAGTGTCAATAGGCTCTTCCCGCCTAACCCGTCTTAGACCCTCTTGATTTAGCCAATAGGTTTTGGCCAACTTAGTGAGATGCATCTTAGCCAATCTAACTCTCCTTTGGTCGGACATGGGGTACCATTCAAAGTATTGGTCCATGGCGGTCTCCCATTCTAGGTAAACACTAGGTTCATGTGAACCATCAAAGTTTGGGGCCTCTACCTTGATCATCCTTAAAAGGGGGTCATCCGGATCATCCCGTGGACGCCGGTCATGGTTTTGATGGGGGCGAGGCCTCTCATAATCATAATAATGGTCATGGTCCATATCCTCCCTACAAAATTCAGCATGTGGGTGATGGGCTCTTGGGCCATTGTTCCTTGGGTGGAACTCATCCCTATGAGGCTCTACATGTGGAGGGTGGACTCTTGGGTCTTGGTTCCTTTAGGGAAAACCATTCCTATGGAACTCACCATGTGGTGGAGGGGCTCTTGGCTCATTGATCCTTGGGTGAGGATCTTCTCTATGAGGCTCATCATGCGGAGGGGGAATTCTAGGCTCATTGTTCCTTGGGCGGAACTCTTGGTCTTCTAACCGAGCAATTCGATTGGTAATGGACTCTAGTTGGGCAAGGATGGTTGTGAGGGTAGCATCTACCCTATCCATGTGGCCTTGGGGTCCCTCCCTAGGAACATCTTGGTTGAGTTGGTGAGGATTGGGATCCATTGGTGGAGCCGAAGACGATGAACTGGGTTGATAGCTAGCACCACTACGGGTGGACATGCAAGACAAAGGGCCAAAGTGGTTGGACACACTATGCAAAGGTCCTAGGACTTAGACTTGATAGAGAGAAGTCAAGGACTTGCTCTGATACCACTTGATGTGACACGACCTTGGACTTAGGCAAACAAGCACAATTAAGCATTCAAATGGGCCTTAATGGGCCACCGCTCTCCCGTCGCACTCTATACCCGGAGTGACTTGGCGATGCCAAGAGTGAATTATGGGAATGGGACCTTGCTGGTAGAGGGCCAGCAAGGCCAAGGATCGACTCCCCAAGGGTGGATGCCCAATTCAATTGGGGCCGACAAAGTGCACAAGGGCACCGGTTCACACTATCCCACGACGATCACTCTTAAGTCGTGAACTTGAGGATCGGGCGCTCCTCACAAATTCAGCGGCGCATGAATCAAATATTGAAAGAGCAACACTAATTGAGCAAGAAAGAGACACTTACTCGACCGGTTTGAAGAAACCGGTCCCGGTCGGAGACGAGGGCGAGCGGGGAGGCGGTGGTTCCCCACACGCCGCGGCGGTGTCGCTTGACCTGTCCAAACCAATGATAAAACTACACCTCATGCAGGAGGGGGGATCTTGGGGTAGGGGTTAAGGTCTTACATTCAAAAACTACCACCACAGCAGGGTGGGGCCTTCAGCCGGCCAAGCGGGGTGGGGATATCGGACCGAAATGAAGAGAAATGGGAAATTAGGGAACTTGCAGCTGCAGTCTGAATTCTGGATAGGAAGTCTCTGTGCCGGCTGCCTCGGACTCGTACGGACTCCGAATTGAGTGCAACCACCTTCTAAAGCTTCCTGACTTGATAGGGAAGACTCCATAATTTTTGGGGATGCTCAGAGGGTCGGAGGTGGCCGCACCAGCAACAGGAAGGAGACTCCTCTGTCTGGCCGCAGGTTCAGTCTGGACTGAACAGCAAATTGCAGAGGTCACTGTGCGCCCTCCCGAGCTCCGATCAGCACGGAACAGGTGGCATTGTCTTCGTGGTTGAAGTAGCTTTCAACAGGAGGTGACGGGGATGCATTCAGAGGTCGAGGGCAGTTGGTGTACCCTGAAGAGTGGGCACTGGTCGGAGTAGACAGCAGGAGACAGAACTGAGAGCTCGGGGGAGAAAATTCATAACTCCTTCCTCCTGCAGCCAAACGAGGTTCTGTTTCTTGATCTTGGAAGAGGACTGGCAGAGGGAGAACTTTGATGAAGGAGCTTCAGCCTGAATCCGCTGGGATTCGTCGTGGCAGAATGATCTCTCAGGCTCTGGTCCAGGATGAAGACCTCTCTGCGCAGTCGTGGGAGAACGGCTTCTACGGTTGGCCCCGACCTCGGAACGAGTTGATTCCACCTCGCCTGCGAAGAAGACAGAGGGACCTTTCCAGCAATGCAGGCTACGCCTTCAGGATCATCAGGATGAAGCCGTGGGCGACGCTGCAACAGGGGCTGACTTGCTGGTCTGCACAGCTCCAATATGCTAGAAGAAATGAGAGGGAGGGGTGGCTTCTTTGGTGGAGGGGAAGTGAAGGGGTGGCCTAAGGATGAATGGGGGTTCTTGTGGGGTGGAGTGGAGAGCTATAGGGGTTGGAGAATGAGGGGAGAATGGCTGAGAGCAGGGGCTAGCAGGTGGAGGGGGAGGATGAGGATGTGAGAGTGAGAGAATGGGGAGTGGAGGGGGGCGAACTTGGCTTGGGGGAGGGTAAAGGAAGGGGGCGGCCTAGGCAAGTGGAGGGAAGGGATTTCAAATTTTGAAATGGCCTTGGAAGGTGGGGGATTATGTGGGAAAGTGGGATGCTTGTATTGGAATGGGGAAGATTTGGTTGGAAGGTGGGGAAAGGTGTTGGAATGGGGAGACTTCTACCTAGGAACTAGGGGGGTGGAGTAAAGGAGGCCATGGGGAAGTGGAGGGCATTAAAGGAGGTCGGTGGTGGTTGGGAGTTGAAGGGGAAGGGAGGAGAGAGAGAGGGGGGCGAACCCCTTAGGGGAGGAGAAAGATGAGAGAGAGGAGGGGGTAAGGGAATCACTCCCTAGGGCATCTCACCCTTAACTAAGTGGAATCTCTCCAAATTGAACACAAGAGTAGACTTAACTCAAAAGGATTTTGATCATTCATTAACTTCAAATGAGGGGAGTGGGGTCCTATATATAGGCAACCCACTCTTTACAATAAGTCCCTGACAAAATAAACAACTACAAATAACCAAGGGGGGTGGGAGTGCTAATGGGCCTAGCCCAACGAATGGGGCCCAATAGCGACATTAGACAACATGATGATACAAGAACATAGAAAAATAAGTGCTAGACGAAGGGAAATGACTCAAATAAAATGGAAATACATCAAAATGACTCAAAGGAAAGCTACAAAATGGATAAGGGGCCTTTATAGAGTGAGGCCCAAACTCAACCAACTCCCGAGTGTGAAGAAGTGGACTCGAGCCAAAGGGAGTCGTGGGTGATGCCTCCATCACAGTCATTCATGTTAGTCATTCATGTTCACAATAGATGCATATTCTTGCATGACCCTATTGGTATATCAAATGATACGTTGGGAGAAGGGCAGATCATTGTCTGTCTGGAAACCCACATCATATGTAGAGGTCAGACCTCCGCCAAGTACCAAGGCTCAAATATGCATGTAGTGATAAACGTGCATTCTACATTTAATAGTTGCATATCTGTGTACAATAAGAAAGGATTGCTGTTTGAATGAGTTTCTGCACACATTGAGGGGGAGCTGAGTTAATGTGAACTGAAATTTTTGGTTTGCTTGAGGTGTCAGAATAAGGGTTCATGAAGCTGCTGCCTGTTGGATTGTTATAAAGCTGAATATGTGTCTAGTGAAGTTATTGCTGCATTAATTTTTGAGAGAATAGTTTGTCTGGATAAGCTAAAAGGTCTATGCATATGGGAGATGCACCGACCTTGTTATGCTAACAGGTCGATGTACATGGAGGAAACACCGACCTTACTACACTTGGAAGTTGTTTGCTGTTAGGTGGTGTGATCTATGATGAATGTTGTTTTGTGTTGAGAGATTATAAAGACTGTGCCATTTGTTGTCTGCAAGTCTGACCTTAGCTTCTTCTTATGCTTCTATGTGACTTTCTACTTTATTCATCTTACCTATCCTTACTCTCCTTGAATTCTCCATCACTATTTTCTTATCTATACTATCTATGTCAAGTCTTTCCCACTTCTTAAATGTCTACATTCTTTCATAGTCAGTTTGTCAGTAGAGTCTGTTATCCTTACTAATCTAGAGATATAATTACTAGACCTCCCAGATCTAAAAGTAATTGCCTGATCTTGAAGAAATGTGATCTGTTATTTATGGAGATTAAATCTATCCTTAATTGTTCTAGATTATCCTAAATGTACCTACAATGGTTTTAAAACACTCTAAAATGGAATTGTCCAGTTGAACTCCAAAAATCTAAAAATTATAAGTAATGAGACATCCTGATAGAAAATCACGTACCTATATTGTCCTAAAGTTGTTTTAATGTGAAATCTGAAGTAAGTTTAGGGAATACGCCATTATATATAAAAAAATGAAGGCAGAGCAATGGTATATCTTTTGGAGAAATTGACTAGTTGTATCAATGAAATTCAGAGGTCATGTCATGATAAAAGATGCTAACTCTGTTCATTAAATGAGGCATAATTGTTGATTACACTGAGTAACTTGGGATTCATGCATTTGATAAACGTGTTTCCTTGAGTAAAAAGGTGTGATCATACTTGAATGCTCAAAGTTTTCAATAAATAAGAAAAAGAAAAATATGGTTGACTCTGTGCTTCTTCTTGAAAACATAAAACTGTCTAGTGTCAATATAAGGCAGATTTAAATCAGTTTTTGTCAAATGAAAATGATAAGTAAGATTGTTGGTTTTCTGACTGGGCATAGTACATCGATTAAATTGTTTTATCTCCATTGTTTATGCATCAAAGGATTGATTTTAGAAAATGATTATATCAAGATTTAATCTTTAATAAGCAGCAGACCACATATATGAAAGGAAGGGTAATTTGCCGCAAAGAAAAGGGCAGTCTAGTCATTCTCGTTGAAATTGGTAAAGTTAATAGTTTTTCATCTTTTTTTACCCTATGAATAAGAGTCCTCCTTACCGTCGAAGCATAACCTATCCAGGTCAAGGGTTCTTCTCCTTCTAAACCTTCTCGCATCGACGCAGTGGAGTCGCTCGTGCTTCCTCCCACCTGCTCGATCCTCTGTCTTTCATTCCCTGCTCTTTACCTTCTTCTCACTTCTTATATCTATGCTGTTAGCCCTCCTCTCCAGTATAAATCATGTCGTCTCTAGTCACAAAGAGCAAAGGAAAGAGAAAGATCACCGAGGAGCAGCACCCAGTGGAAGTGGCATCAAGGAGTGAAACTGAAATGCCCCGCAAGGAGGGTAGGTCCAAACATTTGCATGACAAAGGATCAGCACAGTCGCCCATATCGAATCCCTCCAAGAGTAAGAAGATGACAGAAGAGCTTCCTACAAAGCAGCGTAGGATTTCTGAAAAGAAGGGAAAGCTTCAGGTATGTGAGGATGAATCTGAATCTGAGTATGTGTCTGGTCAGGCAGAAGAAAAGATTGAAGCTGCTAAAATCATCTTCCCGCGATACATAGATTTTCGTGATCAAGAAATGATTGATGCTTATCCAGAACTCTTAAATCTGATTAAATTTCAAAAATGGAAGAAGTTCATGGGGAAGCACAGATACTACTACCCTAGGTTGGTCACGAAGTTTTACAAGAATTTGAAATTTGATCCAGACCAGTCTAAGATATGGTCACATGTGAAAGGAACCAAGATTGAGATTACTAGGTATTTTCTTCACAAAGTCTTTTGGATTCCTGAAGATGGAGTAGTTGAGGGAGAATGTGAATATGATGAATATGAAGCTTACTCCATCCTCACAGATCAGCCTAGTAACCCTAGTGACCATGGGCAAACCAAGTTGATACGGTTCAATGCAAATAAGTTTTCCCCTCTAAAAAGACTGCTTCACCACATGTTCACTACAATTATAACTCTACAAGGTGGAGGTAGAGGGAGACTAACAGAGTCACAAAGGTTTATTTTCTACTGCATGTTCAAGAAAATCAAAATCTGTCTACCAGAGTTGATAATACAAATTATTGGAACCTGCAAGGAATCTAGAAGACATTTACCCTATGCAGCTGTTGCGTGGGTTTTTATGCCGACGACCGGGGTGAAGGAAGGGATACAGTGGGAAAGGAAGACACGGAAGTTTGATATATCTTGGGTATCTTCCTTACGGTTGCATGCCTCTCACAACGGTATCGGGCACTCTCCTCTTACGGAAAGTCGAAAAGGGTTGAATGGCACGGAAATGTAAGGGTATGGGTTAGCCGGACAGGGTGCGGGCGTGCCAGTCGATTTCTCGACAATCACCTATGGAACCAAGGGTTGACTGGGGAAGTGTCACCAGGACGCGGCACGTGGGCTCGAGCGATCGGGCGACATGTGGAGAGAAGGGGTTCCACGGGTGCGAGTGCGCAGGCGATTGTGGGAGTCGTGTACTGGACATCTTTCCCCACCGGCCGCAAGCAACCGATGTTTATTTACATAGGATTGAATCCGAACACCTTCGTTCCATGCTGAAGAGAAGCCTGTATATATATCTGAAGCCGTGGGTAGAGGGTCAGGAGCATTGCACAACTATCGGTACACTTTCGGCTGAGGGGTATTTACTGGAGTCAGGATGTTAGGCACGTATGCCTAGAGGTGTAGGTAGAAAACTAGGGACCCGAATGCGAGCGTTTGTATTCCACTAGTTTTATGCTGTATGAGGGCCATGTGGGCTTTACAAATAGGCCAAGGGGGCCAAAGTGCAACTGGCGCAAGCCACAGGACAACTCCGATACGTGGGTCAGTCCCCGGGTCATTGCATAATAAAGCAGATATCTGCGTGCCTTACATCAACTCTTTACAAAGGGATTGATGCGGGCCCGACTGCCTTGGTGGCCGGGGCGGATGTGGACTGGCGCCTGGTGGAGGTTGGACATGGCTCGAGGTGAGCGGTCGGGTATGGGTCTCAGATGATGAGTGTCGTCATGCTGGGGAGTCAAGGTCGGCCCCCAGACTGTGATTCTCGGGCTAGAGGTCCGACTAGACTCGAGTTGTTAATCTGAGTGGCCATCGGCCGGTAGGGGGGTGAGTAGTAGGCACGTGATTCCGTGTCAGAATTAGGCGCGGCATCATGGAGTGCGTTTTGTCACCGTAAGTTGGCATACACGGGCGAACCCGGGATGTGGGTGTACTCGTCGTTGACATAGTAAGATTACATGCGACGAGGATGGACTTGTGTGAGACGGCTAAACGGCCGTGTGAGGGAAGTATACATGACATACCCTCGGCGTGTGTGAGCCGACTAACAAGCCAACCGCGCACGCACTTATCCTCTCACGTTCCCGACCCTTTCCGAAAGCCTCGAGAGTCCGAGAGTGCGGCAATTAGGTCGGGGGTGTTTCTTCGTCCGTCCGGGAGTCTGCTTGTGCATGCATTCACTTGTTGCCCATTGCCTGTTGTTGTTGCGCCTTGAGCTTCTAAGGGGTAGAATTTATAGGAAGTTGAAGGGGTGGGGATGGGATTTAGGAGGACCAAGTTGAGGGTTCAACTTGGTCTGGGTAAACACCTCAAAAAATATTCTTATTATTATTTTATTATTATTATTTTTTGTTTCACGGAGTGGAGGAGGGAGGTTTAGGAGGACCAGCCCAAGGGGGTGGTTTGGTCCACCTAAACCCCTCCCCCAGGGGGGTTTAGGTGGACCAGCCCCATGGGCTGGTCTGGTCTGCCTAAACCCCTCTTCGGAGGGGTTTTTTCGTTAAAAAAACCTTTTTATATATTTTTGGGTGGGGTTTATGATGCGGGACGGACTGAGGAGACGACGCTATAAGAGACGGACACGACTCGACCAGCAATGACACGACTACTAGAGCGACCTCGGCTCAACACTAAGAGCTCCTATGGGCTACACGTCGCTAATAGAAGTGTAAACTCACTCGTCGTCCCAAGCGAGGGAAAGCGTGGATCGTGCGCGGTTAAGGAACCGGCAGAGTTCAAGGTAGTCTGACTCAACTTCCGGACTCGGATCGAGTCGCAGGACGGGTCACTCTCACACTCACAGCGGCGACATGAACACACGGGCTAGGAACCTACACTCTCGCAGCGGCATAAGACCGTATACTAGCTAAGCAAAGTAACGCTGAGAAGTTTAGACCGTTACCTCCACGCACCCGACGTGGCGAAGACAACCCCGGCCGATTTACGGACTCCCGGTTAAACAATATTACAGCGGTACAAATATTTGACCCACTCCACGCAGGGAGGTAAAAGGTCACATGCGGGGCCCGGGAATCACGCGAATCGGGTTGACGGGCAGCATCTTGATGTCGCCCGGCGGTGCCGAACATGCGTCTAAAGTGCTGTCCGGACGGCGCGATCTACGGGTCCGTGGGGCCCACGGATGGCGCTGTCCTCCCGGCCTGCTGGGGTGGGGCCCGCTGTGATGGGGACCCCTGGTGGCGCGCCTCCCTGGATGGCGGTGGGCCGAAAACTCCAGTCGGTGGCCGATCGGCTCCGATCTCCACGTTGTGAAGTGGTTGCCCACGGATTCTGGTTTCTATTTTCCGACGCGCGCTCCGGCGAGATCGGCCAATGCGACCAATCCCGATGTCGGATCGGGGCACAGGAGCTATCGTTGGAAAGCTCGCTTGAAATCCTTCAATCTAGGCCTATAAAGAGGACCTAGATCTGCGTGGATCTAAATGTTGTTGAATTTTGAAGCTTCTGTTGTACAGTACCCGAACTCTCAGATCTACAGGTGAGTTGTCTGAGAACTGCCGTTGACCGTGAGGTAGACATCCGATTCAGCTTCTGAGATCTTCATAAAAGTTGTAGGGATTTGAACAAGGAACATGGAAATAATTTTTGTGGGAGGATTTGTTGAGGCTATGATTTGTTATGATTTTAACACTGGCGGGTGATCGGATCTGGAAACTGGCAGACAGTACTGTAGATGGAGCAGAAGATGAATTTTGAAAAAATATGAGATGGCCTCATAAACATTCTAGAAAAATTGGGGACGATGGGGTTGGTGGAGGGAACTCCCAGTAAAATTGGGAGGTCTGGAAAAAATCAGAACATGGGTCGAACACTGGAAACTCAGGGTAGGTGGGGATCTGGTCTGAAGACAGGCAGATCTGAAGTGGGAAGAAGAACGAAAATTGAAAATTATGAATCGGAGTCTAAAGGCAAAACCAAATTTTTTGGGACGTGGTGGACACCTCTGGAACACCTCCTGAAATTTTCAGCTCAAAAGGATTCCGTGGCTGGCTGCATAAATTCGTGGAAGTGGCAGTGGTCGGCTGAAGACAGAACTCCGACGAACTCGATGGCGGTGTGATGGCAGCTCGTGGCGGCGGCGGCGGCGACCGGAACTAATAGGGGAGGTGTCACACCTCAGAAGGGCAACCGTCACAGCTGCAAGGGGGAGAGGGAGGAGAGAGGAAGGGGGCGCCCGAGGCTGCTCCAACAATTTCTTTGATTCAAATGCATTAATTCTATCCAAAATGGGAAAATACAAGCCTTTATAGGTTACATATCAAATCCAATATCCACCCTTGGATCTAGGGATGGGGGAATGGATGGCTTGGATGAGATGTGACCAACACACAAAAAATAAAAGATTAAGGGGAAGCCAATTCCTAATTTTAACACATGTGGTCAAAGAAAGAGAGGAAAGAAAGAAAAACAAATAACCTAGCCTAATGCTTCCAAAAGATGGTGCGCCCCCTTCTTGGGCCAAGTTGGCTCAAGCCCATCTAAGGCCATTCACAAACCCATTCCACTCCAACCTAGATGGCCCATGTGGAAGGGAAGCTTAATGGGGCCTTAAGTGGCTTAAGATCCAATATGAAGCTTAATGAAGCCTCATAGCCCATTATGACAATCAACCCTTAATGGACTCTAAAAGACTTACCCAATTGGCTTATTAAGAGCCTTACAATGACCCCAAAATGAAAAACCCAAACAAAACATTCATTACAAGCCCAATTATAATGCAAATAATTGCTAACACAAGGTAAGTAAATGTTAAAAGTGTCCAAGAATCAAGGCGGGGGTTCCAGGCTATCCCTGAGCCAAAGAGAAGCTGATGTGGCTTGAGTGGTGCTCCGCGTACTGTACCGACGGCTCGCCGATTCGTGCTTCTCGCTCGCTCTGGTGTCCGCACCAATTCTCCCCGGGTGGGAGAAACTCGACCCTGTCGAGTAAAAGTCTGCATCGCTCCGGTATCGCTCCAGAAGGTCCGGATCAATCCGCTGCAACTCGCCATGTGTGATCCATGTGTCCTCGGTAGCGGGCCGTCCTCTCCATCGCACTAGGTAGGGTGGGTAGGATCCACTCCTGGTAACTGTCACCTGCTCATCCAGTATATGATCTATATGCTCACGCTGCCGTGACAAAGGGGGCTGGAGGTGGACACTCAGGTGTGGGATCACTCTCAAGGGGAGGAGATGGCTCGAAAGGCTCACTAGGGATCACCGCTAGGTCCCTATATGCAACTAGATCCAAAATATTAAAAGTAGAGCTTATACCATATTCCTCGGGCAGGTCCACAACATACGCATTGGATCCAACGCATTTCAACACTCTAAATGGACCGGCTCCGCGAGCTTGCAACTTCTTAACGGTTCCAGAGGGAAACCGTTCAGGTCTTACCCTGATCATGACATATTCGCCCTCTTGGAACTCTCGGTGGTGTCGATGGGCATCGGCTAGCTCCTTATACCGTGCATTGCTGGCCTCCATGTGACGACGGATGTCGTCATGCAAACTCCTAACATGCCTAGCAAAGGACTCGGTAGACTCACTATGCTCTCCTAATATGCTGGACACATGTATGTACAGACACACAAGACCCTAGACAAACCTACAATTAGTCTGACCTGTACATATGTGACGGCGGACCAGGACACCCGAATGTGTACCATGCATGCATTTGACGTAACAGGAGGTTGACGTCATGGTTGGCTCCAAGACACCCAAGTATAAACCAGCTTGGCAATGACGTCCTATTAGACTTGGGTGTGGGAGGGTCGAGTGGTTCGGGTGGTCTAGGTGGACCCGAGAAGCCAAATTCACTTTCTCCATTTCTCGAGTGAACTAAAGGGCTGACCCATGGAGAAAGGGCGTGGATGGGAAGTGGTGGGTCACGGGGCTCCCTAGGGAAGGGGTTGACAGGATCGAGGAAAGTGTGACCTACCGTGATGAATTCCCATGGAAAAGGATCAAAAAGAGTTATGGATCCAGTGATGTTGCTCTCTTTTGACCCTGGGTAGAAATGCCCAATGTAAGCGAACCCCTCGTCACCTGTGGGGATCAGGGAAATAGCTGTCTCCCTAGGATGGGGGGACTTCCCTATGGGAGAGAAGGGGTCATGGAAGGGAAAGTGGTGGAGCTCGTCTGGTAGAGGTAAGAGCAAGATGAGCTCACTGGTGAAGGGACCCACTGTGCAGACAGAGGTGATATAACGCAAGGATGGGTATATGAAGCTAAGGCACCTAGGTGGGTCGGGCCTTAGAGCCAACAGACTGGTCAGCTCCATTTGCCTACTTAATCCCTTAAGTAGGTCATTCATAGTGTCCACAAAGTAAGAGGATTGGCAAGTGGTGCTAAAAGCTGTGGTGGACACTATCTGTAGGGTTGGTTCTATGGGAGGGTAGCAAGGGAGTGTGGTATCTAGGAATAAACCCTTCCTTAGCCAACTAGCTAATGGCTCCTCAATAATTACCTCACCCTTTAAGAGCACGATGGGCTCCGTATGGAGTTCCATGGGTGAAGGCCTTGATGAATTGTCACCCTCGGATGGGGAGTGGGCATCCTCCATGATGGGGAGAGGGCTTGGGGACTCCGTTGATGGGGCTGGGTTAAGACTACCGGTGATGACCTCCTTAGGCTCGGGTAGGAGTACATCACTAGGAGTACGTGTCCTATCCACCCCATCCAACCGGTCCAAAATTATTTGCATAAGTTCGGCAACGGAGTGGGTTGGAATAGGAATATCATGGTTGACTCGCCCGTAGTCAACCGTCCTAGGATTGGGTCTTGGCTCATCTACGTGTGGGGCTCTTTGCCTCCAACTAGGACCCACTTGGTTGGAAGTGATTGGGTGGGGCCGGTTGGAGGTGACCGGTTGGGGCACGTAGACCTTCCTAAGCACTCTCTTCATGTCCCACCATGACTCGATGGGTCATTGCCTCTTAACCTCTCTCATTCTTTCGATGTAATCCCACTTTTCGGCAGCCTCATGAAGAAGCCGCTCTTTGGCGAAAGAGATTTGCATTGCCTCGGACATAGTATAACAATCAAAGTAGGTGTCCATGGTGGCCTCCCACTTGAGGTAGATGCCCGGGTCATTGGAGCCAAAAAAATCTGAGGCTTCAGGCCTACAGAAGCGGAGAGGATGGTTGCCAAGCCCATGGGTGGGCCAACGGTCATATCGCCTGGGCGACCGGGAGTCCATTGGAAACTCGGAACTACAAGATGGGCATGATGACAAGAGACAAGACAAACCGACTAATGCAAACACACACTAGATGATGCACTTAGACCTAACCAATATCCGGTACGTGGCGAAGATAACCGATCCGAAGATCACTCGCGCAAGTGTGCGGCCCTCCCGATAGGCGTAGCCTAACGTTCGGACAACACCTTTTGATATACCAGGTTATCAGGATGAAAATGCAATTTTAAAACACACTTTTTTTTTGAAAATAATGATGATCCTAGACTCGACTTAGACCATGATGCATGTAAGACTTATGCAAGACTACCCTAGACTCAACTCGCTCTGATACCAAACTGATGCGGGACGGACTGAGGAGACGACGCTATAAGAGACGGACACGACTCGACCAACAATGACACGACTACTAGAGCGACCTCAGCTCGACACTAAGAGCTCCTATGGGCTACACGTCGCTAATAGAAGTGCAAACTCACTCGTCGTCCCAAGCGAGGGAAAGCGTGGATCGTGCGCGGTTAAGGAACCGGCAGAGTTCAAGGTAGTCTGACTCAACTTTCAGACTCGGATCGAGTCACGGGACGGGTCACTCTCACACTCACAGCGTCGACATGAACACCCGGGCTAGGAACCTACACTCTTGCAGCGGCATAAGACCGTATACTAGCTAAGCAAAGTAACGCCGAGAAGTTTAGACCGTTACCTCCACGCACCCGGCGTGGCGAAGACAACCCCGGCCGATTTACGGACTCCTGGTTAAACAATATTACAGCGGTACAAATATTTGACCCACTCCACGCAGGGAAGTAAAAGGTCACATGCGGGGCCCAGGAATCACGCGAATCGGGTTGACGGGCAGCATCTTGATATCGCCCGGCGGTGCCGAACATGCGTCTAAAGTGCTATCCGGGCGGCGCGATCTACAGGTCCGTGGGGCCCACGGATGGCGCTGTCCTCCCGGCCTACTGGGGTTGGGCCCGCTGTGATGGGGACCCCTAGTGGTGCGCCTCCCTGGATGGCGGTCGGCCGGAAACTCCGGTCGGTGGCCGATCGGCTCCGTTCTCCACGTTGTGAAGTGGCTGCCCACGGATTCTGGTTTCTATTTTCCGGCGCGCGCTCCGGCGAGATAGGCCACTGCGACCAATCCCGATGTCGGATCAGGGCACAGGAGCTATCGTTGGAAAGCTCTCTTGAAATCCTTCAATCTAAGCTCAGAAAGAGGACCTGGATCTGCGCGGATCTGGATGTTGTTGAATTTGGAAGCTTCTATTGTATAGTACCCGAACTCTCAGATCTGCAGGTGAGTTGTCTGAGAATTACCGTTGACCGCGAGGTAGACGTCCGATTCAGCTTCTGAGCTCTTCATCAAAGTTGTAGGGATTTGAACAAGGAAAATGGAAATAATTTTTGTGGAAGGAGTGGTGGAGGGTATGATTTGTTATGATTTTAACACTGGTGGGTGATCGGATCTGGAAACTGGCAGACAGTACTGTAGATGGAGCAGAAGATGAATTTTCAAAAAATATGAGATGGCCTCATAAACATTCAAGAAAAATTGGGGACGATGGGGTTGGTGGAGGGAACTCCCAGTAAAATTGGGAGCTCTGGAAAAAATCAGAGCATGGGTCAAACACTGGAACCTCAGGGTAGGTGGGGATCTGGTCTGAAGACAGGCAGATCTGAAGTGGGAAGAAGAACGAAAATTGAAAATTATGAATCGGTGTCTAAAGGACAAACCAAATTTTGTGGGACGTGGTGGACACCTCTGGAACACCTCTTGAAATTTCAGCTCAAAAGGATTCTGTGGCTGGCTGCAGAAATTCGTGGAAGTGGCAGTGGTCGGCTGAAGACAGAACTCCGACGAACTCGATGGTGGTGCGATGGCGGCTCGTGGCGGCGGCGGCGGCGACCGGAACTGATAGGGGAGGCGTCACACCTCAGAAGGGCAACCGTCACAACTGCAAGGGGGAGAGGGAGGAGAGAGGAAGGGGGCGCCCAAGGCTGCTCCAACAATTTCTTTGATTCAAATGCATTAATTCTATCCAAAATGGGAAAATACAAGCCTTTATAGGTTACATATCAAATCCAATATCCACCCTTGGATAAAGGGATGGGGGAATGGATGGCTTGGATGAGATGTGACCAACACACAAAAAATAAAAGATTAAGGGGAAGCCAATTCCTAATTTTAACACATGTGGTCAAAGAAAGAGAGGAAAGAAAGAAAAACAAATAACCTAGCCTAATGCTTCCAAAAGATGGTGCGCCCCCTTCTTGGGCCCCTCTTGGGCCAAGTTGGCTCAAGCCCATCTAAGGCCATTCACAAACCCATTCCACTCCAACCTAGATGGCCCATGTGGAAGGGAAGCTTAATGGGGCCTTAAGTGGCTTAAGATCCAATATGAAGCTTAATGAAGCCTCATAGCCCATTATGACAATCAACCCTTAATGGACTCTAAAAGACTTACCCAATTGGCTTAATAAGAGCCTTACAATGACCCCAAAATGAAAAACCCAAATAAAACATTCATTACAAGCCCAATTACAATGCAAATAATTGCTAACACAAGGCAAGTAAATGCTAAAAGTGTCCAAGAATCAAGGCGGGGGTTCCAGGCTATCCTCGAGCCAAAGAGAAGCTAATGTGGCTCGAGTGGTGCTCCACGTACTGTACCGACGGCTCGCCGATTCATGCTTCTCGCTCGCTCTGGTGTCCGCACCAGTTTAGGTGGACTGGCTGGGGGTTTTTTCCTTTGAAAAAAAACTTTTTTTTATTATCCAAGGGGTTTAGGCGGACCAGCCTTGGGGTCCAGGCTGGTCCGCCTAAACCCTCCCCCAGGGGGGGTTGGGCGGACTGGCTGGGGCACTTTTTTAATTAAAAAAACTTTTTTTTTGTCATGGGGTTTAGGCGGACCAGCCTTGGGGGTGAGGCTGGTCCGCCTAAACCCCTCCCAAGGGGGGGTTTAGGCGGACTGGGTGGAGGGAGAGAGAGGAGGGGCGACCCCACCTCTATAAAATTGGATTTTTGTTATTTTTAGCCCCACTTTGACTCAACTTGACTGCGAGAAGACAAGGATATAGGCTTGAACTGGTTGACTGGTTGACTGGTCGATTGCGCGTGTAGACTGGGGGGATTGACATGTGCGACTCCACGTGGTCGCGGGGCTTCATCTTCTCGAATCCTTCCACGCACGGGTATGTCAATCGATCCTATCTGAAACTGAGAGATTCTAGGACTCGAGAACGGCCGTGGGGCCATTGGACTGGGAGGAGGGCGCGGCCCCCAGGGAGTTCGCCCTCCCTGGGGGCCCGGCCGCGCCCTGGGGTGAATGGGCCCCAGGCAGGCCGCAACCCCGAGGGATGGCCCCCGGGGGTGTTCTTTCATCGTCTGGGAATGTCTTTTGAGAGACACTGGGCTCTGGGATACTGGGATGTCACGTGGGGGCCATTGTTCTTCGAGTCGTAGTAGCCGCTCGTAATTTGTTTAGGCAAATGCCTGACACACCCCGGGTTGCCGAGCGGCTTGGGTAACTGGCTGAGGGGCCTCAGGATGGGCCTTGGGCTGAGGATGAGAGCTCGTGGGAGCTAAGGAGAGGCACTTTAGGCTCATGGGATGTGCCTCGGGTTACGTGCCATGTTGAACGGTGGGTTGGCAGAGTAGCCTCGGGTTGGCCCGAGAGCTAAGTATGAGCGACGCATCGCTGCGTGTCTGAGGGTCGGGAGCGGTCCTGACTTGCTGGAGGGTCGTCATAGAACCCGGTTGGTTTGCTGGAGCCGTGTATTGACCCACAATTTGCTGTAGAGGGGCTGGAATATACGCACCCGTAAGGTGTTCAGGAAAGTGCCCGATACAGACGTGTGAGCCGTATGTGAGTACTGCGGGCCTTCAAAGCATGTGGTTGACTTAATTGCGTCTCCCTTTGACTTTGGAGGGTTCAAAGAAGGCGTCCCGGGGTAGCCCCCTGCCTTTTCACTGAGTGCCACGAGGTGTGGCTTGTAGTCGGAGCGCCCCTGGGTTGGCCCGGGTGGTTGTATAGAATGAGAACAAAGTCCGCCACTAAGGGGTCGGGAGTGATCCCAGTTAGTTGTTAATGCTACCGTACACCTCGGCTAGCGGGTTGGGGCCGTTGGTCGGGCCCACTGGGTTGCCGGAGGGGCCGGTTAGCCCATGCCTTAAAGGTGTTCGGGGAAATTCTTGAGCCCTTGTTCCTTGGCATTTTTCTGGGCAAATTGGTCAGGTACAACAAATGCCCCCCACGGGTTGTGCGTCAGAGGCGGAGACGAGGGCGTACGGCCTGTGAACCTCTCCTTCTGAGTTGTTATAGTTGTATTTTGATGCTTCATGTGCTTTTGTTTTATTGTATTGCATGTGTTAAATTTCTAGCGTGCTGACCATTTTTGGTGCTTTGTCTTGCAGTTATGGCGCGATTCGGTAGAGATGAGAGGGTCCCGAGGCATGTGGCCTGGGAGGAGGACCACTGGGTAAGGAGGACAGAGTGGCTCATGCCCCCCTTAGGCCCGCCGGTCATCACCGTAGCTAATGTGGAGCAGCTTGACTTGGGGCACACGACTGCGGTAGAGGGCCCCATTAGCGAGCGCGACAGCGGAGTTGGGGCTGTGGAGTTGGCCCAAGCATCAGAGGGGGGTGGGCTTTACACCTACGATCGCAGTGGCTGCTACCCAGTGGAGTTCCCTCTAGACCGTCACTTATTCGAGCTCATTAGGCGCTTTGTTCCACCAGGCATGAAGGAGGGGGACTCTCGAGTTACCGGAGCCCGTCGCCTACTAGAGCGGGCGATCTTGGTGGGCAGAGTCATTTTACACAGGATCATTATCTATGGCTTTCTGAGTTTCTTCGGGGACTACTGGAGATAGTGTCAGTTCCCCAGTGCTGAGTGCTTGGGCTTCTTCGGTAGGGCGGACCAGTTCGGAGTCCGCGTTGGAGTGATGGGTCCCACTTCCTAGGATTTGCACGGACACCACCGGGCAGAGACAGAGGGTAGTCCAGGGTTAGCATTGGAGCCATCAGGGCAATAGTGCTGCTAGCTGGTATCGCCGCTGGGCGGTGATTTCTTCGCACAGATACCGCTAGGGAGCTACCGAGTGGATGATGGGCATAGTGCACCGCTACCGGGTGCTGCTGGACCGGGCTGACATCAGATATGCTGTGACCACGGCTTTGTACGGGTACCCCTGCTACATGGGGCTTCTACAGGCGTTGACAGAGCGCATCAACTGTAGGTGGAACACTATGGAGACGGCTGAAGGAGAGACTTCATTAGACTTATGGTCTGTATACAGTATTTCAGGGTTGCCGATCAGCGGCGAGGGGTACGAGGAGGTAGTGCTGGATGACCTCCATTGTAGCCACACAGACAAGCATGGAAGATACCATGTTCCTTACAGCTACCGGTATTTGCTGAAGACGTGGAGGGATTTAGCCCTAGCTGGGAGAGAGAGAGCAGTACAGACTCCTAGAGTGCCGTAGGACACGTGGGTCCGCCATTTCTACAACGGGCCCTTCTGCTTTTATCAGTAGTTTGTGAGAGACCAGACTCTATGGGAGGAGTACACAGAGGTAGAGCTACAGTTCCGGACGTACACCCGGTACATCTATGCGCCACAGGAGGGGTGGAACCCCCATGGGTTGCCGGACGTGACCCATCCGGCGTATTTAGCGTACTGGTTGGCGATGTTTGTGGTCCCACAGGGGGAAGATGACCAGCTGAGGATGGAGTTGTTATGGCCTGCGTGCCTACTGGCGGAGGGACGAAGGCTGGCCTTAGCTCTGGTGGCTCTGGCCAATGTTTACCAGGGACTGGGGGTGCTAGCGGCACACTCGGCACCATGTGAGCGGAGTCTGCTTCTTCCGACCCACTACCTCAGTGTGTGGGCTGGTCTGCTATTTTCGGGGTTGGTGTCTCACGGGTCCGTGGCAAACTAGGCAGCACCATTGCCATTCAGCTTCACTGGGTAGCCGGACGGAGACGCAGTTGCACAGTTGGAGGGAGCTAGGAGAGTTTTGTGCTATTTTCCCGGCAGGGGTGAGGAGGGGCTTCCCTTTGATGGCGCCACGAGAGACTTCCACTTGATTCTGGTGCCTTCGAGTGGCGGGGCAGCCTGTGCCTTTCCTTATCAGCAGGAGCCGGATGCGACATTGTACACAGAGTGGGTGATGAGCACCCGACCGGCGGTGCTGACTCTACACTGGTCCGTGATGAGCTTCATGGAGCCACATTACCCCCACAAGTTCGCCCGAAACTTTGGGTACGGCCAGGGGATCCCGCCGAACCAGGAGTTCCCTCTAGTGGGTTGACAGTACAGAGGCCGGGATATGCACTTGCTAGCTGTGGCGTGGTGGGACTTCTACTGTCGTCGAGAGCCAGAGCGACTGCCGATGCCTGGGCCGGGACACAGGGGATGGTTCGACGTCAATTATGACAGGTGGCGATTCGAGCACAGTCACCTGTACCGACAGAAGGCCTCGGTGATCCGAAAAGCTAAGGAGGCCCATCTCTTGAGGGAGGATCTTCCTGTCATTGCTCCAGATGATGAGTACCTGCAGACTCGCTTCTCCCGGATCCGTCGGGAGGTAGAGCTTGTGGCACAGCAGGTGCCCCGAGGTAGTCGGGGCTCGCTGTTTGCAGGACAGATCGGAAACGGGGCACTAAAGCCCCTCAAGCATGCGCGACCGTCGCCTGGAGGTACTGGAGTCGGGGCGCCTCGATCGGAGGCGTCGAGGACTTGGTGGACCTAGTTCCTAGCGGACTGTGGGTTCGAGAAGAAGGGCCCACTGGACCGTGTGCTTCCTGAGGGGAGCTTTGCAGACACGGCGATCGATGACTAGAGGCATCATATCGCCCATGCGATCCGGTCGGCTGGACCAGTGGAGCTCATGTCCCTCATCGAGTGCTCCTACACCCTTAGGGACGTGAAGGAGGCGGTCGCGAAGGCTGCACGGGTCGTGGGCTTGAAGCTGGTGTTGTTGGTTCCTCTGCTGCTGACCCCCTTTGCGGCTTCAGGTGAGACCTCTTCGTTAGCCTGTTGCCCCCACATTGTTGTTTTCTGGGGTACATGACTGAGGCATTTTATGTGGTCGTGTTTGTTGGTAGGCATTGCAGCGGACAGGGATCATCCCTCCATGGGGACATCTTCTGGAGATGGTGACGGGGCCCTCAAGCCCCGGCGGAAGCGCCCCCAGGTAGAGACCGGAGCTAGGGAGGCCGGCGAGTCCTCTCGGGGACCAGTTGCTGGGGAACATATTGAGGCGGAACCGGCTCTGAGTAAGCGCTATATCTGCCTGATTGCTTCACATTGATTCAGCCCTTATGATCGGCTAACCTTGTGCTATTGGGTTTACTTTTCACAGCGCCGCTGGAGGCCGGGGCTGACGTGGCCTTCTCGCCACCTCAGAAGATCGACCCACTACCTGATGACGGGGTCGATTGCAAGATAGATATGGAGGGGTTCCTTCGTCTGATGGATGAGGTTGCCCCCATTAATGAGAACTTTTCCGATTGCGAGTCATGGAAGGTTTCAAAGGATGCCCAGCCATGTAAATAATTCTATGACCGAGCATGTTGTGTTTATGGCTATACTTGATGTTGGGAGTTGACATAGTTGCCAGTGTCGTGTAGAGGTGGCCGGGGCATCAGAGACTGCAACTCCCTCTGAGATGCGAGGTGAGGTGCCCCTATCCGTTCACGGGCAGGAGCCAACAACGACCCAGGATGGCTCGGGTAAGTATTGAATCGCTACGGAAGGCATTGCCCTTCCATTGTACAATTTCTGGGCCGCAGACATTGACTGGGTTTATGCTATTACTTGCCAGGTGAGGATCCAGTCGCCACTCTGGAAGTGATCCAGGAGCTAGTCCGTACTGGCCCATCGGTGTCCCTTCCCTCCTTTGAGGGGGAGCATGGAGGGAGGACTACTTCAGTGCCGCCCACGGCTGGGGAAACATCTAGTCTATTACCGCAGCTATTGGCGGGGATGGGCCGTGTTTCCCTGCCAGATGTAGTGTCAGCCTGCACTGTGGGACTGATTGGGTCTACGAGCATGAGACTCTCAGGTATGTAGCTGGGGACTTAACCATTTCTAGTAGGCCCTTTGTGTTGATTGTCTGCTAGTGCTGAGATCATGTTGGCATTGTTCACAGATACTCCTTCGCCTTTAGAAGAGGGTGAGCTACCCCGCGACAGGGCTGAGGTGGTGGAAGAGGGGCCCGCGGGAGTGGCTCCAATTGAGGGAAACGAGGAGATCGTCGACATTGAGAAGGTTTTGGAGGAGAGTGCTCCAGTCGGTGAGTTTCCTATTCGCAACTCTTAGCTGGGGAGCCACCCTTGTATGAAGTTGAGTCGTATAGTGACCTTGTTTGCTTTGTTGGCTTGCAGGAGCTTCTTGTTCGGCGACCACCGGGGGTTCGTCAGAGGCTTCGTCGAGCTCTCCAGATGACGGCAACTTGGAGATGGAAATAAAGGAGAGTTCAAGCTCGAGCTCTTCATCCTCTGGGGACTCTACTAGTTGGGAGGTTCCGACAACGACCACTTCTGGATGTATATGGTGGTCCTTCCCATCCTCATTTGGTGTTTGTTTGCTCTATATGGCAGAGTGCTGACGTTCTTGGGTTGCCCGCAGTGTTAGAGTCTGGAGTGGGGCCCACGTCGGCTCCTGACAAGGGCGGGTAGAAGGAGCCCCTTGTCCCACCTGTACTGGTTGGGGATGATCGGACGGTGGAGGAATCACTGCCCTCTCCGACCCCGGTGGGAGATGCTGTCGAGGCGGGGGAGCAGTTGCCTTTCCCGACCCTGGCAGATGACGCCACAGGGATACGCGGACTTGCTCCAGGTAAGGATTCAAGACTTGCCTTTTTTTCCAGGTTTTTCACCTTATCTATCGAAGGAAGTCTTGCATGTATTGCTCACCCCCTTTGGTGTTTATCGGGACTATGGAGGTTCCACTGGAGTGCTAACCGCGTTCGGCGACCTCTCCCTGGGTTTAGGGGTTGAGTGGCCTACATCTGCTTCTCTGCCAGAGCCATTGCTAGAGGCGAGTGCAGGTGCCGCCCTTCTCCAGCGGGCGTGAGGCTACTCACAGAGCGACCCCTTCCTTTTCCAGAGAATCCGAGGCAGCGGATGCGGGAGTGTACCCAGGGCTACCATGCGATTGGCTTCCCACGCGAGCTCTGGATGTCTGGGTTAGCTGGGATCTGGGCGGAGTACCTGCGACTCCGCGAGGCGTAGGAGCAGAGGGCTCGGAGGCTAGCGTCAGCCGTAGCTGAGCAGAGGAGTCACGCCGAGGTGACTGTGTTGGCATCTCAGAAGCGCACCGCACAGCTGAGGGAGGTGGAGAGCCGGGCTGAGGCCTTGCGGAAGGCCTGGGAGGAGTAGCAGGCAGTCACCGAGCGCGTCCGAGCTGAGTGGTAGGCGGCCAAGACGATAGCCAGAGCTAGCGCTCAACTCTTATCTACCATGGAGGCGGAGCTTGCGGCTGCGGACTCTCACCTTGCGTTGTTGGAGGGGACCGAGCCTAAGATTTGATTGTATCTCTCTCCTTTCTTGTTTGTGCTATCTGGAGTATATGGATTTTGTCACCCCAAGGGCATGTCTTGTGCTCCTTTTACATAGTATTAATGACAAACTCCAGATCTTTTCTTTGCTGGGTTGTTCCCTTCCTTTTTCGATGGAATGGAGAAGTGTGCATGAACTGGCAACCACTTATCATTAGTCATGCTTGTTTGTTCTATGATACACTGGTATGAGTGATAGGGGACAACAGGCACCAGGTTCAGGGAACCCGATGTTAGAAACTGGAGGCTTAGCACTAGGTAGTAGGGAAAGAAAAGGCTATATGTGGGGGCCAATCCCCTTGGAGGATGAAATCCTGTATACCAGGGAACCAACGTAGGCCCATAAAAATGGAGCAGTTTACGAGGTTTAGGGTTGCAGAGCTGATTCTGAGGGTGTATTTGTTGTGCCCCTGGTTTTGATGATGACAACCATGAGATGTGAATGTTGTACTCAACTCAAATGTTGAATTAAATCTTGATTCAATAACGCTTTCGTTTGATTTCATTCTTAATGCAAGAAAGGAATAGGGTCGACGCTGGAGTTCAAAGCGTCCACGCATCAGTTGAAGATGCATTCACAGATACTCTTCACTGTGTTAACTCCACGCTAAGTGCTGCGTCAACTCATCCACTTAAGAAGCAGAGGCTTCTTCAGAACTACTCCAATTCGTCAATGCAACAGTAGAGCAGCGTCGACGTAGCAGTTAATAAAGCAGAGTTAATGGTTCATAGGAATACCGCAGTGCGTCAACGCTATTGCATGACAGCGTCGACGCAACAGTTGAGTCTGATGAGAATTCAGCTCTGGGTCAGTTCAGTGGGTTGACGCAGTGACCCCAGGCGTCAACGCATCCTGTCTTACTATCAAAGCCATATGAGAGATTTCAAGGCTGCGTCAACCCTGTGGACTCAATGGGTTGACGCCAACGGGAACTTCCGAGATCAGTTGGGTGGACCCCAGTCGCAAGTGACGTCAAAGGCCACATCAGCCAAAAGTGATTGCGATCTATTTTTTTCCTCGCGATTCCAGAAGGCTCTACACGGAGCAATCAGGGGGCTAACCATAATATCTGGTTGGGGCCCACTAGATGTATATATGCCTGGATCTGGAAATGTGCGCGGGGATTTTGCCGATATAGCAGAGGAGAAGGAGCCTTTCGAAGTTTGCTGTGGACAAGGCTGAGGAAGAGAATCACGAGAGAAATAGGGAGTTTATCTTCTTCCGATGTCGATCTGCTGAAGATAGTAGTGAGATCAAGGAGCAGCGTTCTTTGGGAAGCTCGTCTACATTTTGGAAGAAGAAGATCAGACGATCATTGAAGCTTCTTCCTCCAGAACTCTGAATTCAAGGCCGAGCTTCGGCTGCTTCACAGACCTGAGTTTATTCCTTCTTTTACTAAGTGGTTTCGTTTTCTTATTTGTCTTACCATTTTGAACTCTATTATACTGTTTCTCCCTCGTACTGGTTTGAGTAGAGGGAGGGGTTGATCCAGCAGACTGTGCTTGGATCAAGGGTCATTGGGCGTGTTGCCTGCAAGCTGTTTGTCAGCGGGTTAGAGAATCTGTTTCTCTGGTTAAGCCAAGCTGTAATGCTCAGCGGTGTATGTGAGGAAGCTTTTTCCTCAGTGTAGCTAAGCTATAAAGCTCAGCAGGGATCCTCATTGGTTAAGTGAGGGGTGGACGTAGGTCTCCACAGGGAGACCGAACCACCATAAAAATCTGCGTACACTGTGTGGTTTGATTTCTCTTATTATTCTCCCTTCGTTAGATGTTTGATTAGGCACGATTCTCATTGCTGTTTAGTTATTGATCTTATCTCTATCATTCTGCACCATAATTCGTGTGTGATCGTGCATAGAATATTTTAAAGGGTCAACCTATTCACCCCTCCCCTCTAGTTTGACATTCCACCTAATCCAACACATGGTATCAGAGCTCGGCTCTCTTGTTAAGGGTCTCACAACCCAGAGAGATTCAGTGGAATGGAAAACAAGGGGCTCATGCTTGAAGGGTATGCAGTGAATAGGCCACCCTTCTTTGATGGCACTAACTATGCTTACTGGAAAAATCGGATGCAGGTATTTCTTAGAGCTCAGGACCATGAGATTTGGAAAGTCGTGAGCAAGGGACCATATCAGATAGAAGGAGATGAAGAATTGTGGGTGAAGGAGCAGATTCGGAAGTCCAATGTCAATTGGCAAGCCATGAACATCATGCAATGCTCATTGCACCCTATGGAGTTTTCACGAGTTTCCTCATGTGCCAGTGCCAAGGAAATGTGGGACAAACTCCAAGTTATCTATGAAGGTACGTCAGAGGTAAGAGAGACAAAAGCCAATATGTTAATTTCTGAATATGAAGCTTTTAGAATGAAGCCAGAGGAAAACATTTCTGAAATGTATGCTAGATTAACCCTATTAGTGAATGGTCTTAGAGGTTTGGGAAAGGCCTACACTGACTATGAACTGGTCAGGAAAATTCTTAGATCCCTAACTCCAGTTTGGCACACCAAGGCCACTGTTGTTGAGGAATCTAGGAACCTTCCTACCACTACCCCTGATGAGCTTATCGGATCGTTAATGGCTTATGAGCTGAACCTCAGAAGGATAGATGAGGATGTGAAAAAGAAAAAACCTCTTGCATTGAATGCAGGACCAAGTAGCAAGAAGAGTTCTGATGACAGTCACTCATCTACCTCAGAAAAAGACTCAGGTGAGATAGCAATGCTCACCAGGAAATTCAGGAAGTTTCTAAGGAAGGAAGGTAAATTCAGAAGCTACAGAAGACCAGAGGTAAGAAAGAGTTCAAAATTCAAATCAGAAAACTCTAGGAAGTCTGACAAGGTTGTCTGCTATCAATGCAGGAAACAAGGACATATAAAATCTGAATGTCCAGAGAATGTGAAGAAAGTTCAACCCAAATGGAAGAACAAGAAGCCCAAGGCCATGATAAGCACTTGGAGTGATGAGGAGAAAGATGAAGATGAAGAAGAAAGCACTTCTGAAGAAGAGAGCGATGTCAAGTTGTGTTTCATGGCTAAAGGAGATGATAAAGATGAGGTAACTTCTTCTTCTGAAAACTTCTCTTGTAGTGATTGGGAAGAAGCATTCAATGAACTGCTAGATAAGTATGATCATGTGAAGAAAGAAAATAAATCACTCAAGAAAAAGAAGAATCTGATTAATCAAGAAAACTCATTGAATGATAAAATCAAGTCCCTAGAAGCTGAAATAACCAGTTTAAGAAAATCTCTTGATGAAAGTGACCAACAGAGAGATCAATTGATAGAAACGAATAGGGAAAACAAATATTTGCTGAAAATTCAGGATGACCTGAAACTCAGAATGCAAAAATTGGAGAATGATGTGAAAATTGCTAAAGAAAAGTATGAAGCCATTAAAGGAGTAAATCAGGAACTCCAAGAAAATTTGAAGAAACTGGAAGATGAAAATTCAAGCAAACAAACCTCTCTTGAGAAATTAACTCAAGGTAAAAACAATCTTGAAGCTGTCATGGGAATAAGAAGTAATTTTGGAAAAGAAGGACTTGGTTATAATCCAATCAAGAAGAAGGAACTAGGAACTAGATTTATAACATTTGTTTCTGAACAAGGTACGTCTGAGCAGAGTCAAATGGATGAAAAAGAGTCTTGTGAGGAAAATCAGGAAGAAGGAAAACCAACAAATGAAATCAGAAAAGAAAAGGGCAAAGAGAAAATGTATGATACCCTTAATGCCAAGCATCATAAAAATGTGCCCAAGTTCAGAAGAAAATCCTCAGGTCAGCCCATAGACCCTAGCTCATCAACTCAGTATCAAGGATATAAAAATTCAAAGAGTCATAGGACTGATACCCAACAGATGCGTCAACACACTGAGCATCATGCGTCCACTCATCCCATGTACCAAGGGTTTTACATAAACAATGCTAGATCAAATCCTTGGGCGCGTCAATGCAGTGTCCGCACTGCGTCAACACATACACCCTTCCCCAGTGAACATTCCTTGAGAAACATGAGAATGAGTCGACACAGCCACTTCAGTGCGTCGACACACCCTATGTACCAGAACCCATATGACAGAAAGATTAACTGGATGAGTCAACGCAATCATATGACAGGGTCTACGCAGTGAACCTACATGCCATCAAGAATTTAGTATTCCTACAGAACTTCACATCCTAGGTTCCCCAATGATTCTTGGAGTCACAATAAATATTGGAATAAGAATAAGAACAAAACCTCATACTTCTCTAATAACAGAAATGGTTCAAAGAGGTCATTCCAAAAGGTACCTCAATTCAATCAAAAGAATTTAAAATTTATGAACCCCACATCTCGAAAACCCTCAAAACAACATATCTGGATTCCCAAAAGCATGCTGTCTTACTTGACACAATCATATAGTCTGATGGGACCCAAGTGTATTTGGGTTCCAAAATCTCTTGGTTGATGTGACTTGCAGGAGTGCCTTGCAGCTGTACACAATAGATGGTACCTCGACAGTGGCTGCTCAAGGCACATGACGGGCGATAAGGCAAAATTCTGTCTCCTAGTTGAGAAAGAAGGAGGACATGTCACGTTTGGGGGAAACAATAAAGGTAAAATAATTGGAAAAGGTAAAGTTGGCAAAACTCCTCTTAACTCTATTGATGATGTGTTACTTGTTGAAGGTTTAGAATACAATCTTCTTAGCATAAGCCAATTGTGTGATAGGGGGCACAAAGTTGTGTTTGATTCTCATGCATGCACCATTATTGAAAAGAAGTCTGAAAGTGTAAAATTCTCTGGAAAAAGAATAAATAACATGTACATGGTAGATCTAGATGATCCTGCTCATAACAATCTTTGTCTAGCTGTGAATAAAAGTGAACTGGCTTGGCTGTGGCATCGTAGACTAGGTCATGCTAGCTATAGTGTCATGCATAAGTTAGCCAAATTCAACATGGTGAATGGTCTGCCTGATATTTCATTTAAGCAAAATGACAAAATTTGTAATGCATGCACTCAAGGCAAGCATGCTAGAAAATCATTTAAATCCAGAATTGAAAACCAATCTTCTAGACCTCTTGAACTTGTTTACATGGATTTGTTCGGACCCACAAGAACAGCAAGTTTGAGTGGCAATAGGTATGGATTTGTTCTGGTAGATGATTTTTCTAGGTTTACTTGGGTGTTCTTTTTAACTCACAAGAATGACACATTTGAAGAATTTCAGGCATTCTTTAGGAAAATTCAGCAGGATGGTAAGTACTCTATTTCATCTATCATGTCAGATCATGGAGGAGAATTTGAAAATTCAGAATTCGATGATTTTTGTAGGGCAATGGGAATATCTCACAAATTCTCATCTCCAAGAACTCCTGAACAGAATGGAGTGGTGGAAAGAAGAAACAGAACTCTTGTTGAAATGGCTAGGACCATGCTGATTGAAGGACAACTCCCAAGGAAGCTATGGGCAGAGGCTGTAAACACAGCTTGCTACATTGTAAACCGGGCAATGGTAAGACCTATGTCCAAAAAGACTCCATATGAGCTGTTGAAAGGTAAGAAACCATCTGTTATCCACTTCAGAGTTTTTGGATCTAAATGCTTTGTTCAAAATAATAACAAACGGGACTTAGATAAATTTGAACCTAAGAGTGAACCAGCCATATTTCTAGGTTATTCAAATCACTCTAGGTCCTATAGAGTCCTGAACATTAAAACTCAATCTGTTGAAGAATCGCCTCATATCATCTTTGATGAAATGGATGTTAAATCTGAAAATGAACTATCTTGCAGGGACAAAGATGATGGTGAGTTTCTTGAAGAAAAGGAAGAACAACACACTCAAGAGGAAGAGCCAAGGTCAAATGAGGATCTAGCAGAATCAAGTACTAGAGGTAATGCAGATGTCAATGAAGGTAACTCCTTGACCAATGTTAGAATGCTAAAAGACCATCCTCTATCAAGCATTATTAGTAATCTACATGATCCTACCAGAACTAGATCTCATTTTAGAATCATTAAAGAAATGGACAACTTAGCTCTTATATCTCAAATTGAACCAAAAAATATAACTGATGCCCTGAAAGATGATTGCTGGATAAATGCAATGCATGAGGAATTAAATCAATTCAAAAGAAATAAAGTGCGGCACCTTGTGCCAAGACCTAATGAACTTTTAGTAATTGGAACTAAATGGGTCTTTAGAAATAAACAAAATGAAAATAGAATTGTGATAAGAAATAAAGCAAGACTGGTTGCACAAGGATATAACCAAGAATTTGGCATTGATTTTGAAGAATCCTTTGCACCAGTAGCTAGATTAGAAGCTATCGGATTATTACTTCCATATGCATGTTGTCATGGAATAAAACTCCATCAAATGGATGTAAAAAGTGCATTTCTCAACGGGTTAATAAAAGAAGAGGTGTATGTTGAACAACCCCCTGGTTTTGAATCAATAGATTGCCCTGACCATGTTTACAGATTAGACAAAGCTCTGTACGGGCTCAAACAGGCACCTCGAGCATGGTATGATAGACTCAGCTCATACCTCACTGAGAAAGGATACTTAAGAGGTAAAGTGGACCAAACCCTATTCACCAAGGTGAGAAATAATGACATTATTCTGGTTCAAATCTACGTTGATGATATAGTTTTTGGTTCCACTAAACCAAGCATGTGTGAGGATTTGCAAATTTGATGACCACAGAATTTGAGATGAGTCTCATGGGTGAGCTACAATTTTTTCTAGGTCTACAAATCACCCAAAGCAAGGATGGATGCTTCATCAACCAGGCAAAGTACGTCTCTGAACTTCTGAAGAAATATAAGATGGAAACTCTTAAGGCAATCAGCACACCCATGAGCACCAATACAAGTTTGGATGCAGATCTGAAAGGTACAAAAGTAGATGCAAAAACTTATCGAGGTATGATCGGATCACTCCTTTATCTTACTGCATCAAGGCCAGACATCCAATTTTGTGTTTGTATGTGTGCTCGGTTTCAGTCTGATCCTAGAGAATCCCACTTGATTTCTGTCAAGCGTATTTTTCGATACCTTGCTGGAACTCGAGACTTAGGGATTTGGTATCCTGCATCTTGTACTTTTGATCTGGTATCATACTCAGATGCAGACTATGCTGGATGCAAACTTGACAGGAAAAGCACAAGTGGCTATTGCCAATTTTTGGGAGGGTGTTTGGTTTCTTGGGCATCCAAGAAACAACACTCAGTGGCACTATCCACTGCAGAGGCAGAATATGTCGCTGCAGGGAGTTGTGGCACTCAAGTGTTGTGGATCAAACACCAACTCCAGGATTATCAAACTGATCTTGGTTGTGTCCCAATATTGTGTGATAACACAAGTGCCATTAACCTGGCAAAGAATCCCATCCAACACTCTAGGACCAAACATATCGAAATAAGGCATCACTTCTTGCGAGATGAAGTAAATAAAAGTAGCTTTAAATTGATCTTTGTAGACTCTGAACATCAACTTGCTGATATTTTCACCAAGCCACTGAATAATGAAAGATTCTCTTGTCTTAGGAGAGAGCTTGGTTTGTGCAATCCTCATTTTGTTGCCTAAATTGATTTCTTGAATTCTTCCATGAAACTTGTCTGATTAACTTTGCCTAAAAATAAATTGATTGCACGTCCTGCTTGAGTTGCAAATTTCTATTTTCTAAATAAGTCACAGATTTAGGGGGAGTTTCGTTTTGAGCTTATCTGCTTAATAACTCATGTTGAATAAATACCCATCATTAATAAAAACCCATCATGAATAAAAACCCATCATGTCAACAATTGCATTTTCATTCATACTGTCTGTCATGAATAAATGGAGAGTTAGTTTGCATCAGACTTTACACGCTAAGGAGTGCAATTCCATTCTGTTAGAGTCAGCTGTCTGGGTATCTGAAGATTGGTTTATGAGACTGAGTCAACACTGAAAAACATCTTCTAGAAACAGACTGAAAATTGATCTGATTGGTTGAGTGAATAAACGCAGTCATCAGGTTGAGTCAACGCACTGACAGAAATTTTCTGAAAATAGTTGCTGGAATTGATTGGATGTATTCAGAAGGGTACTGCAGCTCTGAAGTTTGGATCTCACATATCCTTCTCTATATTGGCGCTGGGCATCCAAGTCTATACATCCACTGTTGAACCTCAAAGTCTACACATCGCCTCATTTCTTTAGAGTCTATACATCCACAGTTGAACCCCAAGTCTGTACATCGCTTGCATCTTCAAAGTCCATACATCCATAGCAAGTCTATGCATTGGTAGCACTGTACAAGTCTATACACTGGCAATGTGTCTGTGTTTCAAGCCATTCGTAAAGTCTATACATCATTCACATTGATTCAAGTCTATATAGCCATTTCCAAGTCTGTACATTGGAGAACCTTCCAAGTCTATACACTGTCCTGTGGCCTTCAAGCATTTCAAGTCTATTCATTGATGTTTTGGCCAAGTCTGTATAGCCTTCTGTTGAAATCTTCGAGTACCTCAGCTTGTCTTCTCAACTTCTCATCAATCCTGTTGCTTCCACATTTAGTGTTTCAACTTGTAGTGAAGAACCACTCAATCTTGAGTATGAAGGAAGTTTCTTGAGATCTGAAATGTGAATTGATGCCATAGATTCAGGGGGAGCTAAAATGATAATTCCCTTATAAGATGTGATGATTATTATTGACTGTCTCTAGGCTATATTAATGGTTGGAGTTTTATAAATCTTCTGTTCTTTGAACGATAAAAATTCGTGAACGCTAAAGTGCTGTGCATATGGAATAGGTTCTGAACCATTTAATAAAACTGAGAACTCCTCATTTCTTGAACTATTATGATCAATAGTAAAGAGACCTTTGTGCAAAATGAATTTAACATCTGTATTGTTCTTAAACTTAGTTCATGGTTAATAAAAGCTTAAGAAACATACCCTATATATAATGATTCATATCATAAATTGTAGAGCAATGGAAAGCCTTCACTGAGAAACTGTCTCTATGCACCAATGAAGTGCAAATGAGCATGTCATGATATGGGCTGTTACCTCTATTTTAAAAAAAAATAATTCAGTGCAGAGCAATGGTTACTTTCCACTGAGAAACTACCTTCATGCACCAATGAAGTGCTACAAGGCATGTCATGATGTGAGTTGCCAACTCTGTTTCAGGTATGCAGAATAGTAAGCTATGCTAAGTAGCCGGGGACTCTGGTGTCTGATAAACATGTGCACCTGTGTCAAAAGACTAGCTATACTTGACTGCAACTGTTGAAAAATAAAAAGTATCAATGTTCATATGGGGTTGACCTGAAGCTCAAAAATAAAATACTTTTGAGTTTATCCTCAATTCATGTTAAATTCACAACCATAAGGGTATCTTGAAATTGAACCTTCTAGGGATATGATTTGAGAAAGTTCCATGTGAGAAAATTGTTCAATCCTCATTCCATAATCATGCTCTTCTTATTCAAGGATTTTTCTCAAAGTCTTAAGATTATCTTACTCCACATCGTTATATGGATTTAGGGCTCTCATAATCTCTCACCATAATATCTTATAGGGGAACTTGAATTTTATCGATTAAAAATCCCTGAATGTCATTTCATCTCTTCACAACTTCTTTGTCTTAAGAATGCCTAAATACTGTGGGACTTCACTATCTACTGTCCACTTTACACTATTTTACTTTGGTGGCGTCGACGCATTGCCTTACAGCGTCAACGCAGTCATTTACTTACTCCACTTACATCCCATTCCGGTTCAGCACAGTGAACCGGTGTACCCTTTTTGAATCGAAAAGTGAATGGTCTTTTTATATAAAACCCCGCAACGTAAACGCTGCAGTCGCCTCCGCCTCTTCCAAAACCTAGTGGGTTTCTACCTTTCTGAATCTCTCCATCATGCCTCTTCCGTTCTTTCTCTCAATCTTCACCCTTCCTGTTCCCATTTGTCTCTCGCTGCCATGGCGCCTCCGGAACAACAAAATAAGGGGAAGAACAAGAAGGGTCTATAGAAGAGAGATCCCCTCTTTGCTACGGGCAGGATTGAGCCTCGCACCAAATATACGATGAAGGAAACACCGTCTGTGTCAGCTCCACCACTACAACAAGGAAAAGAGAAAAGCCCGCCGGCAAAGACAAGGGCAGCAAGGAAAAAGGCCAAAGACAAGGGCTTGGCAGATCCCTCAACAGAGAAACCGTCTCCTTCAGCTCCAAGGAAACGGAAAGGAAAAGAGATAGCGTTACCTCTTCGGAAACGCAGTCTTCATCCCAGCCCGCGAACCAAAAAGAGAAAGGTATCTAATGTCAGGACAGAAGAGCAGGTTCCATCTTCAGGAGCTGCGACCGGAAAGAAAGGTGCGGACAACTCTCATGCAAGGTCTTTTGATCCCTCTCTTACCGTCAACGTGGAAGAACCTCTGAAAGTTCTTATTTCACGGTATATTGTTGCTACCGACCATGAATTGCTTGAAGTTTTTCCGCAACTATTTCCTACCTTGGATTATCAGGGCTGGTGGTCTTTCATTACAACTCATAAGGTCTATTACCCCACCCTGGTCCGATAATTCTACCACAATTTGAAGTATGAACCTCATATTCTGAAACTTTCATCAACTGTCAGGAATGTTAGTTTCGAATTAACAAATAAATTGTTTGCCGGAGCTTGGAAAATTCCCATGAATGGGGTTCAGCTACATAGCTTTGAGTTTGATGAACATGATGCTTATGCTCTCCTGACTGACAAACCTAGTGATCCTTCAGCCGTCAGGGAAACTTACTTATCCAGTCTTAAAGCAAATCAGTTCTCTCCATTGAATAGACTGCTCCACCATATGTGCACATCAATAATCACACCTCAAAGTAGTGGTAGAGAACGGGTCACTGAGATGCAGAGATTTTTACTGTACTGTATGCTGAAAAGAATACACATTTCACTGTCTGATGTAGTTATTCAGACTAGGGGTTCTTGCTTGACACAATCCAGACACTCCCTTATGCTGCTCCATTGACTGCCATTTTTTGAAAAGTTGGAGTAGATTTTGGTTCTGAGAAGAAACTGATCATCCCTAAAGGGAACGTATACCCCCTTTCTTACATTCAGAAGTTCATGGGATTTAAAGTTATAAATAGACAGCCAGTCAGGATTCTACCAAGTCAAAAACTAGTGACTACCTCAGTGGAGACTGGTCATGCAGCCAGAACTGAAACTCAACCCCAGCAAGAGGCCAGTCCAAACAGAATGGAAAGACCAGAAGCTAGGGCAGATAGACCTGAGACTAGCTCAGCTGGCATGGAATATCAAGAGTTCAGTAACATCCAGGATGAGTACACTGTACAAGATGATACTCCTGTGCTTCCTGTTACTTCCAGAGAACTTGTCATAGTACAAGGTCCTCTTCCGGAACCCTCTCCACCAAGAGGACCTGCATCTTCTTCTGAGGACATTCCAGCCAACTCTCAGAATGATTTTTCTGGTATCAATCCTACTCTCATTCAATTTTTGGAAAAAAAATTCAAGAGTATTGACTCTTCCATAATGCACCTAAGTTCAACAACGGATATGAGGCTGTCACACCTTGAACAGAAATTAGACAGCAGATGGGAAAAATTTACACGTGGTAAATGCAAGTCAGACAAGAAGCTTCATGAATTTATGGAATCTCTTCTTCAAGCCTGTCAGAAAGCTGGTTCAGTCATGCGAAACTTACAAAACGTGCATCAACAATGTTTGCACAGGATACAAAGTGTACAGACATACAACTATGATGTCAGGGAAAACCAGTCCAAGTTGAACTTGAAATATTCCACCCTGATTGACAAGAACAATGAGTTCAGTGCCCAAGTTCAAACTTTGTTTGATAAGATTACATCCTTTGGTCAGGACATCACTAGACTGTTTGAAAGAACCACTTTGGTAGGTGATGAGGTGGTGGATGTGCTGCACATTCTAAAAGAAAATTTCCCACCCACAGTTGAAGATCAGCGTGATGTATACTGCCCTCCACCAACTGAAGCATCCTCCTCTGCACCTGAATGGGGATCTCAGCAGAAAGCTCAGGTGGAATATCTGTTTGATATACTGCACAACTGGTTTGATGGTATTTCTACTAAGCTCAAAGAATACCACAAGTTTGTGGTGAACAGAGATCAGCTGCTTTCTGAAAGGATGGACACTATGGCAGCTTCCATAGCTCAGCTTCAGCAACAGTTGGATATTGTGTCTGCAACTGTACTTCAGGCTTCCTCATCTACTCCCCTTCCTGATGATGTCAAAGGGGGAGAATCATGAACTCAAGCTGGAGTCTAGACTAGAGCTGCATTGCATCTGCATCAAATATGTTGACTGACTAAAAGTTTCCTCTTTTTGTCTGTGTCTATGATGTAAAACCCTGAACATAAATGAATGACAAAATTGATGTTTGCTTCAGTCATTGAATTGAATTCATGTTGATCTGAATTTTCTTGCTTGATCTGAATAAACATGTTTATTTATATGCAATGGCATTCACCTCATAGTTGTCATCATCAAAAAGGGGGAGATTGTTGTGCCCCTAGTTTTGATGATGACAACCATGAGATGTGAATGTTGTACTCAACTCAAATGTTGAATTAAATCTTGATTCAATAACGCTTTCATTTGATTTCATTCTTAATGCAAGAAAGGAAGAGGGTCGACGCTGGAGTTCAAAGCGTCCACGCATCAGTTGAAGATGCATTCACAGATACTCTTCACTGCGTCAACTCCACGCTAAGTGCTGCATCAACTCATCCACTTAAGAAGCAGAGGCTTCTTCAGAACTACTCCAATGCGTCAACGCAACAGTAGAGCAGCGTCGACGCAGCAGTTAATAAAGCAGAGTTAATGGTTCACTGGAATACCGCAGTGCGTCAACGCTATTGCATGACAGTGTCGACGCAGTAGTTGAGTCTGATGAGAATTCAGCTCTGGGTCAGTTCAGTGGGTTGACGCAGTGACCCCAGCCGTCAACGCATCATGTATTACTATCAAAGCCATATGAGAGATTTCAAGGCTGCGTCAACCCTGTGGACTCAATGGGTTGACGCCAACGGGAACTTCTGAGATCAGTTGGGTGGACCCCAGTCGCAAGTGACGTCAAAGGCCACATCAGCCAAAAGTGATTGCGATCTATTTTTTTCCTCGCGATTCCAGAAGGCTCTACACGGAGCAATCAGGGGGCTAACCAGAATATCTGGTTGGGGCCCACTATATGTATATATGCATGGATCTGGAAATGAGCGCGGGGATTTTGCCGATATAGCAGAGGAGAAGGAGCCTTTCGAAGTTTGCTGTGGACAAGGCTAAGGAAGAGAATCACGAGAGAAACAGGGAGTTTATCTTCTTCCGATGTCGATCTGCTGAAGACAGTAGTGAGATCAAGGAGCAGCGTTCTTTGGGAAGCTCATCTACATTTTGGAAGAAGAAGATCAGACGATCATTGAAGCTTCTTCCTCCAGAACTCTGAATTCAAGGCCGAGCTTCGGCTGCTTCACAGACCTGAGTTTATTCCTTCTTTTACTAAGTGGTTTCATTTTCTTATTTGTCTTACCATTTTGAACTCTATTATAATGTTTCTCCCTCGTACTGGTTTGAGTAGAGGGAGGGGTTGATCCAGTAGACTGTGCTTGGATCAAGGGTCATTGGGCGTGTTGCCTGCAAGCTGTTTGTCAGCGGGTTAGAGAATCTGTTTCTCTGGTTAAGCCAAGCTGTAATGCTCAGCGGTGTATGTGAGGAAGCTTTTTCCTCGGTGTAGCTAAGCTGTAAAGCTCAGTAGGGATCCTCACTGGTTAAGTGAGGGGTGGACGTAGGTCTCCACAGGGAGACCGAACCACCATAAAAATCTGCGTACACTGTGTGGTTTGATTTCTCTTATTATTCTCCCTTCGTTAGATGTTTGATTAGGCACGATTCTCATTGATGTTTAGTTATTGATCTTATCTCTATCATTCTGCACCATAATTCATGTGTGATCGTGCATAGAATATTTTAAAAGGTCAACCTATTCACCCCTCCCCTCTAGTTTGACATTCCACCTAATCCAACAGTATTGACCCCGAACCGGATGGTGAAGTATTGGATAACATTATGCTGTTAGCCTGAAAAATGAGATTCGCATGTGTCTGGGAAACTGAGATTGAGCTGGCTGGGTGGCCTAGGAAGACGTGGCAACCAAGATCGGGACTGGGACAAGGACTGGAAATTGAAACTGGGACTGTGACTGCAAATGGGGACTGGAGCTGGAGTCAACTGGGTGACCTGAAAAGGTATGATAGCTGGGAGCTGGAGCTGGGCTGGGTGGCTAGCCTATAGAGGCGTTGTAGCCAAAACTGGAGCTGGAAGCTGAGCGGCTAATCTGCGAGGGCATTGTAGCTAAAACTGGGGCTGGAGGCTGGGCGGCTGGCCTATAAAGGCATTGTAGCAGGAATACTAGGACTAGAATGATGTGACACAAAAATCAGGCTCTAAAATAGTGCATCTGAATTGATCAAAACATCTTTGCTTTGTTGTTGAGGCGGCTTGAGAGGATATCAAAAAGGTTGTAGAGAGCCATCGTCAAACTCATGCACACGGTGTCACGTTGCTGCATCACACCATTAAATAAGCATTTCATGGCCCCCTGAGTACCAACATGCTCTTTTATACGGCCAGGTTCAGATACCATATGAGTCATATTTCTTTACGCTAAAATGGAGGACAGACATCTTGGACTCATGTTGCAATACACCAGATGCACTCACAGGTAATCTTCAAAGAACTTTTACGAGAGAGAGAGAGAGATAGAGAGAGAGAATAGAGAGGATGAGAGAATGGTAAAGAGAGAGAAAGGGAGATTGAGAGAGAGAGAATTAAGAAAAGAGAAAGTGATGAAAGAGGGACAAATCGATGAGGGAGGGGGGCTTATCTATTTATATATATATATATATATATATTTATTTATAGAAAGAGAAAGAGAGAGAGAGAGAGCGGGAGCTGGGGAACATCCGCGGCTGCATGGGGAGCTCGCAACGGACGATGAAGGCGACGGGGTGGAACTCGGAGCTTGCGCGGCCACCCCGCAGGCTGCAGACGGGTGAGCTGGAATGACCACAGGATGCGGACGATGGCGGGGTGGTGCACACGGGCGATGGCTGGCAGGGGAAGACGCAAGGGCTAGCAGACGGGCCTTGCAGGTGTCCTCGATGTAGACATGTGCAGGCTAGAGCCAATGACGGTGGGCTAACAGTAGATGACGGTGGTGGCGAGCGAGATGGATGGACGCCGATGCTGTCCCTGGTTCCTTCCAGCGGTGCCAAGTGTCGCGGATGAGGTTGGTGAGTGAGGCATAGGAGGAACGTGGGCCGCCTGGGTGTTCTGCAGAGGGTGGCCGGCGGCCTACATTGTGGCAAAGAGAGCGGGGTTGGGACAGTAGCAGCGGACGGGAGAGGGCAGGGGTGTGTGATCCGCACAGGGAGGGAGGAGAAAGGTCGCTGGTGGACGATGGTGGGGTGACTGCTAGTTTAGAGAAGTGTAGGTGTGCATAGATGGGGAAGTGAGTGGGAGGGCAGGTGGGGGTTCAAAGGGGTGAGAGAGGGCTGAGGAGGGGAGACATCACCGGGGGTGCGAAGGTAATACAGAGAGAGTGGGCTGGTGAAGAGATATGAGGCAGAGAGAGACGCAAGTGGGAGAGGGAGGTGTGCCTGGGGGAAGGCCAAGAGAGGGAGTGAAAGGAGAAGAAGAAAGAAGGGGGGGAGAGAGTACCGTCCGAGGATGCTGGAAGGGACGCCGTGGTATAGGCTAGAGAGAGAGAGCATGTAGAGGTGGCAGGAGAAGCGAGAGTGTGGGGAAGGGTAGCAGAGGGAGAAGGAGAGAAGGGGAGAGAAGGGAGGGCTATGCACTGGCTTGGGAAAGAGGAGAGAGAAAAAAGAACCCAGGAGAATCAACTCCTAGAGAGAGGGAGAAAATATTGGTGAATCCACTCCAAAGTGAGAGAGGTGGAAGGGGGGGTAAGGGCCTGACGTTGGAGGTAGTTTTCCAAATATTTTGAAATCAACTTCTCCTTTTAAACAAAGATTACATGACCTTTTATAGACTCCACAAGAAGACCAAAAGACATCTCACCTAACACCTACTTCCTACCACTCATAACTCCCTTAGGAAGACTAAAAGACAAAAAAAGACTCACATGATTATTGTGGACATAATTACTATAAACATGAAACATGACCCCTAGGCGCATACATGTGGCCCAATTAACATGAGACAATATCTATTTCATAATTTTGTTGAAGCCGCATGCCGATCCCATCAGTTTCAACCACGAATCTTGAATCTCGAATCGGCGATCCCGTCATAGAAACTGGAACTGGAACTGGGCTTCTAGCCTGCAAAGGCATTGTAGCCGAAACTGGAACCGGAGGTTGGGCGGCTAGCCTGTAAAGGCATTGTAGCCGAAATTGGAACTCGAGGTTCGGCGCCTAGCCTTTGAAGGCGTTGTAGCTGAAACTGGAACTGGAGGCTGAGCGGCTAGCCTATGACGGTGTTGTAGCCGAAACTAGAATTGGGCAGGCGGCTGGCCTATGAAGGCGTTGTAGCCGAAATTGGATCTGGAGGCTGAGCGGGTAGCCTGTGAAGGCGTTGTAGCTTAAATTGGAACTGGAGGCTCCGCGGCTAGCCTGTGAAGGCGTTGTAGCCAAAACTGGAACTGGGCTGGCGGCTGGCCTGTGAAGGCGTTGTAGCTGGAGCTGGAACTGGGCTGGTGGCTGGCCTGTGAAGGCATTGTAGTCGGAGCTGGAACTGGACTGGCGGATGGCCTGTGAACGCGTTGTAGCTTGAGCTGGAACTAGATTGGCGGCTGGCCTGTGAAGGCGTTGTAGTCGGAGCTGGAACTGGACTGGCGGCTGGCCTGTGAAGGCATTATAGCCGGAGTTGGAACTTGACTGGCGGCTAGCCTATGAAGGTGTTATAGCCAGGACTGGAACTGGGCTAGCGGTTGGACTGTGAAGCCGTTGTAGCTGGAGCTGGAACTGGACTTAAACTGAAATTGGAATTGGCACTCGGGATGACCGACCCTCGAGGGTGTAGTGGACACCCTTGTCGTGGAGTGATGTTTAGCTTTCCATCGGGGGGTGTCATAGCCGACGGCTTTTGTGAGTGAGGAGTAAAGAGGGAGAGAGTTTTTTCTTTTCTTTTTAGCAACCCTACCGCCCTTGCGGGTTATCGCCAGGGCTGGCCGCCTTTTACTTTTTCTGGTGCGCCCTTGCGGATTTTCACACCGAGGGGTTACCCGATTTTGCCTGAGGCTCCCTCTCGGGTTTTCACCTCAGCTGGGTTGGTGGCAATTTTTGCACCCAGTCGTCTCCTTGTAATGGAGCCGACCAGGCTCGTCAGGGTATCTCCATTTTTAACCCCATTCTTCTTCTTTTTTGAAGACTGCCGTCCATAGCGCGTTGCCGTCAGGGGACGTGACCTGGAACTGGAAGGTGTGGGTAGCCAGGTATTGTTCCACCATTAATAATGATTTTTACAAATCCTCATGCCCTGGTGGCGAAGGGCCACTTTGTCATGGCAAGATATGACTGGAGTTATGGCTGGTGGATCAAGGATTGTAAGAGAGAACTGGGATTATAGTGAAACTTGAAGGCTCTGGATTTGCAGGGGATGTAGGATGTAGTGGCGTAGAATGATAAGTGTCTGGGGATGTACTGGGACGGAAGTCTACTAGGATGGTGATCAGGAGCTTGATTGTCACAGGGACTGGTTGACCTGTGGTGTCGAAGCAAGGACCGAAGGTCGGACGAGCTGAGTGGGGGTAGTGCAAGGCCAACTGGGAATTATAGGGTTCGTGCTCTAGCGGTGTAAGTTGATTGAAAACTGGCTCTTGGTGAGGCTAACGGATCACCGAGGAGTGGGTGGAAGGCCGTTCTGACTGGTGGGGAGAGGAAGATTTTCTCGTTATCGGCTCTACCGCCCTTTCGGGTTTTCACTATAGCCGACCCCCTTTAGCTTTTTCTGACGCGCACTAGCAGGTTTTTACGTCGAGGGGTTTCACAATTTTCCCTGAGGTGCTCTCCCAGATTTTCACCTCAGCCAGGTTGCTGGCCTTTTTGCCCCCGGCCGCTTCCTTGAGGAAGAGGACGACCGAGTCTGCCGAGGTATCTCTATTTTTAACCCTATTTTTTTATTTTTTTAATTTTTACTTACCTGAGGACCTGATGGCTGGACTATTACTGGGGTAGAGGCACCCTTGCTATCATCATGGCAAGGACGAAGGCGGGGAGGGCTTGGCTAACCCTGTTGCTCGGCTGGAGATTGGAAGGAACAACTGGTTAGAACTCCCCTCCTCCCGCAGGGAGGGACCGATTTCACTGGTAGTAGTTCAGACGTGCGCCTTAGTCTGACTGACGCGTGAACTCGTGCTCTGGTGAATAATATAGCTTCATATGTTTGCCATTGAGAGGCGGCAATGGTCTATGACCTTTGTGATCGACAACAGTGTAAGCCCCACCCTCGTAGACATTGTGGATAATGTATGGACCCCGCCAATTCGGCTATAATTTTCCACTGGAACGCCTTGCCATGACTTCCTTTTCCTTGATCATGACGAGGTCGCCTTGATTGAAAGCTCAATGCTTGACAAGCTTATCATAGGCCCGGGCCATGCGAGCCTGATATACTTGCAGGTGTTTGTAGGCTTCCAACTGCTTGCCTTCTAGATCGGCGAGCTCTTCTAGCCTTCTCTGGTACTCATTTTCGTCAGGGCCGGCAAGGCCGGTGTGGACCGCCACACGGTAATAAGGTAACTGACCTTGATGGGGATAACTGCTTCTATCCTGTAAGCAAGTGAGAATGGCGAGCACCCCATGGGGGATTTGTAGACCGCCTAATAGGCCCATAAGGCTTCGAAGACCTTATCACCACAATCACGTTTCCCGTGGCTAACCAAGTTAGCCAGGAGCTTGCAGAGGGTCTTGTTGAAGGCTTCCGCTAAACTGTTAGCCTGGGGGTTGTATACCGAAGATGTTCTCCAGTCGATGTGGAATTTGGCCGCTAGCTGGTATACGGCCCTATTCTTGAATGGTGTCCCGTTGTCGGACACTATGCGACTGGGAGTACCGAATCGGTATATGATGTTGTGCCGGATGAATCTAGCAATGATTTCCCTAGTGATCTCTCGCAAGGGAAGGGCCTCTGCCCATCGGGAAAAATAGTCGGTGGCGACCAAAATGTATTTGTTGCCCTTAGAAGATGGCGGGAAAGGCCCCACGATGTCCATGCCCCACTCGACAAATGGCCATGTGGGGGCTGTAGTACGTAATGGATTAGGGGGTCTTCTTGGTACTAGGCCAAAGGCTTGGCATTGATGGCACGTACGGGCGTACCGGATGCAATCCGCGTACATGGTTGGCCAATAGAAACCCTTTAGCATGATATTGTGCCTCATTCGGTCTCCGGCCTGGTGCGCGCCGCACAACTCGGAGTGGACCTCCTGCATGACAGCTTGAGCCTCTGCGAGAGAGACACATCTCAGAAGAATAGACTTGTCCTTCTCATGGACGAGTCGGTACAAGGAGTCGCCGATCAGCTCATAGGAGGCCACTCAGCGGAGCAGTTGAACCCTTTGAGCCCGGTCAGGGGGGAGCCACCCTTTCTTGAATTTGATGATGGGCGCACGCCAATCCTCCTCTTCTGGAGGCATGCTCTGGTCAAGGTCGTGGACCTCGTAAATGGTGAGACTGGTGTTGCCTTCGAGCGAGCTCGGCATCAGCCTCCTGTGTTTGATGACAATGTTACCTCACCCTCGGGCGGGAGCTTGATGGCCGCGGCCAGTTTTCTAAGGCATCCGCCTGAGCGTTGCAGCTTCTGGGGATATGATTTATTTTGAAGAAATAGAACTTCTGGGTTAATCTAGTGACGACGGTATTGTACGGAACCAACTCTGGCTTCCGCATGTCATAGATGTCGAGGACCTTCCGGACTATCAATTGGGAGTCCTCGTAGGCTTTGAGACATTTGATGCCCATGTGGAGAGCCATCTAGAGCCCAATGAGTAGAGCTTCATACTTAGCCTCATTGTTGGTCAAGGATTTCATGAGGGCACAAGAGTTGTACAGAACTCCGCCCTGAGGAGTCAGGAAAACTATGCCAGCACCTGCCATGGTGGCTGGATCCTGGTTGCTCCAGGTAATCCCTCGGGAAGCGCCATCGAAGTAGAGCTCCCAGCAGGGTACGCTGGTTGTGAGAGCACTTTGCTACCAGTAATGCAAGACATCTCCACTCTGTTAAATCGGTTGTTGTGATTGAGCCGCAAGGGACTCCTCGTCCGGGAGCTCCGAGCTGAAAGGTGAGTTGTCTGACACTGGATGGGCTGCCAAGAATTCAGCCATGACCTGTCCCTTGATTACTTTTCTGGGAATATAAGTAATGTCGTACTCCATCACCATGAGTGCCCATCTTCTCAGTCGGCCTGAGAGGATAGGTCGTCGAAGGAGATACTTCAGGGGGTCATGCTTGGATATAAGCTCGACTCGATGGGATAGGAGATAATGCCACAGCTTCTTAACTACAAACACCAATGCCAAGCAAACCTTCTCCATAGGGGAGTAGTGGTACTCGACACCGATTAGCTTTTGGCTGAGGTAATAGAGGGGCTGCTCTTTACCTTCCTCATTGATTTGCGCCAACAGAGCTCCTAGCGAAGCGACCATGACATCAATATAAAGGATGAGGGGTTTACCCTTGATCGGTGCCCCCGGGACTAGGGGAGTAAGGAGGTAGTCCTTGATTTGCTCGAAAGTCACCTGGCATTCCGAGTCCCATGTAAACGGGGTGTCTTTCTTCATCAGCTTGCCGAAAGGTGCGCATCGATCAGAGAGGTTAGAAATAAACCTCCCAATGTAGGTCAGCCTCCTTTGGAAGGACCTGAGCTCGGTGATGTTGCTGGGTGGTGGAAGCTCCCGGATTGCTTTGATCTTGCTGGGATCCCCCTCAATTCCTCGGTACCTGACGACAATGCCAAGAAACTTGCCACTGGATACGCCAAAGGCGCATTTCATGGGGTTCATCTTGAGCCCGTATTGCCAGAGACGGTTGAAGACTTGGCGGAGGTCACGCAAATGGTCTTCGTGCCTCTTAGTCTTGACGACGAGGTCATCAACATAGCATTCGACGGTATTGTGTAGTATCTCATCGAATATTTTGGTCATGGCGCTTTGGTAAGTAGCGCCGACATTCTTCAAACCGAAGGACATGCACTTGTAGTTGAAAATCCCTGGAGAGGGGAAATCTAACCACCCGAACGGAGAGGCCAAACGAGCTCCAATTTGACCCAACGAGGCCCAGCTCTTTGAAGTGGTAGCCCTTGGGCCCACTAAATATAAGCCTAATAACTCACTCAGAATAAGCACTTCCTAGGCGGCCTTCGGGTTGGGAAGTCTGAGCATCAGTTAGATCGGGAGAGCTCTATCGGAGCACCGTATTCTCTGCCCAGACCACGCACTCATCACTCGGGAGGCATCTCCTGGGCCAGTGCCTCATGATCGGGCCAACTGATGGAAGCTTATCTATACAGCCATTACGTGTCCCTTAAAAGCTGGGAGCTCAAGACGATAGGGGAGATCAAGAGTCCGCATGCTATAAAGAGCCCGCAAGGAGGACGTAACCCCCCCCCCCCGAAACTCCTCAGCTTGCAGGGATCAGTCACTCAACGAGCCACTATTTAAACTGGAAGAACCCTACTGTAGAGAGGTAAGCCAAAAACCCTGAGCAGGAACCACTTCACCTCTTAGTGGAAAGGGATCTCGCGCCCTCATCTTCCTCCTAACTCCTCCCCGCGCACCAGTGCTCTACTACATTTGCTGATTTAAGCATCGGAGGGTCTTCCCCGGGGATTCATCCCAGGGCACCTCTGACTTGTTTCCCTTCTTACAGTTCATACTTCAAGGATACGTGGTCATCTTCTTCCCCGCTCAGGAGTAGCGCGAGATCGCCCCTCTTCATCTAGCGCCGACTGTGGGAAACGAACAAAGAGCCATCATGGTGCTAAGGAGTTCTGGAAGGAGGACTGCCAGCAACATGGGAAAGGCCCTGGTGATGGAAGAAGGTGCACCTTCCCTCCCCATGGAAAATTCCCTGTCGAGCAACCACGCCAATGAAATACCTCCATCGGTGGCGGGGGAACAGCTTCCCGGTGGGAGTACCGACACCCTCCAAACCCTCAACGTAAAACTGGATGTCCTCGTGGATCTCATGAGGGCCCAAGCGGCCAGGAAGGAGAAGTCGCATCTCCCCCGGAAGAGCCCCCCCCCCCCCCCCCCCCGCGTAGATGCCTCCCAGCAAACCGTTGGAGGCCATTTTACCCTCTGGGGGCGGCGGCTCATCCGCAACCAGTCAGGAGGACCATCGCATGCCCCTCCCCCGTAGTAGGAAGCCTCCTCCACCCCGAGGAGGGAGAAGTCCGGAGCACGCCGACCGTTCCTGGAATCCGAGGCCCCCGAGAGCACCGGGACACCATGCAAGTGCGCCCCGCAGCCCCTCAGGTCAACGACAACCAGAGCTGTCTCTTCGGCTGTGAGACTTTGAGAGGCGTTTCACAGAGCAAGAGCACGCCCTCCACGCCTTGCAGAATACCTCTCCTGTGGAGGATGAGGAGCGATCCCCGTTCTTCGATTATATCTTGAAGACTGAGATTTCACCTAGGATCTCAGTTCTAGTCTTCAAGTCGTACACCGGTCAGGGAGACCCGGCCGATCATTACGATAGCTTCGATGCCCTAATGACCCTGCATGGGACGTCTGACGTGATTAAGTGCCAAGCGTTCGTGACCACTCTGGTTCAAGGCGCTTAGGCATGGTTTAGGGCCCTCGCCCCTGGTAGCATCCACAACTTCAAGCAATTCGGATGAGTGTTCAAGGAAAGCTTCACCGGCAGTGGTCCTCCCCGGTCAGTGGCGAGATTAACGGCCCTCAAGCAGGAATAGGGGGAGAAGTTGTGAACTTATATCAACCAATTCAAATCGGAAGCTCTGTGCATCCCCCGCCTAGATGTTGCCTCGGCCATCACCGCACTAACCGGGGGAACCCACGCTGAGAACCTACGCCGCGAGCTAGTGCTTCATCCTCCTACCTCCCTCGCGAGCTAGTGACGCTAGCCCTGCCCCACACAAAGTGCGAGGAAGTCCTCAGTGCCTGCCGAGGCATGACAGGCTCGGGTTGGGAGGGGGGCATGAAGCGACCGTTCTAGGAAGGGACGGGTTAAGGAAAAAAGTGGAACCAGGACAGAGACTGTAAAGAGCCATTCCGGAAGTATGAGCGGTACACCCCTCTTACCGCTCCTGTCTATGAAATCTACGAAGACATCAAAGGCTCATGTCTCCTCTACCAGCCCGAGCCTATGAAGGCCAAGCACCGCAATCGCCGCAAGCATTGCCTGTTCCACAGCGATCACGGGCATCACACCAGCGATTGCCATCAACTTCAAGATGAGATCGAGCACCTCGTCCGCCAGGGACACCTATCCCGATACGTGTCCGGGCAGAAGGAAGACCGAGGCGCCCCCGAGGAAATCGACAATGCCCCCGTGGAGTCCACATCAATGTCATCGCAGTTGGCGTGACATCAGGAGGAGATAGCAGCCGAGGAAGAAAGCGTCACATCGAGCGGGCAAGCCGAGCCTCTGTTGAGCACCCTAAGGCCTCGCCCGCGAAGGAATCGTAGGCCCTTGTATTCTATGACTAGGACCTGGAAGGGTTAACCACCCCGCATGACGACACTCTCGTTGTATCGGCTACAATAAACCATTGTAACGTAGACAGGATCTTAGTTTACAATGGTAGTGCCCTAATGTATTATCCTATGAATGTTTCCATAAGATGGGAGAGAATCCATCTAAACTCCGCCCGATCTGAACCGCCCTTTGTGGGTTCAACGGCCAATCAACTTATCCCGAGGGAGCCCTTAGCCTGCCAGTTACTATCGGCACCCCGCCCAAAACCGTTACGGTTATGGTGGACTTCATCATTATTAAGGGGATGATGGCCTATAAAGTCATCTTCGGCCGAGGTATCCTCAGCCGAATGAAAGCGGTGCCCTCTACCTTTCACCAAAAAATGAAGTTCCCCACCAAGCATGGCGTGGGGGAGGTCTGACATAACCAGGCATTGGTTAGATGATGCTATATAATCTCGGTCGAAGACATGAGGCCGGAAGGGAAACACAAAGGAGTAAAGGGAGCTGAGGAGGGACCACCAACATCTGAGCCTAGTGGCGAGTTGCTAACGGTCTTCCTCAACGGTGACCCCACTCTAGGAGTCAAGATCGGACCCGATCTACCACTTGGGAAACAATAAAAATATAAAGATTTCCTTGCCCAGTACATCCTAGTCTTTGCATAGTCGGACGAGCACCTTCCCGGGATCCCGGGAGACATGGTAATGCACAAGCTCAACCTCGACCCAACGGTAAAGCTTGTCCAGCAACGCAGGAGAAAGCACGCCCTAGAGAAGCAATCGATCATCAAAGAGCAAGTCATCAAGGGGCAGAAGACTGGCCTCTTTCGTCCGATCCTATACCCTACGTGGCTCGCCAACGTCGTCCTCGTACTGAAGTCTTCGGGGAAGTGGCGAATGTGCGTAGACTTCGCCGACCTCAACAAGGCTACCTTGAAGGATTGCTACCTGCTGCCAAGCATCGATCAACTGGTCGACTCAACCTCTGGCAACAAGTTGCTCAACTTCCTGGATGCCTACTCCAGATACCATCAGATCAGGATGGACCCAGAGGGTATCGAGAAGACCGCCTTCATCACTGACTTCGGCGTACACTCCTACACCCGAATGCCATTCGTGTTGAAGAACGCTGGAGCGACATATCAGAGACTGATCAATCACATCTTCGAGGGACAACTAGGTTGGAACGTCGAGGCCTACATTGATGACATGCTCGTCAAAACGTCGAAGGCCGAAGACCACCTTGCCAACTTAGCTGAGACCTTCGACACCCTCCTGAGGTGTAACATGAAGCTCAACCCTGCTAAATATGCCTTCAGAGTCAGATCCGAGAAAGTTCCCAGGCTTCCTGGTAACTCAGCGTGGGATCAAGGCCAACCCCGACAAGGTTCAGGCCATCCTGAACATGCAGCCACCCACATGCATCAAGAAGGTCCAACGCCTTACGGGGTGCATTACTGCGCTCAACTGCTTCCTATCCCGGGCGACCGAACGATGCCTACCGTTCTTCAAATTATTGAGGGGACCCAAAATGGCATCTGCTACGTTCGCCTTGGATGAGGAGTGTCAGAAGGCATTGCCGAACTCAAGGAATTCTTGGCCTCGCCCCCGGTGCTGTCCAAGTCGACACCCGGCTCTACACCTGTACCTCTCGGTGACCCCTTCCACAGTAAGCTCGGTCCTAGTCAAGAACGACACAGGGGTTGAGAGACCGGTTTACTATACCAGCAAGGTGCTTAATGAGGCTGAAAAAAGGTACCCCACAACCGAGAAACTCGTGCTAGTGTTGGTCACCTCAGTCAAGCGCCTCCGACCCTACTTTCAAGGGCACTCCATCATCGTATTGACCAGCGAACCCCTGAAGAAGATTCTCTTTCACCCTGAAGCCTCGGGATGCCTTGTCAAATGGGCCATCATGCTCGGGGACTACGACATCTCGTATCACCCCCGCTCGACCATCAAGGGATAGGCCCCTCGCGGACTTCATCGCCGAAAGCACCATCCCTATTAAGGAAGCACTTCAACTTACACCCGGTTCCACCTGGGACCTGTTCGTCGATGGATCCTCCAACTCAGCTGGAAGCGGTGCCGGTATCCTTCTCAAGTCCCCCGAAGGAGCAGAGTTGTGGTACGCCTTGAAATTCAACTTCCGGGCATCCAACAATGCCTCCGAGTATGAATCCGTTATCTCGGGAGCCAAGATGGCTCGACGACTAGGAGCCGAGCGAGTCTGAATCCACACCGACTCCCAATTGGTCGCTATCCAGGTCAACAGTGATTACAAAGCTTGAGAAGGACAAATGATCAAGTACCTCCAGGTGGTCAAGAGGATGGCCCAACTTTTCAAGAGCTTTGAGGTAGTCCGGATAGCAAGGGAGGAAAACTCCCGAGTGGACGCCTTCTCTCGCATGGCCTCCTCCCTCGACCACGAAGGTACTCGATCGGTCTTCCTCGAAGAGCTCGAGCGACCGAGCATCGAGTCCGAGCTTATGATCGTTGACGCAGCACCCCCAAGTGACTGGCGGACTTCCTACATATCCTGCATCCGGGATTCTCAAGAGCCTCCCGACCCCCGGGAAGCTCTGAAACTCAAGTACCAAGCTCGGCGTTTCGTCATGCTGGATGATGCCTTGTACCGCAGATCTTTCTCCGGTCCCCTCCTCAAGTGCATCGGCGGCGACGAAGCCAGTTGAGCGGTTCAAGAAGTACACGAAGGCATCTGTGGTGCGCACCAAGGAGGAAGATCACTCGCTAGGATCTTGCTTCGGCAAGGTTACAGGTGGCCTACTCTCCAGCACGACTGCACGACCTACGTATAGAAGTGCGATCGATGTCAGCACTTTGGCCATCTGATCCACCAACCCGCCACGGAGCTCGTCACCCTTGCCAAGCCATACCCCTTCGCTGGGTGGGGGATCGATATTTTGGGCCCATTCCCCACAGCCCAGGCTCAGAAGAAGTACGTCATCATCACCATCGACTACTTCACCAAATGGATCGAAGTCGAGGCCACCACCAGGATCACCGAATAAGTCATATGGAGTTTCGTTTGGAAATCGATCATTTATCGTTACGGTGTCCCCCGAGTGATCGTGAGTGATAATGGTCGGCAATTTGATTCTCATTACTTCAGAGACAGATGTGCCAAGTTAAACATTCGTAACCACTTCACTTCGGTATCCTACCATTAGGCCAACAGACTGGTCGAGAATGCCAACAAAACTATCTTGAAAGGCATCAAAACCAAGCTCGGCAAGGCCAATGGAAGTTGGCTCGAGAATTACCGAGCATACTATGGTCGCATCGAACTACTCCGAGAACGGCTACACGTGAAGCATCTTTCTAGTTGGTGCATGGCACGTGAGCCGTGATTCCATTGGAGGTCGGCCATCCTTCTCTCCGAGTCGTCCACTTCAAACCCGAGTGAACGAGCAGAAACTGCTGGAAAACCTCGACTTAGTGGATGAGACCCGAGAGATTCTGAATATCTGAGCGATGGAATACCAATGGCACGCCACTCGAAACTATAACTCCAGAGTCTGAGACAGACATTTCCCCAGGGGACTTTGTTCTGAGAAAGGCCGAAGCCTCTCGACCACTGGAGGCGACAGGAAAGCTAGCCCCTACCTAGGAAAGCCCCTACTGAGTGGTCGAGACGCTCGGTAAAGGGGCATATCGACTGTCCACCATGGAAGGAACACCCGTCCCTCGGACATGGAACGCGACAACACTTCGTAAGTTCTAATTTTGAACATCTGGCAAGTATACACATGTTGGCAAAGTAGAATAAATACCATTATTTTCTTTTCATTAAACTCTGGTGTACATCAAATAGGCCGCAGCCAATACAATATACAGTTCAGCAAACAAAAAATTACATCCACTAGTACTATGACACGAGCAGAACGCTCGGTCGACTCGGTAAGCACTCCTGCGTCCAGCCACTAACTCTGCCTAGTGCAGAAACTGGCTCGGATAAAGGATAGCCGACCCCATTGGTTTGAGAAGCTCGGAGAAAAGGTGCTAGAAGGATTAGAGGAAGAAGAAGAAAAATAAGAGAAGGCCTCCCCTGCCAACCCTTTGGAAGGAGGACGGAAGCCAAACAGAAAGCAATCACCCTCAAGTGGTGCGGGCAAGGATAAAGGCATCCTCCAAAGAGTGAAAGATAGGGGAGAAAAACAAAATGATGGAGATGGAAGAGGAGGGAGGGGGAGGCTTAGGTGAGGAGGGAGCTTGAAGAGCCCCCCCTCCCCTCAAGATGGCATCGGCGGGTCAGGGATAGGAAGGTGACATGCTCCAGCCTGTCAAACCCTCTCCCAAATCGACCCCCGACTGTCGAACACTCTTCCAAACTAGAGTAGCAGGAGCTTCCCTCTTACTGTCCTCTGCCTCATCATCTTCTGAAGCATTTTTCATGCTCCACCGAGATCGACAGCACAACGCTTCGCGGAAAGGGAAGAAGGAGAAACCGTCAGGGATGGCCTTAAGCGATGAAAGGAAGAGGAGACGCCCCTCAGACCTTTTATAGGCCGAAGGGGGAGCTGATCGCCTTAAATGACTCTCTCCTTTAAAAACACGCTAAAGGAGCCTTCCCTGAGATGGTTACCTCATTTCCCAACATCCCCCCCAGCGGGACGCACGAAGCGGCAAGTCATTTAGGGCTGCATGGAAAAGCGGAAAGGTGCCAGTGCCATGTTAGTTATTTGACAGATCAGCACGCGCAATATCTGTAGGAAAAATTGGCACCTTCCCCAATAACTAAAGATACAGTAGTCAAATCATGCCAAAAGCGGTAAGGGACAGTCAATTCAACACTTAATATTGCCACTATTACACTTTCCAAAAAATATTTTCTCACAACTACATAAGGGAAAAGAAAAAGAAAGAAAGAGCTTATACATCAGGCCTCGGGCCCATCTCGAAGCTCGGTAGATGAGGGCCCTTCAGCACTAGACAATCTTCCCCCGGTACTCTCGGTGATGGCCGACCTAGGCATTGACCCCACCTGCGTGAGAACTATCTCAGTCGTGTGCCCTCCCGAGGCAACCGGAGTTGGCGATCGCTCAGACGAGACCGAGGCATCCCGACTCCCCTCCTCTCTTGACGTATAAGGGGAAGAGTCGGTGGAACCCCAGTCCGAGTCATAGCATTGCCCGGACGGAAAAATGAGCCCAGTCGCTTGGTCCTCAGCCTCTATGATGGCCCGATTGAAGCCCTGGGAGAAGCCCTTCCGAAGGCGCCCACGGTAGCCCGACTAATAATAGGGTAAGGCAGTCTGCTGAAGAGCCACGTGGTAAGCCTGTGAGCATTTATGTTGCTCGAGCGCTTCCACCCTGGCCGGCTCCACCTTCCTCTCAAGCTCGGCTATCCTCGATTTTGACTCGGACAGCCTCCTCTCGACCTCGGCCCGTGCATCCTCGGCCCCCCGGACTTGATCCTCGAGCCCCTCTCGCTCGGCCTTCCATTGCTCGTCGCACTCGACCTGAACTCTATGCTCCGATTCCAGGAGCACATTCTTCAGATCGGCCATACGATGGGCCTGGGCCAGCTGCTCAACCAGCGACCGAGCCTCCACTTTGCTCGACTACACCTGTGTTCGGAGCGGGGCCACCTCCCGACGAAGATCCCCAAGATCGAGGGTCAAACGCTCGACCTTCTGATCAAGCGCACCGCGGGCCCATGAGAGAGCCTCACGCTCCGACTCCGCCTGAGCGTACGCATCCACCGCCTCGGCCCCCAACTGGGCCAAGAATGGACGACCCTCCATAATCCGCTCGAAAAGCACGGAGAGGGAACCTTTCCTGAGTTCTCCTCGCGTGGCTCCCGAATCTACGGAATGGCACCTCCGATAGAGAGGGGCCCGGATGCTAAAAGTACTTGTTAAGGGAGGGTAGACCCCCTCCGGAGCAACCAAGATTAGGGCACCTTCCCCGAGCAACCCCCCCTCTGGGGCCCCACCGGTTAGCTCGGGTTGGGCGGCCTCGCCGCGTACCTCCCCGGCCTCGGTCGGCTGCGATTGAGTTGCTTCATCCTGCGACCTTCTAGCCTCGACCGGCTCGGACCAGACTCCTCCGTCTGGTGCCCCATCTGTTTTTCTTGGTGCCCCGACATCAGCTACAACCCCTTCACCATCTGCCCCCTCTTGCTCCAGAGAGAGAGAAGGCAATAGAGGAGCCTCATCGGCCGGGCGGATGACCTCCACTTTTCTCGCCCGTTTCTTCTCAACAGACAGGGCCAACAATGAAGACCTCAGCAACTTCCCCACGGGATCCTTGCGCTTGACCCCCCGACATTCGGAAGCGTCATCCCGAGCGACCCGCTTGCCCTTGTCTCGGGCACGAGAGGAACCCTCCGACGCTTGACGATCACTCGGGGCCGACATGTCTGTTGGATACGGACTGAATAGATCTAGAGGGGGGGTGAATAGATCTTTCCCCCTTTTTTTTAATTATAATGCAATGACCTCAAGCAAATGATTGATTTTGAGATTAATCCTGAATTCAGATACGTTAGCAATTATAAGGAGCACACACACCACAAGCACATCCACAAGACAGAAGGTTTTTAGGTGGTTCAGTCTCTTCCTGAGACTTACATCCACCCCTTGCTTAACTCAAGCAAGGCTTCACTATGAGAATCTCTGATCTCAACCAAAACACAGCTGACACACAGCTTGTACCTGCTGACACACAGCTTGACTCTGCTGCCTCACAGCTTGACAATAATTGTAATCAGAAATGAAAAGATGATAAGAACAGGTGATGAAAGACAGGACTGAATATTGGCGTGTGTAGAAGAATAGGTGTTCAGCCTGGGACTTGATCACGCTTATGAAGAAGCCTAGACTCCCTGTTGATCTTCCAGTCAGTTGCCTTCGATTGTTCTGCTGCTGGAGATCGCACAGTCTTGAGCTAAGTCTTCCTTCTGCAGCAACGAGATTGCCTTTAACCTTTCTGCAGATTTTTGATTGGTGGAGAGCTCCTTCTTCCTCTTCTGTGTGTATCTTCCTTGGCTTCTATTCCGTGCTCTCACGCTGCTTCCTTGTTCGTGATTAGTTGCCTTATATTCTTCATACAGCTCTTTTTATTTTCAAGAATAAAGTTCTTCCCGCTCAATTTTCAGATCGAGAGCCAATCTGCTAGAAAACAGGGATCGGTTTAAATCCAATCGTTAGAACGAGTTTGACCACTTCTAAGCAAGATTGTTTCCTTGATTCCCGTGCGGAAGCTTATCTCCTGAGTAGCCCAACAACCTGCAACAACCATCTGCAGGTTTTAAGGAACCAAAACAAAATTCGGTTAGAGTTCGGTTTTGGACGATATAAAAACCCGTGGTCGACCATGACACTGTCTCTGGTCGACAACGAGCTGTGTCCAGACGGCTGTTCCATTCTGGCTGACACCTGCGTTCCCCGTGGTCGACCACAGCCTTGTCGCTGGTCGACAAGGGGCAAATATCAGGTGGCCATTGGTTCTGTCTGATGTTCTGTCTTTTCCTGTGGTCGACCAGAGGTGGGGCTATGGTCGACATCCAAGGTGCTTCCAGAAGACAGATGACTTGATGCTTTTCTGGTTGAGTTCGTTGGTCGACCATAACTTCTTCAGTGGTCGACAAACAGTCTTTCACGCTTATACTGATTTGTTGATTCCACTTGGATTTCAGTGAACCTGAAATTTGCTTAACTTATAAGATTTGACTTGAAGTTCCAAATGTATATAAAAGCATATTTGTCATCATCAAATGGGCATTAATTCAATGCACTATCTTTACAAAAATAACCAAACCATTTGCTTTAAGAAACAAGATAGAACTTAGATTAGTCAAACATATCCTATTGTCATCATCAAAATCAAGGGATGCACAACATTCTCCCCCTTTTTGATGATGACAACCATGAGTCATTGTGACAAACAACAGATTATAAAATTCATTTGATATTGCATGCAAGGCTATCATAGCACAGATTTCATTCAGACAATTCGTTTGATGTGTCTTTCAAAAACAATAGCACTAATTACATGAGAGACTCAAAAAAAGGATAAAGACACTGAGGACACGTAGACAAGGTAAACTTGACAATCTGAGGACACGTAGACAAGGTAAACTTGACAATCTAGACTCACATCTAGACACACAACTAGACACACAATGACACATAAAGTCCTATCTCCCCCTTTGTCAACAGCAAAAAGAAGATCATTTGAACAATCCCTCTGAGGAGGATGAGGAGGTCTCTGGCTTCACGTTCTCTTCCATGCGATCCAGCTTGTCAACAATGTGGGCATAGGAGAGCCTGAGCTTCTGGATCTCTGAGATAGTATCCTTGTGATACTTCTCATTCTGTTGGGTTGTGATCTCGATACGGATTCCCATCTGATCGGACACTTCACCGAGGGTCCTTACTAGTCTGTTGAACCGAGAACTAGCCTGGTCAGAGTGTTCCTTCTGCTTGATGAACCCGGCCTCCATCTGTTGTTCCAGCCGTTGGACTTTCTGCTCCAAGCGTCCAGTGGCAGCATTGACATTCTCTTGAAATGATTGGAGTTGGGTGGTGAGAGAAGATAACTGAGATGCCATCTGGAGGAGCACGCCATGAGATTCAGGGTGGGAGGTAAATGCTGGTGGTGGAGCAGAAGTAGAGGGAGTGGAGGTAGGTGGTACTTGTGTGGGTTGAGCAGAATGTGATGGAGCTTGGGTAGTTTGAGCAGATGGGGATTGAGCTGGAGGGGCAGCAGTGCCTGGCTGCCAGAGCACTAGTGAAAGGGACGATGGTGGATGGGCAGCAGTGGTGGTAGTAGGTGTAGCTTGAGGCACCATTGGTGACGGTGTGACAGCAGGGCTAACCTGTATAGGTGAATGAGGTGGAGAAGAGGGTGGCACTGGATCCTTTGCTTTGCTCTTGGAAGGGAGAGTGCGCTGAACGTGGTCTCCGACCTTCTTAAATCCCAAGAATGTGGTCACGAAGTGAAAATTGTAGACGTGCCATTTGGGAATGACAATGCTTGGGCTGTGAGGAGAAGGTATTTTGGCTGCTTTCAGAATGGAAGTGATATGGGCAGCAAAAGGAAGAGAATTCAGGGGATAATGTAGGATGCTTCGGAGGGAATTCAAAAGGAGTGTGGTTAGGCGAATAGGCTGGCGAGTGATGAGGCCATGGAGTATAAACAGATGGAGGCGACTCACTTGATCTCTGGCGCCTCCTCGAGGTTGTATGATGGTGGTGATGATGTGGTGAAGCAAACGATGAAGAGGAGGGAAGGTATTAGCATTGAGGTACTTGGGAAGGACCTCAGGGGCTGGCTTGCCAGTGACCACTGCATGTGCTTCTCGGAGGTCGAAGTCCTCATGGTTGAAAACAGCTCCAATTCTGGGAGTCTTCAGCGTCATGTGGAGAAGCTTGACGTCGAGTCTGATGACTTTCCCTTGAACTACGGTGTAGAGCTGACTGTCCACGACTTGCAGGTTGTGGTAGAATTCTTGCACAAGCTGGGGCGAGTACGAATTGTGCACTGAAACGAACGTAGTCCACTCTTGAACTTCAAAAATTGGCAGTAGATCTGGGAACATCTCCATCAGCTTGTCATCGGAGAAATCGACGATCCTTGGTTGCAGAACTGTCCGTGGCTTGAGAGCTCCAGAAACGGGATGCACTGCGGGTTCCTCTGAAGCTGCTGATTGTCTGCCTGGACCAGGTGCATCAGCCGTGGTCGACCTGTGAGGGGCCGATGGCGAACCCTGCGCAGCCCGCGACTTGGATCGCTTGGACGGCATCGAAGCTGCGGCAGGGGCCTGATCTCTTCTACGCTTAGAGGAAATTAGAGCGCGCTTGGGAGACATTGTGAAGGGAAGCGAGATAGAGGCGAGAGAGAGGCGAGAAAAGAAATCTGGAGAAGATGAAGTTGTGAGAGGGCTAGAGCTGCGGATGGGAAAATTTCAGGGACCCAGTCGAGACAATTTATAGGGTAGGGCATTAGGGCTGGCCCTTAATTTTTAGGGCAGTGAACCATCGCGATGCAAAGAACGAGCGGTCACGATTAATCAGCATAACTCATATTTTGGGAAATTATTGAAGTGTACCCCCTTTCTTTAATAAGACAATTAAGTAACCTTTCCTCCCTTTCTCAAAGACCACCTTGTGACAAATTCGAGTGGGTCTTATGGTTCAAAGAATTTGAAAGTATCGCCCCAATAAATTGACTCCCCATATCCACTTTCTTACTCACAGCTCCTCAAGCTTATAATATGTTTCATGAGATAATTTTACTAGTTGAACAAGCTGAACAGTGTTTTATGCCTCTATTTGCATATAGTGCATTAGGTCAACCATTTTATCTGCCTTTGATAACCTTGGATTTTACTTTTTGAAATATTGAAGAGTTGTGGTCAGGTTTATCACATGCCTTTCTACACGAGAAGACACGCTTTTTACACGCCAGTCACCCCGGCTACTTAGCATGCCTAACCATTCCACTTTTAACTGGGAACTACCTTTTATCCGTGAGGATATACGTTTATCAGACGCCAATATCCCCAGTTACTCAGTATTCCCAATTAATAATTTTGAGAGTGGCAGAGGTAGAATGAGTCTTCATGACATACATGTCTCCCACTTAATTTTTCAGCCAATTTTGCTTTGTGATAGAGAACAGTAGTTTCTCAGAACTCAGTCCATTGCTCTACCAAGAAGGCAGAATTATGGCGTATTCCATATACATTCATGCTATAGCAGCGTTTATTTTCACTGTCCAACACAGACACAGGTAGAGAAACAGTCTCATTACTAAAAACATAAGTTCTCAATAGTCTTGAGTCAGAGTCATAGTTATGGTTTGAATTTATTACAGTAGTACAGGTCAAATTCTCATTACTACACTTAACCTTTACTCTCATTGATGACTTTGGTGATTTTCTTGTAAGATATGGTTAGGTTGTTCAATGATTTATTAAGGAATGAGTTTACACTTTTTACTCCCCCTCAATTTGTGAGTCCTTGCTGAAGATAGAAAACAATAAGTTGGCCACAAAGAGATATAGAGACACAAGGAATAGGAAGTGTGAACAAGGATGAGTGAGTAAAGCAAAACTGAGCTCAGAGTCCAAAAAGTGCAGAAGATTTCCCACCAAAGCCAGCAGCCTGACTAGATCTAATTTCCCTTTTTCAGGTCCTTTGTCGACCATGGAGTGGCCTGTGGTCGACCTCTGTGCTGACACAGAACCTGCCTGTTGAGAAGACTGCGTTCTGACAAACCTGTTGTCGACCATTGGATCGCCTGTGGTCGACAGCTGCGAAGTCCCAGAGCTAACTATTTCCTGTCCTGATGCCTTGGTCGACCAGCGCCTTGTCTGTGGTCGACCACAGGAGGTAATCCGTAGAAAGACTAGGGTTCTGCAGAGCTTGCTGAAGTAGCACCCGACACAAGACTTCCAAGCTCAAAAACTTGACCAATACTAGAGACCTATAACTTAGACAGAAATGACAGAATCTATGCAGTGTACACATGAATATGATTATTTCAAGAATTTTCAGGAGAAATTCTACAAATTCCTAACTCCCTTCTTAGAGTTGAAAATCTGTCATTGTTAAGGGGTTTTGTGAAAATGTCTGCCAGTTGTTTTTCAGTTTCTACAAAATGAAGCATGAAATTTCCTTTGGAGACCTCATCTCTTAGAAAGTGATGACGGATCTCAATGTGTTTTGTCCTAGAGTGTTGAATGGGGTTTTTAGACAAATTAATAGCACTAGTGTTGTCACAGAAAATAGGTGCACATTCAAGATCTACATTGTAGTCTTGGAGTTGATGTTTTATCCACAAAACCTGTGTACCACAGTTCCCTACTGCGACATACTCAGCCTCAGCAGTGGAGAGTGCCACAGAATGCTGTTTTTTAGAAGCCCATGATATTAAACATCCACCTAATATTTGACAATAACCACTAGTACTCTTCCTATCAATTTTGCAACCAGCATAATCAGCATCTGAATATGAAATCAAGTCTAGTTTGCAGTAAGTAGGATACCATAAACCCAATTCTTGGGTGCCGGCAATGTATCGAAGGATACGCTTGACAGCCCCTAAATGTGATTCTCTAGGGCTAGACTGATATCTAGCACACATGCATACACTAAACTGAATATCTGGCCTTGAAGCAGTTAGATATAGCAGGGACCCGATCATACCTCTGTATTTCTTGGCATCTACCATGTTACCTTTTACATCAGCTTCCAATGTTGCATTTGTACCCATGGGTGACTCAATTGGTTTGCAGCTTTCCATGCCAAACTTCTTCAGCATCTCCTTTATGTACTTGGATTGATTTATGAAGTATCCTTCTCTACATTGTACGATCTGCAATCCAAGAAAAAACTGTAAATCACCCATTAAACTCATTTCAAACTCATTGGTCATTAGATTTGCAAATTCAGTACATAATCAAGCTTCAGTGGATCCAAACACAATATCATCCACATAGATTTGCACAATTAGTATATTCTTACCTTGGGTCTTGGAGAATAATGTTTGATCAATTTTACCTCTTGTGTAGCCCTTTTTGGTGAGGAATGAACTCAGTCTGTCGTACCATGCCCTAGGAGCCTGCTTTAAACCATACAAAGCCTTATGCAGTTTAAAGACATGATTAGGAAGATCATCATTTTCAAAACCAGGGGGTTGTTCCACAAAGACTTCTTCCTTTACAATGCCATTTAGAAAGGCACTTTTTACATCCATTTGCTGCAATTTAATTCCATGGGACGCCGCAAATGCTAACAATATCCTAATGGCTTCTAACCTTGCAACTGGAGCATATGATTCTTCAAAATCAACTCCAAATTCTTGGTTATACCCCTTAGCCACCAACCGAGCCTTGTTCCTCATAACAACTCCTTCTTCATTAAGCTTATTTTTATAAACCCATTTGGTTCCAATAACAGGATGAGATGAGGGTCTGGGAACAAGTTTCCAAACCTGATTTCTTTCAAATTGATTTAATTCTTCATGCATGGCATTTATCCAAGATTCATCTCTTAAAGCTTCCTCTACATTTTTAGGCTCAACTTGAGATACAAGGGCTAGCTGATCTAATTCATCAACTGTTTTAAGCTGAGATCTAGTTTTCCTCGGTTCATTAATTCCTCCAATGATGTTATCTAGAGGATGATCTCTGAGAAATCTCAGATTTTCAGAATTGTTACCTGGGATGATCTCTCCTTCGGGTTGATCATTGGAATCACCTTGCTTTGGTTCTGCTTCAGTCTCCATTGGTTCCTCTTTGCCTTCCAGAAATTCCCCATCTTCATCTTTGCCTACCTGTCCAGTTTTGTCAAAGTCATTATTTTCATCAAATGTGATATGTGGGGATTCTTCAACTAGCTGATCTTTGGTGTTGTAGACTCTATAGGCTCTTGATCGGTCAGAGTATCCCAAGAAGATTCCTGGGTCACTCTTTGGTTCAAATTTGTCCAATGATCTCTTGTCATTGTTATGAATAAAACACCTTACACCGAAGATCCTAAAATGAGCTAGAGATGGCTTCTTACCTTTGAACACCTCATATGGAGTTTTCGCACTAGATGGTCTTACCATTGCCCTGTTTACAATATAACATGCTGTATTGACCGCCTCAGCCCAAAATCTTCTTGGAAGATTGGCTTCAACCAACAAGGTTCTGGCCATTTCAACAAGTGTGCGATTCCTTCTCTCCACCACTCCATTTTGCTCTGGCGTCCTTGGTGAGGAGAACCTGTGATTTATTCCTTTGTTTCTGCAGAATTCATCAAACTCTGAATTTTCAAATTCTCCCCCATGATCAGATATTATTGAACACACTTTGGACTTACCATCCTGCTTCATTCTTCTGTAAAAATCCTGAAATTCATGAAAGGCATCATTTTTATGTGATAAAAACATTACCCAGGTAAATCTTGAAAAATCATCCACTAGAACAAAGCCATATCTTTTTCCACTAAGACTAGTAGTCCTTGTAGGACCAAATAAGTCCATGTGTACAAGTTCTAATGGCCTAGACGACTGATCTATAGTTCTACTTTTGAAAGATTTCCTTGTTTGTTTCCCTTGGGTACATGCTTCACACACTTTGACATTCTGTGCAAAAGAGATTTCAGGTAATCCAGAAACCATTTTATTCTTAACCAATTTGTGCAGCACCCTATAGCTAACATGCCCTAGCCTTCGGTGCCACAACCAAGTCAGGTCTTCCTTCTTGGCGGTGAGGCACAAGTTGGAGTGGGCTGGATCATCCAAGTCTATCATGTAGACATTATTTACTCTCTTGCCCATAAACTTAACTTTATCCGAATTTGGTTCAAGAATTTTACAAATCTTAGAATCAAAGACTACTTGATGGCCTTTGTCGCATAGCTGACTGATGCTTAGAAGATTATATTCCAGGCCATCCACTAGCAGTACATCTTCAATGCAATTTGTAGATGTCTTACCTACCTTACCTTTCCCAATGATCTTGCCTTTGTTATTTCCTCCAAATGTCACATGTCCTCCATCTTTTGAGTTTAGCTCGGAGAATTTTGCCTTGTCTCCTGTCATATGTCTTGAGCAGCCACTATCTAAGTACCACTTGTTGTGTATAGCTGCCAGACACACCTGCATCACAAGTTACACAGAAACTTTTGGACCCCAATGGTACCCGGGTCCAAGATAGCTTGTGAAATCATGAAACTGCTGTAGCAGCCCCTTGGGAACCCAAATCTTATTGGAACAGATTGATTTTTTATTGCTTAAATTGTTCAGGTTAGGTGGCTTTGGATTAGTTGATTTTCTATTCTGAAACCACATTTTTGGGTTCCAATTTCCATTCTTTTTCAGCTGGTTAACCCTGTGAGTTTTGTTTGCGGGTCTGTTCATGGTCGACATCGGAGGGGTCTGTTGTCGACCAGCATGTTTCCAGACACCTGGTTTTACAGGTTTGTATTCGTTAATATTATTTGAAGTTTTATCTGTCTGATTTCTTTTGTAAATTTGCTGATTCTGCCTTATGTGGCCATTATTATTAGAGTGATTTGGATTTGTCCCTTTTCCTTCAGATTTCCTCTCTTTTGGATTGACATTAATCTGGTTAGAGGAGCTGGCTTCATTATTTCTTTCGTCTTGATACAAATTTATCAAGGGGCCTTTTCCTTTAGGTCCACCAAGTTTACTTTGAGTTCTTATTTGAAATTCTTTCTTAGCTGTTGGATTATACCCTAACCCTTCTTTTTGAAAGTTTACTTTTATTCCTAAGACGGCATTTAAGTTGTCTTGGCCCTTGGTCATTTTTTCCAAAGCTTCCTGTTTATCTTCCAATTCACCTTGGATTCTTTCTATCTCTTTTAGAAGCTTACTGTTTTCTTCCTTAATGGAGTTGTTCTTTTCTTCAGTTTGCTTTGTTTTCTGTTCGCATTCCTGAGCTCTTAGTTTTAACTCATCAATGTCGTTTTTTAGCATTTCATTCTCTTCGGACATTCTCTTGTGATTTTCTTCATCTAAGTCCATTTGATTCAGCTTGTTTTTCAGTGACTGGATTTCCATTTCTAGTTCAGTTTTGTTTTCTATTGAATTGCTGTCTTTATTCAGTTGACTGATCTTCTTCTTCAAATGTTTATTTTCCTTTCTTATTCTTTCATAAGTATCAAGCAATTCTGAATATACTGCTTCCCAATCCGAACTAGAGAAGTCTTGAAATGGGGAACTTACCTCAAGATCACTGTTGTCTCTCTTGGCCATCAGACAGAGCTTTCCTTCTTCTTCCTCGGAAGTTGTTTCCTCTTCACTGCTCTCTTCCTCCTCACTCCAAGTGCTAATCATCGCCTTGGGTTTCTTGCCTTTCCACTTGAAGCTTGATTTCTTAGGAGCTTCTGGACATTCAGCCTTCATATGTCCAGGCTGCCTGCAATTGTAGCAAATGAGTTTGTTAGAAGGAGCCTTATGTTTATCAGATTTAAACTGGGATGACTTCCTTACCATGCCCTTTGGATTTCTGAATCCTTTACCTTCCTTCCGCAGGAATTTTTTAAATTTTCTTGTAAGCATGGCTAGCTCACCAGATTCTTCACCTGAGCTAGATGAGTCATCATTGTCAGACACCTCAGAGGTGCTTGTTTTAGTCTTTAGGGCAAGTTGCTTCTTTTTCTTGCCCTCATCTTCCTTTCTCTTCAGATTGACCTCATAGGCCATCAGGGATCCTACTAACTCATCCACTGTCATTGTTGTGAGATCCTTTGAGTCCTCAATGACTGTGGCCTTGGTATGCCACATCGATGTGAGAGACCTTAAAATCTTCCTCACTAATTCCTGCTCTTTGTATGTCTTCCCTAAGCTCTTCAAGCCATTAGTCAATTGTACTAATCTGGCATACATCTCAGAAATACTTTCATCATTTTTCATCCTAAACATTTCATATTCTGAGACTAGCATATTTGCTTTTGTCTCTCTTACCTCGGAAGTACCTTCGTAGATTACCTTTAGACGATCCCACATTTCTTTGGCTGTTGCGCATTGGGAAACTCTTGAGAATTCTGTGGGGTGTAGTGAGCACTGCATCACGTTCATGGCTCCCCAATTGACAGTTGATTTCCTGACCTGTTCTCTGGTCCAGGTTTCTTCATCTTCCGGTAGCTCAAAAGGTCCGCGGCTCACTACCCTCCACATCTCGTGGTCTTGCGCACGTAAGAACACCTGCATACGATTTTTCCAATAAGAATAATCAGTTCCATCAAAATATGGAGGTCTAGTTACAGAGTGCCCCTCAGCTATGAGGCTTTTAGAGTTCAGTCCGCCCGGTCTCTCCTGGTTGTTAGACCACATATCTGGAGAACCAAGCTCTGATACCACGTGTTGGATACGGACTGAATAGATCTAGAGGGGGGGTGAATAGATCTTTCCCCCTTTTTTTTAATTATAATGCAATGACCTCAAGCAAATGATTGATTTTGAGATTAATCCTGAATTCAGATACGTTAGCAATTATAAGGAGCACACACACCACAAGCACATCCACAAGACAGAAGGTTTTTAGGTGGTTCAGTCTCTTTCTGAGACTTACATCCACCCCTTGCTTAACTCAAGCAAGGCTTCACTATGAGAATCTCTGATCTCAACCAAAACACAGCTGACACACAGCTTGTACCTGCTGACACACAGCTTGACTCTGCTGCCTCACAGCTTGACAATAATTGTAATCAGAAATGAAAAGATGATAAGAACAGGTGATGAAAGACAGGACTGAATATTGGCGTGTGTAGAAGAATAGGTGTTCAGCCTGGGACTTGATCACGCTTATGAAGAAGCCTAGACTCCCTGTTGATCTTCCAGTCAGTTGCCTTCGATTGTTCTGCTGCTGGAGATCGCACAGTCTTGAGCTAAGTCTTCCTTCTGCAGCAACGAGATTGCCTTTAACCTTTCTGCAGATTTTTAATTGGTGGAGAGCTCCTTCTTCCTCTTCTGTGTGTATCTTCCTTGGCTTCTATTCCGTGCTCTCACGCTGCTTCCTTGTTCGTGATTAGTTGCCTTATATTCTTCATACAGCTCTTTTTATTTTCAAGAATAAAGTTCTTCCCGCTCAATTTTCAGATCGAGAGCCAATCTGCTAGAAAACAGGGATCGGTTTAAATCCAATCGTTAGAACGAGTTTGACCACTTCTAAGCAAGATTGTTTCCTTGATTCCCGTGCGGAAGCTTATCTCCTGAGTAGCCCAACAACCTGCAACAACCATCTGCAGGTTTTAAGGAACCAAAACAGAATTCGGTTAGAGTTCGGTTTTGGACGATATAAAAACCCGTGGTCGACCATGACACTGTCTCTGGTCGACAACGAGCTGTGTCCAGACGGCTGTTCCATTCTGGCTGACACCTGCGTTCCCCGTGGTCGACCACAGCCTTGTCGCTGGTCGACAAGGGGCAAATATCAGGTGGCCATTGGTTCTGTCTGATGTTCTGTCTTTTCCTGTGGTCGACCAGAGGTGGGGCTATGGTCGACATCCAAGGTGCTTCCAGAAGACAGATGACTTGATGCTTTTCTGGTTGAGTTCGTTGGTCGACCATAACTTCTTCAGTGGTCGACAAACAGTCTTTCACGCTTATACTGATTTGTTGATTCCACTTGGATTTCAGTGAACCTGAAATTTGCTTAACTTATAAGATTTGACTTGAAGTTCCAAATGTATATAAAAGCATATTTGTCATCATCAAATGGGCATTAATTCAATGCACTATCTTTACAAAAATAACCAAACCATTTGCTTTAAGAAACAAGATATAACTTAGATTAGTCAAACATATCCTATTGTCATCATCAAAACCAAGGGATGCACAACAATGTCATCCACGTCGATGATGTCCAGCTCGGCTAGCAGTGCCTCATCCTCAGTCGTTCGCCTCAGGTCTGAACGAAGGAGAGCAAATTGTGAGAAGGAAGGTACTCACCTAAGAAGAAGAGAACAAGCCCCTGATAACCTTACCTATCGGTAGTAGTGATCGAGAAAGGTACTACTCGATGTTGGACAGAGTCAACAACTCAACAGTCGGCCGACGATTCTATAGAAGGATAGCAGCATCCCTCTCCACCTCTGGGGAGACCTCTATTTGCTTCGGAGGGATGTTCGGGTGAAAATTGGGCACCGTCGGGAAATCCCAGACCACACCGATCGTGGATGAACCTACCCAGAAATATTGGGTCTTCCACCCCTTGTGAGAGGAGTCCTTCACGGAAAGGGACACGCAACTCCTGTTTCGTTTCGCCTGGACGAAGAAGAAGTCCTTCCCCACATGAAGATTCTCCTTCAGCTCAAAAAAATAATTGAAGAGGTCCAGCGAGGTATTCACCCCACTCTGGCCGTAGAGGAAAATGAATGAGAAGATTAATGATGGGGACATCTCCCGCCACTTCATCTTTTCCAGGCCCCGATGATCGTCGATGGCATATGGTCTTGATTCGCCTCTTTTTTTCGAGTCATATGATGTATTTTTTCCCCTATGTGAGTCTTGTCATGTAATTTCTCTTTGTATTTGAGTCGTATGCCTAGGTTAGCAAGTTATTTACCTATGTTTAGAGTCAAATGGGCCTCTAATCAATCAATTGGGCCCATTGAGCCACCCTTGGACATGCTTGGTCTTTGGTGTAAATGTCAAGGGTATTATGGTCAGGTAGAATGTTGGGCTCCTATAAATAGGACCCCAACCCCATTGTGAAAATAAATGAATAGTTGAATGAAAATTGGACTTTTCAGAAATTGAGTGTTTCTTTGGAGTGAGAAGCTCTGCCTCTCCCTTTCTCTCTCTCTTCACCCCTCTCTCTCTCTAGGGCGCAAGTCCTTCTCTCTCCTTCCCCCCAATTTTGAATTTCTCTCTCTCTACCCCATTCAATACTCTTTAAAGCTCCTCTCCCCTCCCCATACTCCATTCAATTGTCCCATTACTTCTCCATCTACCAAAGCAACCTTTGGTATTCCAAGGCACCCCTTCACTCTCTCCAAGTCATCTTTCCCCTTCCCAAGACACCCTTTCACCTCCCCAAGGCCCCAATTGAGTTCCCCACCCCTTGAGGGCTGTGCCCCAGCCTCTCCCTCTCCCCCAACCTCCCCTGGTCGCACACCCCATCCTCCCCTTTGGTTTGGTCGACCAAGCCAGCCTTCCACCTCCCACCTTGGCCAGCTACGCACCCTGCCAACCCTACTCAATCTCCACCTACTCCAGCCCCCCTAGATCTGCCCTCCTCACCTCCCAACCTCCTCCATCAACCCCATAGCATCCCCCTCCACCTCCCACAGCCCTTATACCCTTCCCCCTTGTTGCAACTTCGCCCATCCCCACCCCTTTCTACACCGTTTACCATTCAGCTCAGGCCAGTTCGCAGGCAGTATTGAAGGCTGTGGTTGCAGAGTCTACCCACCACCACCTCGACGTTCCAGAAAACACACCATATATTGATGGAAAGCCCTTCAAGTCATCTTTGTAGGCGAGGTGATCCCGCCTCAATCCGAGTTCGGAGCTATCCAGGAAGCTCGTTCTCGTCAGGCTACATGTTCGGAATCCGGGTGGAGATCAGAACCATAGTGCAGAAGCTCCCACGGCAACATCCATGTTTCCCTTGGAGCGCCATTTGACAGGGACGAGATACTACCAGTCCTCTATCCAACGTAGCAAGCGGAGCATCATTCGGAGTTCGGAGCTCCCCGTTCCATTTAATCTCCCCCAAGTGCGCAGATCAATCTAGTCAGGGCCTGACCGACACGCCTTCACTCTATGGGCCTAGCTCTCTGCTCTGACCTCCTCTGGCATTATTTCTGGTTGCTGCTTGAAGAGGACCCTCCCACGGTCGTATCAATATAAGATGTGTCACCGTCGGAGCTCAGAGTCACTCAGAGCGAGGACATCTTCCAGCGCCTTTGATTCTTGAACAAACAGAAGCGGAACCAAGGAGTCCTGTTCAAGAGCCTTCTTCAGCCTCCGACGACCACGCTAAATTCTCCGATAATTCTAAATCCTTCCTAGGCCAACCCAGGAAGTTTTGGTGCTGGTCTCGCCCACTTCTGACTTTGGATGGATCCGTGGCGGCTTCATCAGCGAACCCCTGTCCTGCCAAGACTTAGCGGGCAGAACCAAAGGCTCTCTTCTACTTCGGCATTCCCCACCCCGCCTAGCCGGCTTAATGCCCCTCCGTGTGGGAGGTAGTGTTTGTTGTAATCAGACAACTCCCCACCCCTTGTCCAACCCTCTTGTGTGAGGAGTATTTCATGTAATCATTTAAACAGGAAGAAGCTTCACTGACACAGTGTGCGGGGAAACCACACTTCCCCGCTCGCCCAGGTCTCCGACAAGGGGTCGGTTTCTTCACACCGGCCAGGTAATCACTCAGCCCTTGCACATATTTTAGTGCTTGTTCATTTAATATCCGTCAACGCTCCGCTGGAGTGTAAGAGAGCGCCCGGTCCTTAAAGCACCCTACTTTCGAGTGACCACAATGGAGGAAGCGAGTGATCCGAGTCCCTTGTGGCACTCGGTCGGCCCTTTAAATTCGAGTTTCCATATCTTTGGGGGGAACATATTCATAACCTTGCTGGCACTCTACCAGCAAGGGCCTAGTCCCACCACCCTCGACTCGGCATCATCGAGTCACCCTAGGGTTGAGCGTGCGCACCGGTGAGTGACCGTCTTCGATAGTCTCTAAGTTACGAATTGTGCTTGCTATGGATACGTCCAAGGGGTTCTTTGTTTAGTTGCTGAATTCTATAGCGTGTTTCACTGTCTAGTTGCTGCATTCTCTATAGGCTGTTTCACATCAATTGGTATCAGAGCAAGTCATTGACTTGTCTCTACAAGTCAAGTCCTAGGGCACGCTTGCATTGGAGTCATCATCGGTCCAACCCGTGCATTGTCCACCCACCATTCTCATCGTTGAGTCTTGGGTTAAATGTCCCCTCTCCCAATCATATCCCTTGCATACCTACCCAATGAAGAGCCCACGGAAATTGATTTCATTGACTTGGAGTCCGATATTTGGGTATCCCCCGATATCGTTGCCTCTCTTTCTTGGACCGGACAAATTGTGCTCAACGGAGACCAAGTCTTCATTGAATTCCATAAATGGTTCGGGACGACCAAATACTTTGATGGAGCTTGATGTCAAATTGGTACTTTGGCGGCCCCTTGCATAATCCTAGGGAAACCATGGCTCGATGAACGGAATGCCACCCTCGACCCAAGGCGTCGTTCTTGCCTTATACATTCGCCACACCTTCCGGGAGCCTTTAATTCAACAACCTTGTACGCTCCCATCCGCTAGAGTCCCGTCCTTTTTCACCACCCCAGGTGCACCACACACCGACTATCATCACCCCACCCTCAAAAGACCTTCCCACCCCATTGGCTTTAGAAAAGGTAGCCCACCCACTTAGCCACATGGAGACAGATGTCCCTCCGGACCCTATCCCCTCCATGGAGGGCACCCATGTCCAAATTGAAGGGGAAGCCTCGCACGAGGATCTTCACCCTACACCACCCTCTCTAGTTGAGGCCGAGCTCATCTTAGAAGAACCCCTTGTTAGGTGGCTAAGAGAGAGCTCCATTAGAAATATCATGGCCCATACCTACCTACCCATGGAGCGAGACCTCCCTCTAGTGCCCATCCACACCACTCACACCACGATCTAATCCTACTACGAGGTAGAGGGTTTAGATGACCTCCTCAAAGGCCTAGAATGGCAGCTAGAGTTGAGTTGCTTGTTGACCCTAGGGATGGCCCACCCAACAAACCTTAGTCTCATCCACCCATGTGATAGGTCTATCACCTCAGTCTGCACCATTGGTTGCTACACTAGCGACCTCCTTTTCCTTCCCGCCATGGTGGAAGAACCCATCTCGGTCCACTCCCCTACCATTGAGATCCCAAGAACATTGGCCAACCCATCCACTCAGTACACCTGCCCAATCATTCCCATAGAGGAGGATGACTCACCGCTGTGTGAGGGTATTGAAGACATGGGGCCCCTCCCTCTAGCTAGCCCTTTCCATGATCCCTTCGATCCCTTCCTATGGGAACAAGGATACCCATGTGACCTGACCACCTTACCCACCAGCCACCTTTTCCTACCACAACCCACCATGTTTGACCCCATCCACCCCTTCCTAGACTCGGGCCTCATATGGGAACCCACAACGAGGGAAGATCTACACCTAAGGAACAAGGAGGTGCCTCTGCCCATGATGTCCACCTTCCTTGACCCCTTAGACCCTTTTGAATGGAACCTCTAAGGCCAAACCATACCCCAACCCATCAATGTCATTTTCGGGATAGGAAAACATATGTCTTGGCACCTCGAACCACTTAGCATGATTCATAAGTCGGGTACATTCATTCATATCACCTACATGTCAAGTAGGAAACATGAGTGGTCCGTATTCGGATATAATGGTGCACCTTCATTCATCATGAGTATTAAGTATGTTAGGAGAATTTATAGATGTCATGGTCCTCCGGCACTCATCGCACACACACATGATAGGTCTGCATTTCGATGCCCCAGTCCCCCAAGTTTCAAAACCCTTGACATGGAGTCTAGACATGCTCAGTCTACTTTTGGTTGCCCAGGTCCACCCATCACCCCTAGGAGCTCAGCATTCACAATATTGCATGAAAACCTTTGCAAGCACATCAGCAAAAATAATGAGACTTACAAAAGACAGGCCGACTCTCACCGACGCCACCAAGAATTCCGTTTGGGTGATTTTGTGATGGTGAGGATTGAGAGGCTCTCCCCGAGAGCTATCTCAAAACTGAGGCCTCGTGGGGCTGGTCCCTTCCAGGTTCTGAGGCGCATTGGCACAAATGCTTATGAATTAGACATCCCCGAAGATTACGGAGTAAGTCTCACATTTAATGTGGCTGGCCTAGTGCCATACAGGGGCCCCACGGTGGTACCCAGTGAGGATGTTGAGCCCATTCCCTCCTTTGAGAGAGCACCCACCCTTGAGATAAAGCTACCAACCAAGAGAGACCAGCGCGAGCAGGTTGAGCGGATATTGGATGAACATGTCACTACCATAAGGAGCAAGGCGTATGAGCGCTACCTTGTTAGGTAGAAGGGCCGGCCTCCATCGACAGATTCGTGGGAGGCCCTACTGTAGCACTCTCAGAGCTGGGAGGACTCTTACTTGACAGAGTCGAGTTCTCCGCACCCCGGGAGTATGATGGGGACTTCTCCCCCCACTTCATCTTTTCCAGGCCCCGATGATCGTCGATGGCGTATGGTCTTGATTCGTCTCTTTATTTCGAGTCATATGATGTATTTTTCCCCTATGTGAGTCTTGTCATGTAATTTCCCTTGGTATTTGAGTCGTGTGCCTAGGTTAGAAAGTTATTTACCTATGTTTAGAGTCAAATGGGCCTCTAATCCATCAATTGGGCCCATTGAGCCACCCTTGGACATGATTGGTCTTTGGTGTAAATGTCAAGGGTATTATGGTCAGGTAGAATGTTGGGCTTCTATAAATAGGACCCCAACCCCATTGTGAAAACTAATGAATAGTTGAATGAAAATTGGAATTCCCAGTAATTGAGTGTTTCTTTGGAGTGAGAAGCTCCCCCTCTCCCTTTCTCTCTCTCTTCACCCCTCTCTCTCTCTCTAGGGCGCAAGTCCTTCTCTCTCCTCCCCCAAATTTTGAATTTCTCTCTCTCTCTACCCCATTCAATACTCTTTTAAAGCTCTTCTCCCCTCCTCATACTCCATTCAATTGTCCCATTACTTCCCCATCTACCAAAGCAACCTTTGGTATTCCTGAGCACCCCTTCACTCTCTCCAAGTCATCTTTCCCATTCCCAAGCCACCCTTTCACCCCCCCAAGGCCCCAATTGAGTTCCCCACCCCTTGAGGGCTGTGCCCCAGCCTCTCCCTCTCCCCCAACCTCCCTTGGTCGCACACCCCATCTTCCCCTTTGTTTTGGTCGACCAAGCCACCCTTCCACCTCCCACCTTGGCCAGCTGCGCACCCTGCCAACCTTGCTCAATCTCAACCTACTCCAGCCCCCCTAAATCCACCCTCCTCACCTCCCAACCTCCTCCATCAACCCCCTAGAATCCCCCTCCACCTCCCACAACCCTTAGACCCTTCCCCCTTATTGCAACTTCGCCCATCCCCACCTCTTTCTACACTGTTTACCATTCAGCTCAGGCCAGTTCCCAGGCAGTATTGAAGGCTCTAGTTGCAGAGTCTGCCCCACCACCACCTCGACATTCCAGAAGGCACACCATATATTGCTGGAAATCCCTTCAAGTCATCTTTGTAGGCTAGGTGATCCCGCCTCAATCCAAGTTCGGAGCTGTCCAGGAAGCTCGTTCTCATCAGGCTGCGCGTCCGGCATCCGAGTGGAGATCAGAACCATAGTGCAGAAGCTCCTGCAGCCACATCCATGTTCCCCTTGGATCGCCATTTGTCCGGGATGAGATACTACCAGTCCTCTATCCAACGCAGCAAGCGGAAAATCGTTCAGAGTTTGGAGCTCCTTGTTCCATTTAATCTCCCCCAGGTGCGCAGATCAGTCCAGTCAGGGCCTGACCGACACTCCTTCACTCTACGGGGCCTAGCTCTCTGCTCCGACCTACTCTGGCGTTCTTTCTGGTTGCTGATCGAAGAGGACCCTCCCACGGTCGTATCAATGTAAGCTGCGTCACCGTCGTAACTTGGAGTCACTCAGAGCAAGGACATCTTCTAGTGCCTTTGATTCTTGAACAGACAGAAGCTGAACTAAGGAGTCCAGTTCAAGAGCCTTCTTCAGTCTCCGGGGACCACACTAAATGCTCCAAAAATTCTGAAGCCTTCTTGGGCCAACCCAAGAAGTTTTGGTGCTGGTATCTCCCACTTCTGACTTCGGACAGATCTGTGGCGGCTTCATCAGGGAACCCCTATCCTGCCAAGACTGAGCGGGCAGAACTGCGGGCTCTCTTCTACTTCGGCATTCCCCACCCTGCCTGGTCGGCTTAAAGCCCCTCCTCCCTGTGAGAGGAAGTGTTAGTTGTAATCACACAACTCCCCACCCCTTGTCCAACCCTCCTGCGTGAGGAGTAGTTCATGTAATCATTTAAACAGGAAGAAGCGCAGTGTGCAGGGAAACCACACTTCCCCGCTCGCCCACGTCTCTGACACGGGGTCGGTTTCATCATACCGGCCAGGTAATCACTCAGCCCTTGCTCATATTTTAGTGCTTGTTCATTTAATATCCGTCAACACTCCGTTGGAGTGTAAGAGAGCGCCCGGTCCTTAAAGCACCCTTGCTTTTGAGTGACCACTGTGGAGGAAGCGAGTGATCCGAGTCCCTTGTGGTACTCGGTCAGCCCTTCAAATTCGGGTTTCCATATCTTTGGGGGGGAACATATTCATAACCTTGCTGGCCCTCTACCAACAAGGGCCTAGTCCCACCACCCTCGACTCGGCAGCACCGAGTCACCCTAGGGTTGAGCGTGCGCACCGGTGAGCGACCGTCTTCGATAGTCTCTAAGTTGCGTATTGTGATTGCTATGGATAAGTCCAAGGGGTTCTTTATTTAGTTGTTGCATTCTATAGCGTGTTTCACTGTCTAGTTACTGCATTCTCTATAGGTCGTTTCACATCAATGAAGGTATGAGAGTTGGAGACCAGCTGAACCGGAGCCAACCGGTAGAACCGAAGCAAAGCGACGACAAAGGAATGGGAGGGTAGGCGAAAGCCGCACTTCCAAGCCAAGAGAAAAGAGCAGAAGAGGCTAGAACGAGTGGCTACACTGGACTCATGAGGTTCAGGCGCTAAGAACTGGAACCGCCAAGGCAACCCGTACTACTTCTCCCGTCGCTTCACATCAGCCTCACCCAGCTCGCTGAGGAGAGGCTCCGACGGTACCAAAAAAGCCCTTGGGGCCTGTCCTTCACCTGGCCCCTCGGCCTCAAGATTCTGGTCCGCCATGGAACAGACAGAAGAATTGGAAGAAGAAGGGGAAAGCTCTGGACCAGAGAACTCCAGAGGAGAAGGAAGCTGACATATCATCGTCGTAGTAATCTCTTCCAACTCCGCGAAAGCCGCTGCGATTCACCTCTCCTCCGAACTGCTCTCACGAAGCATGAGCCCCCCTCAAATGTAAATGCAATAGAAGGCAAAACCCTAAACCCCGGAGATAAAGGGATGCAAACAACGCACAATGCTTATAACCCCTAGCTGGAAGCAGCGCGGCTTTTCGATCTTCCGTTGAGGGGCCTTCTCACCATTATCATAAAGTGTTCTTGACCATGGCCTTCTTCTCACGAATACTTTCTGAGAAATACTTCTCATTAAAGTGTTCCAACAATTCGTCCCAAGTCACTTGACCATTGGACAGAATTGCTTCCACCGATCCCCGCCAAACCCGAGCATCCTTTTCTTGTTGATAGGTTCCTAGTAATACCTTTTCTTCGTCGGTGCATTGCATGACCCTAAAGGTTCTTTCGATATCCTGCACCCAATTCTCCTCCTCGTCCGGGTCGGTAGACCCACTAAACTTCAGGGGATTCATATTTTGGAACTTCCTATGGAAATTCACAGCTCCATGTTGTGCTCTACCTTGTGCAACTTGTTGTAGAGCTTGTGTTAATCCTTGGACCGTTCGTTGCATTTCCCCCTATTGAGCTCTTTCAGCGGCCATTACTTAGCCTACAAAATGAGTTTTAAATAAATGATTAATCATATCTTGGTATTTTTTCTAACGCGGACGTAACATGTTTTATTGTTTGACCCATAGCTCTACCCAATCTCACTGGGTTCCTATAGGGCAATGGCGGGGAGAACTCAATCTTGGACTTGATGACCAAGAGATTTAGAAAGTCTAGGCTCTGATACCACCTTCTGTCACGCCCCGAACCGATAACAACGGAACGTGTCATTTGCTCGGAACGTGGCAGTTAAACAGTCGAGTTAATCAGAGCATAGTCATTTCCACAAAACACAATTTGGACAAAATAATAAATTTTATCTCAGATATAAGTTTATTACAAATTGGACCCAATAAAAGAAAAGTCTCAATAAAGGAAAATTACAATGAGACATAAGATGCAAGATAACCAGACTAGACGGTTCATCTAGACGTCAGAGTTCGCTTCACTCTTACCCTTGCGCATCATGTTCGATTTCGTCGTCACTAAGGTCATTGCCTGAAAAATATTAGAATACGCAGGGTGAGCGAACGCTCAGTAGGACTTAATATCTCATGCTCCAAGCTAGCTTTAAGTCAATTACAGTTTAACATGCTCATGCAGGTCATGCAAGATATAGAAATCAAGAACTATAATGGCACGAGATAAATTCACGACCTATAAGAATAGACAAGTCGATGGACACTTTCAAGAGATATAAGAACAAGTAGATTGATGAAATAATATATCAAGAACTTTCATGACGAGATAACATGTACATTCAATAAGATAATTCAAGAACATTCATGATGAACAATATAGAAGTAAGTCAATCACTTCTACTAGCACTATGTAGAGTTTGCCAAGACACTAAGGGGAAATCACGATAATATGATAGCCCCTCAAATAAGGTAATCCATTATCTTATCATGATGAACAATAAGTTGTGGAAGGGTGTACTATGATGGCATTTGCTCCCGATCATCACTATCACGAGAGCTTTTGCATATCTAGCACTACATAGGATTGTGTGCTATGATGGCAATTACTCCCGATCATCACTATCACGAGAGTGTTTGCACACCTAGCACTAGATAGGATTGGCCAATGCGCTAAGGGGAAATCACAAAGATATGACCGCCCCTCATGGAAATAAGTTATAGACAACTATAGGTGGTGAATGCCAGCACTCGATCATCATATACCGGTAAACGTTTGGACTTTGCCTCGCCCAATAGGGTCAGATCATGACCCGTAGCATTTAAAATGTCATTTTATTGGGACCCATAGCCCCTGACATTTTGTATAGACTAATTCCATTTTAATAGCTAAGAATTTTAAGGATCAAGCATGTACGAACAATAGGGTAGATTTTATGGAATAGAGATTCAAGATAGACCTCGACAAGTCTAGTACGATGGCACACAAAAACTGAGACAATTCGAGAAATCTGGGAGATTGGCGTCTTGTCAGAGCACCGTATAGTTAGGAAGTCGCGCCCACAATGGTGGTCACTCTCTGAACAAAGTATTAAAGAATTGGTGCCTCCACAATACAGTTGCTTTTACACTAAGCGCCCGCCAATAAGGTCACCCCTTCAACATGCTCACGACAGAAAACGGTGATAACTACTGTAGTCGCTAATCAAATTAGCACCTTATAAGTCAGATAGAGACAGATCTCTCACAGAAACGTCATAACAACGTTCTATGAGGGCCGGGTGTCATGTTTTCTTTAGAGTGACATGACTAACAGGGTTCCAGGGTTCTTGTGGTACAACCAGTTCAGTCTGTCTTGAGGGAATCCAAGGCTACGAGGAGACTTACGGAGGTCCCAATGACAAATTTGCCAGTCCGAAAGAACGGAATGTCTAACGGAGGGCTCGTATGTCACCGAGAGTTGAGGGTCTATCGGGAAACAAACATAAAACGTGGGACTACATCTACGGACTGAGACGTAGTGCCAATATGATCCACGGTGCAGATCAAATCTCGAGAAAAATAGAATAAATTGCGTCCATGCAAGTAGGTGTCAATTCATATATTAATTTCTATTTAATCTAATAATTTAGAAAATAGCATCTCTTTAAAAGGACGGATACTATTTTTAGAACAAATTACATAATAATTAAGTAAAATTTACAAGGATCATGACTATATATATATTGTAATTTTTACCAACTTAGATCATAAGATATGAATTTTCTAAGATTTAAACATAACATGTAATTTTTAACTTAATCACGATGAACAGTAATATTTTTCAAATAAAATAAATTATTAGAAATAAATATATGATAATCAAGAGAAAAATCTAAAGATTTCAAATATATATATATATATTATAATTATATTTTACATAGTTTCAAAGATATTAATTTTTAAAGATATGGATAAAAGATATCATTATACTTAACATTATATATATATATATATATATATGTATATATATATTAAATGATTTAACGACATGGCAATGGCAAGGGGTCGTTAAAACAATTCAACGACACTCTTTTTGTCGTCATTCAAATAATGAATAGTGTCAATTCTTTAAATCTCCCGTTCTCGACGTACATATGTCGAAATCGCGCAATCCATATACCGAAATGAAGGGCTCGAAAAACTCTACCTAACCTGATGTTCAAAAATATTTTTACTTGAGAGTAGGGCTATCTTGAGTTAGGAGGACCGAAAAAAGGAGGTACCACCCCCACGACTTCGGTCACTACCCCAATAATATGTCCATAAAATTTCAAGACCAAAGTACGTTCCGGCGCCCATGAAAATGCCGAACAAAGCAAAACTCTATAACTTACCGCTATAGTGTATTTTTAGATTGGCCGTGTAACTATTATAAATCCATTAAATTAATTAACTAGTTAATGTTACTAGTTAATACCCATATAAATATATGAAAATTTAAGAAAAATCATGAGAATTCTAGTAGTATGAAATTTGTGATTTTAGGATATATGGTTTCATTGATATAATTTTTTTAAAGCATGTTATTTTTCTTACCTAACTAAAGAAAAGACACGTAATCACGTTATAAAATCATGCAAATTATGCATATAATTGACGAAGACGTGAATATGAAGTTAATATCTACTTGGGGATTTTGCTTGGGAGATTGCCTACCTCTTACGTCGTGACTTTAACAGGGGAAGGAGAAAGTTGCAGAGGACGTAGGTGGAAGAATAAATAGAAGTAACCTTGATTTTTTACAGCAACTGTACAGGCACGAGCAGTTCTCTTCCTCGTACAGTAATGGTAGTGCAACTATGATAAGGCCTTCACGTACAGGGAAGAAAGACAAAGACCCACGGTAGCATCCGCTGCAACTGAGGTAGCAGAGAGGACGGTAGCTGCAATACGACAGCAAGGAACTGCAACCCACAGCAACTTCAACAGGGAAGATGACGGCCGATGCTAAACATTGTTGCAGCAGATCGACAGCATAGCAAGAGCATGATGGCTCTGCCATCGTCGCGAGGGGTTGTATTTATAAGGATTTAATCCCTTTTTCTATCGGGGATCAAAGTTTCCCCTTTGTAGAACTAAATTTTCCCTAGATCGATCCTTTCCTTTCCTCAACACAGCTGCTTCCTAATTTGTCTCAAATCCTTCCTCCTATGCAAAGCCATGATCGGACGTCAGTGGTTCACTGACCTTCTTATACCAATATATATATATATAAAGAGATATTCTTTAAAGCCCATTAGTTTAGGCTTTGTACTTTAGGATTGGCCCATTATCTCAGCTAATGGCCCTATAACGTGGATATCCACTTAACACCTAGGATTCTCTTTTGTATTAATGCCCATTACTACATATGTCCCAATAATAGCCCATTAATCATAGTTTTTCTTAGGTTGGCTTTTACTTCACTTATGGATTTACATGATTTAAGTATTAAACCTTTATTTAAAGTTACAATACATTTTTAACTACTATATATATAGATTCTATTTCCAAATATCTTTTAGTTATTTACTTATCCTTTTAATTTCCAAGGTTATCTTGGATATCAGAGTCGGGTTCGATCATATAAAATTTACTCAATTATTTATTCATAACTCCATTGAGGCCCATTAAACTCTAGCTCTTTAGTTGGACTTGTAATCTCTTTTGAAGGGAATTTTATTCCTTCTTAATTAAATATGTAAACCCATTATTTATTATTAATATTCTTATTTTTCATATTTTTATGGCAATTATCAATATTTATTCTTTATAGATTTTCAGGGTGCTACACCCTCCCCCACTTAAAAGAATTTGGTCCCCAAATTCACATGATTTTCTTTCTCTAATAGTGGGGTAAAATCACCATGTCCAAAACAATGTATTCTAGCTAGATCATTCACATAACATGCTAGATGCTAAGATCACCATACCCAATTTATACAATTTAAGATGAGGTAGTTTTATAGGGTTACCATCTAATACTTGCGGCGCTTCTTTTTTTAAGAGTGGACATCGAGCAATTTTGTGATCTTCGCTTCCGCAACGGATGCATTTTCTAAGTTTATACCAACACTTGTCTGAATCATGCCTCCCTTTCTTGCAATGTTCACATTTTTCTTTGACCGGAACAATTTGTTGACCATCATTCCAGGGTTTCTTGTCCTTTCGAGAATCGTTACCTCCATCGTGCCTCTTCTTGTTATTTACAGGTTCCGTTTTCTTGGATCCACTTACTTGCTCCTTTTTGGCGATCTATCCTTTGACTCGTTCCATCATATCCATGGCATTCTCCAAGAGTTGTGCCTTTCTAACCATCTCCGTATATGTTTGGATTTCTAGTGGAGCTAATTGAGGAATAAGTTCGACCTTTAAGCCGTTCATAAATCTTCTCGCTCTAATTTTCTCCGTATAGACTAAGTGTGGTGCATACCGGGCCAATCTAGAAAACTTCGCTTTGTACTCTGCTACGAACAGACTATGTTGTTTCAAAGCCGCAAACTCCATGGCCTTCTTCTCATGAATCCTTTCTGAGAAATAGTTCTCATTAAAGTGTTCCAAGAATTCATCCCAAGTTACTTGACCATTGGGCGCAAAACCCCCTTGAAATATAAATGCAATAGAAGGCAAAACCCTAAACCCCGGAGATAAAGGGATGGAAATAACGCGCAATGCTTATAACCCCTAGCTGGAAGCGGTGCGGCGTTTCGATCTTCCGTTGAGGGGACTTCTCACCATTACCATAAAGTGTTCTTGACCATGGCCTTCTTCTCACGAATACTTTCTGAGAAATACTTATCATTAAAGTGTTCCAAGAATTCGTCCCAAGTCACTTGACCATTGGGCAGAATTGCTTCCACCGATCCCCACCAAACCCGAGCATCCTTTTCTTGTTAATAGGTTCCTAGTAATACTTTTTCTTCATCGGTGCATTGCATGACCCTAAAGGTTCTTTCTATCTCGTGCAACCAATTCTCCACCTCGTCCGGGTCAGTAGACCCGCTAAACTTCGGGGGATTCATCTTTTGGAACTTTCTATGCAAATCCCCAGCTCCACATTGTGCTCTACCTTGTGCAACTTGTTGTAGAGCTTGTGTTAATCCTTGAACCATTCATTGCATTTCCCTCCATTGAGCTCTTTCAGCGGCCATTACTTATCCTACAAAACGAGTTTAAAATAAATGATTAATCATATCTTGGTATTTTATCTAACGCGGACGTAACATGTTTTATTGTTTAACCCATAGCTCTACCCAATCTCACTGGGTTCCTATAGGGCAATGGCGGGGAGAACTCAATCTTGGACTTGATGACCTAGGGATTTAGAAAGCCTAGGCTCTGATACCACCTTCTGTCACGCCCCAAACCGATAGCAGCGGAACGTGTCGTTTGCTCGGAACGTGGTGTAGATATATTTCTCCTCCCGTCCGTTCTTTAATGCCTTCCCATGCCTGGTCCGTTCTTTAATGCATTCCCCACCCTGCCTGGTCGGCTTAAAGCCCCTCCTCCCTGTGAGAGGAAGTGTTAGTTGTAATCACACAACTCCCCACCCCTTGTCCAACCCTCCTGCGTGAGGAGTAGTTCATGTAATCATTTAAACAGGAAGAAGCGCAGTGTGCAGGGAAACCACACTTCCCCGCTCGCCCACGTCTCTGACACGGGGTCGGTTTCATCATACCGGCCAGGTAATCACTCAGCCCTTGCTCATATTTTAGTGCTTGTTCATTTAATATCCGTCAACACTCCGTTGGAGTGTAAGAGAGCGCCCGGTCCTTAAAGCACCCTTGCTTTTGAGTGACCACTGTGGAGGAAGCGAGTGATCCGAGTCCCTTGTGGTACTCGGTCAGCCCTTCAAATTCGGGTTTCCATATCTTTGGGGGGGGGAACATATTCATAACCTTGCTGGCCCTCTACCAACAAGGGCCTAGTCCCACCACCCTCGACTCGGCAGCACCGAGTCACCCTAGGGTTGAGCGTGCGCACCGGTGAGCGACCGTCTTCGATAGTCTCTAAGTTGCGTATTGTGATTGCTATGGATAAGTCCAAGGGGTTCTTTATTTAGTTGTTGCATTCTATAGCGTGTTTCACTGTCTAGTTACTGCATTCTCTATAGGTCGTTTCACATCAATGAAGGTATGAGAGTTGGAGACCAGCTGAACCGGAGCCAACCGGTAGAACCGAAGCAAAGCGACGACAAAGGAATGGGAGGGTAGGCGAAAGCCGCACTTCCAAGCCAAGAGAAAAGAGCAGAAGAGGCTAGAACGAGTGGCTACACTGGACTCATGAGGTTCAGGCGCTAAGAACTGGAACCGCCAAGGCAACCCGTACTACTTCTCCCGTCGCTTCACATCAGCCTCACCCAGCTCGCTGAGGAGAGGCTCCGACGGTACCAAAAAAGCCCTTGGGGCCTGTCCTTCACCTGGCCCCTCGGCCTCAAGATTCTGGTCCGCCATGGAACAGACAGAAGAATTGGAAGAAGAAGGGGAAAGCTCTGGACCAGAGAACTCCAGAGGAGAAGGAAGCTGACATATCATCGTCGTAGTAATCTCTTCCAACTCCGTTAAAGCCGCTGCGATTCACCTCTCCTCCGAACTGCTCTCACGAAGCATGAGCCCCCCTCAAATGTAAATGCAATAGAAGGCAAAACCCTAAACCCCGGAGATAAAGGGATGCAAACAACGCACAATGCTTATAACCCCTAGCTGGAAGCAGCGCGGCTTTTCGATCTTCCGTTGAGGGGCCTTCTCACCATTATCATAAAGTGTTCTTGACCATGGCCTTCTTCTCACGAATACTTTCTGAGAAATACTTCTCATTAAAGTGTTCCAACAATTCGTCCCAAGTCACTTGACCATTGGACAGAATTGCTTCCACCGATCCCCGCCAAACCCGAGCATCCTTTTCTTGTTGATAGGTTCCTAGTAATACCTTTTCTTCGTCGGTGCATTGCATGACCCTAAAGGTTCTTTCGATATCCTGCACCCAATTCTCCTCCTCGTCCGGGTCGGTAGACCCACTAAACTTCAGGGGATTCATATTTTGGAACTTCCTATGGAAATTCACAGCTCCATGTTGTGCTCTACCTTGTGCAACTTGTTGTAGAGCTTGTGTTAATCCTTGGACCGTTCGTTGCATTTCCCCCTATTGAGCTCTTTCAGCGGCCATTACTTAGCCTACAAAATGAGTTTTAAATAAATGATTAATCATATCTTGGTATTTTTTCTAACGCGGACGTAACATGTTTTATTGTTTGACCCATAGCTCTACCCAATCTCACTGGGTTCCTATAGGGCAATGGCGGGGAGAACTCAATCTTGGACTTGATGACCAAGAGATTTAGAAAGTCTAGGCTCTGATACCACCTTCTGTCACGCCCCGAACCGATAGCAACGGAACGTGTCATTTGCTCGGAACGTGGCAGTTAAACAGTCGAGTTAATCAGAGCATAGTCATTTCCACAAAACACAATTTGGACAAAATAACAAATTTTATCTCAGATATAAGTTTATTACAAATTGGACCCAATAAAAGAAAAGTCTCAATAAAGGAAAATTACAATGAGACATAAGATGCAAGATAACCAGACTAGACGGTTCATCTAGACGTCAGAGTTCGCTTCACTCTTACCCTTGCGCATCATGTTCGATTTCGTCGTCACTAAGGTCATTGCCTGAAAAATATTAGAATACGCAGGGTGAGCGAACGCTCAGTAGGACTTAATATCTCATGCTCCAAGCTAGCTTTAAGTCAATTACAGTTTAACATGCTCATGCAGGTCATGCAAGATATAGAAATCAAGAACTATAATGGCACGAGATAAATTCACGACCTATAAGAATAGACAAGTCGATGGACACTTTCAAGAGATATAAGAACAAGTAGATTGATGAAATAATATATCAAGAACTTTCATGACGAGATAACATGTACATTCAATAAGATAATTCAAGAACATTCATGATGAACAATATAGAAGTAAGTCAATCACTTCTACTAGCACTATGTAGAGTTTGCCAAGACACTAAGGGGAAATCACGATAATATGATAGCCCCTCAAATAAGGTAATCCATTATCTTATCATGATGAACAATAAGTTGTGGAAGGGTGTACTATGATGGCATTTGCTCCCGATCATCACTATCACGAGAGCTTTTGCATATCTAGCACTACATAGGATTGTGTGCTATGATGGCAATTACTCCCGATCATCACTATCACGAGAGTGTTTGCACACCTAGCACTAGATAGGATTGGCCAATGCGCTAAGGGGAAATCACAAAGATATGACCGCCCCTCATGGAAATAAGTTATAGACAACTATAGGTGGTGAATGCCAGCACTCGATCATCATATACCGGTAAACGTTTGGACTTTGCCTCGCCCAATAGGGTCAGATCATGACCCGTAGCATTTAAAATGTCATTTTATTGGGACCCATAGCCCCTGACATTTTGTATAGACTAATTCCATTTTAATAGCTAAGAATTTTAAGGATCAAGCATGTACGAACAATAGGGTAGATTTTATGGAATAGAGATTCAAGATAGACCTCGACAAGTCTAGTACGATGGCACACAAAAACTGAGACAATTCGAGAAATCTGGGAGATTGGCGTCTTGTCAGAGCACCGTATAGTTAGGAAGTCGCGCCCACAATGGTGGTCACTCTCTGAACAAAGTATTAAAGAATTGGTGCCTCCACAATACAGTTGCTTTTACACTAAGCGCCCGCCAATAAGGTCACCCCTTCAACATGCTCACGACAGAAAACGGTGATAACTACTGTAGTCGCTAATCAAATTAGCACCTTATAAGTCAGATAGAGACAGATCTCTCACAGAAACGTCATAACAACGTTCTATGAGGGCCGGGTGTCATGTTTTCTTTAGAGTGACATGACTAACAGGGTTCCAGGGTTCTTGTGGTACAACCAGTTCAGTCGGTCTTGAGGGAATCCAAGGCTACGAGGAGACTTACGGAGGTCCCAATGACAAATTTGCCAGTCCGAAAGAACGGAATGTCTAACGGAGGGCTCGTATGTCACCGAGAGTTGAGGGTCTATCGGGAAACAAACATGAAACGTGGGACTACATCTACGGACTGAGACGTAGTGCCAATATGATCCACGGTGCAGATCAAATCTCGAGAAAAATAGAATAAATTGCGTCCATGCAAGTAGGTGTCAATTCATATATTAATTTCTATTTAATCTAATAATTTAGAAAATAGCATCTCTTTAAAAGGACGGATACTATTTTTAGAACAAATTACATAATAATTAAGTAAAATTTACAAGGATCATGACTATATATATATTGTAATTTTTACCAACTTAGATCATAAGATATGAATTTTCTAAGATTTAAACATAACATGTAATTTTTAACTTAATCACGATGAACAGTAATATTTTTCAAATAAAATAAATTATTAGAAATAAATATATGATAATCAAGAGAAAAATCTAAAGATTTCAAATATATATATATATATTATAATTATATTTTACATAGTTTCAAAGATATTAATTTTTAAAGATATGGATAAAAGATATCATTATACTTAACATTATATATATATATATATATATATATATATATTAAATGATTTAACGACATGGCAATGGCAAGGGGTCGTTAAAACAATTCAACGACACTCTTTTTGTCGTCATTCAAATAATGAATAGTGTCAATTCTTTAAATCTCCCGTTCTCGACGTACATATGTCGAAATCGCGCAATCCATATACCGAAATGAAGGGCTCGAAAAACTCTACCTAACCTGATGTTCAAAAATATTTTTACTTGAGAGTAGGGCTATCTTGAGTTAGGAGGACCGAAAAAAGGAGGTACCACCCCCACGACTTCGGTCACTACCCCAATAATATGTCCATAAAATTTCAAGACCAAAGTACGTTCCGGCGCCCATGAAAATGCCGAACAAAGCAAAACTCTATAACTTACCGCTATAGTGTATTTTTAGATTGGCCGTGTAACTATTATAAATCCATTAAATTAATTAACTAGTTAATGTTACTAGTTAATACCCATATAAATATATGAAAATTTAAGAAAAATCATGAGAATTCTAGTAGTATGAAATTTGTGATTTTAGGGTATATGGTTTCATTGATATAATTTTTTTAAAGCATGTTATTTTTCTTACCTAACTAAAGAAAAGACACGTAATCACGTTATAAAATCATGCAAATTATGCATATAATTGACGAAGACGTGAATATGAAGTTAATATCTACTTGGGGATTTTGCTTGGGAGATTGCCTACCTCTTACGTCGTGACTTTAACAGGGGAAGGAGAAAGTTGCAGAGGACGTAGGTGGAAGAATAAATAGAAGTAACCTTGATTTTTTACAGCAACTGTACAGGCACGAGCAGTTCTCTTCCTCGTACAGTAATGGTAGTGCAACTATGATAAGGCCTTCACGTACAGGGAAGAAAGACAAAGACCCACGGTAGCATCCGCTGCAACTGAGGTAGCAGAGAGGACGGTAGCTGCAATACGACAGCAAGGAACTGCAACCCACAGCAACTTCAACAGGGAAGATGACGGTCGATGCTAAACATTGTTGCAGCAGATCGACAGCATAGCAAGAGCATGATGGCTCTGCCATCGTCGCGAGGGGTTGTATTTATAAGGATTTAATCCCTTTTTCTATCGGGGATCAAAGTTTCCCCTTTGTAGAACTAAATTTTCCCTAGATCGATCCTTTCCTTTCCTCAACACAGCTGCTTCCTAATTTGTCTCAAATCCTTCCTCCTATGCAAAGCCATGATCGGACGTGAGTGGTTCACTGACCTTCTTATACCAATATATATATATATAAAGAGATATTCTTTAAAGCCCATTAGTTTAGGCTTTGTACTTTAGGATTGGCCCATTATCTCAGCTAATGGCCCTATAACGTGGATATCCACTTAACACCTAGGATTCTCTTTTGTATTAATGCCCATTACTACATATGTCCCAATAATAGCCCATTAATCATAGTTTTTCTTAGGTTGGCTTTTACTTCACTTATGGATTTACATGATTTAAGTATTAAACCTTTATTTAAAGTTACAATACATTTTTAACTACTATATATATAGATTCTATTTCCAAATATCTTTTAGTTATTTACTTATCCTTTTAATTTCCAAGGTTATCTTGGATATCAGAGTCGGGTTCGATCATATAAAATTTACTCAATTATTTATTCATAACTCCATTGAGGCCCATTAAACTCTAGCTCTTTAGTTGGACTTGTAATCTCTTTTGAAGGGAATTTTATTCCTTCTTAATTAAATATGTAAACCCATTATTTATTATTAATATTCTTATTTTTCATATTTTTATGGCAATTATCAATATTTATTCTTTATAGATTTTCAGGGTGCTACACCCTCCCCCACTTAAAAGAATTTGGTCCCCAAATTCACATGATTTTCTTTCTCTAATAGTGGGGTAAAATCACCATGTCCAAAACAATGTATTCTAGCTAGATCATTCACATAACATGCTAGATGCTAAGATCACCATACCCAATTTATACAATTTAAGATGAGGTAGTTTTATAGGGTTACCATCTAATACTTGCGGCGCTTCTTTTTTTAAGAGTGGACATCGAGCAATTTTGTGATCTTCGCTTCCGCAACGGATGCATTTTCTAAGTTTATACCAACACTTGTCTGAATCATGCCTCCCTTTCTTGCAATGTTCACATTTTTCTTTGACCGGAACAATTTGTTGACCATCATTCCAGGGTTTCTTGTCCTTTCGAGAATCGTTACCTCCATCGTGCCTCTTCTTGTTATTTACAGGTTCCGTTTTCTTGGATCCACTTACTTGCTCCTTTTTGGCGATCTATCCTTTGACTCGTTCCATCATATCCATGGCATTCTCCAAGAGTTGTGCCTTTCTAACCATCTCCGTATATGTTTGGATTTCTAGTGGAGCTAATTGAGGAATAAGTTCGACCTTTAAGCCGTTCATAAATCTTCTCGCTCTCATTTTCTCCGTATAGACTAAGTGTGGTGCATACCGGGCCAATCTAGAAAACTTCGCTTTGTACTCTGCTACGAACAGACTATGTTGTTTCAAAGCCGCAAACTCCATGGCCTTCTTCTCATGAATCCTTTCTGAGAAATACTTCTCATTAAAGTGTTCCAAGAATTCATCCCAAGTTACTTGACCATTGGGCGCAAAACCCCCCTGAAATATAAATGCAATAGAAGGCAAAACCCTAAACCCCGGAGATAAAGGGATGGAAATAACGCGCAATGCTTATAACCCCTAGCTGGAAGCGGTGCGGCGTTTCGATCTTCCGTTGAGGGGACTTCTCACCATTACCATAAAGTGTTCTTGACCATGGCCTTCTTCTCACGAATACTTTCTGAGAAATACTTATCATTAAAGTGTTCCAAGAATTCGTCCCAAGTCACTTGACCATTGGGCAGAATTGCTTCCACCGATCCCCACCAAACCCGAGCATCCTTTTCTTGTTAATAGGTTCCTAGTAATACTTTTTCTTCGTCGGTGCATTGCATGACCCTAAAGGTTCTTTCTATCTCGTGCAACCAATTCTCCACCTCGTCCGGGTCAGTAGACCCGCTAAACTTCGGGGGATTCATCTTTTGGAACTTTCTATGCAAATCCCCAGCTCCACATTGTGCTCTACCTTGTGCAACTTGTTGTAGAGCTTGTGTTAATCCTTGAACCATTCATTGCATTTCCCTCCATTGAGCTCTTTCAGCGGCCATTACTTATCCTACAAAACGAGTTTAAAATAAATGATTAATCATATCTTGGTATTTTATCTAACGTGGACGTAACATGTTTTATTGTTTAACCCATAGCTCTACCCAATATCACTGGGTTCCTATAGGGCAATGGCGGGGAGAACTCAATCTTGGACTTGATGACCTAGAGATTTAGAAAGCCTAGGCTCTGATACCACCTTCTGTCACGCCCCAAACCGATAGCAGCGGAACGTGTCGTTTGCTCGGAACGTGGTGTAGATATATTTCTCCTCCCGTCCGTTCTTTAATGCCTTCCCATGCCTATCTTACCACATCCAGCATGGGAAATGAACAAAGACAGGGGGAAAGGGAGGAATAAAAAACCTGTGATCGCCACTAAGGTGCCGAACGTGATGGACACACCGTACCTTGGAAAGAGGGAGAGGTACTCACCTGGTGTGTAGCGCTGCAAAGATATACTGCTCAGGAGGAACCGCCTATAATGTTGCACGATCTCACGACAGACCATCTAAGAACGCTGCAGAGGATGCGGGATGAAGCACTCCTGGCAGGTGAACTGTTCTATCACGACCGCATGAAGAAGAAGGACGGTCCAGCTAGCACCGTACGTCTCCTTGAACGGATGGGAGAGAACCGCTCAAGACCACCACGCCAGAAGTTGCAAAGGGTCCAACCTCCCCCCTTTCCGGCCGGCCAGAGAGGATGGGCCTCGCGTTAGTGTGCTGCTGACCTGCGAAACAAAGTGTAGAACATAAGAAAACAAAACCCAAGTTAGGAACGTGGAGTGTAGCAAATGCTCGAATGAAGGGAAATGAACATAAGTATTTGAATGGGGGATACTTAGGGGATTTTTAAACCCCTCAGAAGGCATGGGAGGGTGTGTGCATGATAGTGCAAATAATGAAAACGTGGGAGAATGGATGCGTAGAAACAAACATGCAATGCGAAGAAACGGGACTATCAAATGCAAAAAAGACTCAAGACTAGGACTACTCCCTGAACCGGAGGCCTATATGGACATAGAAGACCTGCTTCCTTGGTGCTCGGTCGCTCCAGAATTCAACAGGGCTTCGCCGTCGACCAAAATCTCCCCCTTTTCAAAGGTAGCCTTTAGGGTCTATTTATAGAACCCCCAAATGCTGACCCCGAAATTAGGGTTTTCATGCATTTTCAGGTCGAGATAATCAAATAAAAAATGAGGATAATTCAATTATCTTTCATCTGGAAGGAACGGCACTCAAAATGGTTCAATATCCGTGGAGAAATCATCGGAGGAAGTTTGGGATAAATCCACGATGAGAGAGAGAAAATCTGTTGAATCTTCAGCAAATGAGCAGATGAACGGTCTTACGATAGACCACTCATCAATATGGGCGGCCCGTTCTGGGCCGTCCAACCCTGTCGGTGGAAATTCAACAATTCATAAAATAATCCAAATTATCCATTGAACCAGCCGAATAGTTCACCGTTGGACTCTCATAGATGAACAGCAAATCATAGACCTTTCATCTACAAGAGCGGCCAAGAGTCAACCGCTCATGCCTGTCGGGGATAAATCAAAATAGATTAAATAATTAGATAATTATCTAAAAACCAGCGACGTTAGGACTCTTGAGAGATAGACGGCTTAGTATTTACCGCACAATGGTCTTATGCGGCTATTGGTAGGTAGTATATATGCTTGTCCGTGATAATTCAGAAAATTAACTAAATATCCCATAAATGTATGAACGGCCTAGTAGCAACCGCACAATGATTGTGCAGCTGGATGTTGACCGCACATGTACATGGGCGCTTGAAATTCATAGATAAGCTCAATCAACCAAAACCAAGGCCCATTAAGCCCAGAATTGAAGCAAGCCCAGCCGGGGAGGGAGGCTACCCATAAAATTGGCCCAAAACGTGCCCGAAAATAGCCCCAATGAGCGATGGACAACTCGAGGCATCAAAAAATGGGAGTAAGAGGAACGACTCAACTTATCGGCAAAAAATAGGTGTCAACAGATGCCCCTCCTTAACGTCCTCTTTGCAGGGGAGCGAGCGGAGGTGAAGCGAAAGTGACATGGAACTTGGAGATGAAGCGGAAATGAAGCGGAGTTGACCGAAAAGCGGGCGTTAAGGTAAAACGACACCCATTTTTACCAACATGCGACAAGAATTTTTCGGAAAACTCTGAACCAAATGCAAGGAATGATTAAACCAAAAGTGACACCAGTCTAGAGGAACTAAACTAAACGAAATGAAACAAATTGATAAGACCAACCTTATGGGGGACACAATCCCGCGGTCCAATGAGGAGCCCAAAAGTAGGCAGTAAAAGTAAAGGAAACATGCTAAAGCTCCAGACGGGGACCTCTTAATCAACCAAACCAAGCGAATTGACTAAAGAGAACCTTCCAACTCAGTGTGGAATTAGTTCTTCTTACCCAAACACTGAACGCACAGCTAACCATCACTGACGAGACATTTTGCAGGTAAACCATGGGTCACGAAAGCTCAAAAGATGCGTATGATGCATGCTGGGCTAAAATAAAAGAAATCGTTAAAACAAATGCAAAGAAAGATTAAAATATAAAATACTCGAGAATAATATTGCTAGGCTGGGAGAATTCGAGTCAAGACACTATCCGCAACCACAGCGTGCAGGATAGAACCATCCTCCCCGGGACATCCCAACCTAACGGCCTATCCGAAGATTAAACACGTGAACCTGGATCATCATCATTTTTGTTAAAGGGGAACATCAGATCCTGGAACACGTAGATAACCAACTAGTTCTGGAGATAATATAGTATAGTACCATATAGTAATGCAATAAGGGTGATAGGGTTAGAAGGCCATACCTGACTTACCTGTGCAGGTGAAATGGCAAGTGAGAGTTTGATGCTGCCCATGAGATTGTTAGCAAGATTTCAAATGATATCATGAAATAGCCAAAATTCATCAATCGAATACCATGAAATAAGAGAAAGATCATTTCTTCAAAACATGCACGGTTAAGAACAAACCGCCCAAATAGAAGGACGGCTAGATATTAGCCGTCTAAATACCTGGAATTCAAACCGACTTAGACAGCATACCGTTGGAGACGAACGGTTACATCTAAACCACTCCAATGAAGGACGGTCTATCGTTGGACCGTATAACCACTGCAACTTCGAAAGGCTAAAACCCTTCGTCTCCCTCCCTCCACTGTAACCGACGGTGGGAGGGAGAATGAAGGGGCAACCCCAAACCACCCATTCTCTCAATCCCTCACACCCCTCTCACTCTCAATCTCTCTCTCCCATACCCTTCTCCGATGAGGACAAAACACCAAGCTCAATGCCCCGCTATGGCCGGCGAGGAGGAAGAGACACTGCCGCCGCCACCGGCGGATGCCGCCGTGGAGGTGCCCGCCGCGGCCGCGCCGCCCGCCATTGTGGAGGAGGAGACCACGGCGGTTGCCGTGCTCGAACCAGAGGAAGAGGCCGTCGTGACCGGAGAAGAAGTGGAGGAAGGAGGAGATGCCACAGTGCCACCGGCGGTAGCGGCGAGGGCTAAGCCGGCCCGCGACCCCGAGGTAGGCCCCCCCCTCTTTTTAGCCATTTTCTTTAATTTTAATGTATGCATGTTAGTTCTAGGAGTCTTTTATAGGGAATAGGGTGCCTAGAGACTGGTGGGGGGGGCAACGGTGGCCTCCCCGTCAGTGGGGAAGCCCATACCGTCGTCGGGGAAGACAATAGTAGGGCGGTTTTCAAGAAACCGCACAAACAATAACATACGGCTCGCATAGAGCCGCCCATAACCCACACGGCCCAAGGGTGGCCGTACAACACTACTACCGAGTCAAACAAAGATGGTGAAGGGATCACCGCACAAATGACGAACGGGCCACATTGGTCCGTTCAACACCTTATCAACCCAAAATAATGCGGTCCACAAAGGACCGCCTAACCTCCAAACGGCCCAGGCGTGGCCGCCTGAAAGTGAATAAACCTAGGGAAAGAACGGCGAATGATAAACCGTTCAACTTAAAAACGGCCAATACTGGCCCATTCAAAATAAGAAGCATGAGGACTGGAACGGCCCATATGGGACCGCTCATGAGGAAGAGTGGTCCAAAGGAGACCGTCCTTTTGACAGAGAGTTGAACTTTGATTGTTTTTATTTATTTATGAAATAAAATGCCTAAATAAAGTACTAAATGCATTAAAATGAATGAATGAAATGCAGGGAAAGCGCAGGACCCGCACCTCGTGGCTGCAGGTCCGAGCGGTGTACTTGGCACTGCCGGACTGCCAGCGAGAGCAGTTGGCTGCCATGGGGTTCGCCCCATTCCTGAGCATTGAGGTGTGTCGGTTCGACACAGCTCTGCTCTACGCCCTGCACGACCGCTGGGACCCAGTGAGTCGTACGTTCCTCTTCCCGTGAGGGCATATGGTCCCCATGTTAGAGGACGTGGCCAGACTCACTGGCCTTCGAGTGCACGGGCTATTGGTTAGCGGGACCACTTTTCCTGACTATCGGGCGATGGCTCGAGGGCTGCTGGGCTTAGAGCTGCGGCGCCCCGAGAGGCAGTCGACCCTCCTACCCCGGGCTAGTCTCCAAGATAGCCTGGGTTTACGACGGGCGGGAGTTGTAGTTGGTGAGCACCCGGAGGAACACCTGCAGCGGCTGGTGGAGCTGGTGCGATCGAGAGTAGCTGCGGAGCCAGGAGCAGAGGCAGATAGGGTGTTACGGCAATTCCTGATGCTGATGTTCGGCCGACTCCTCTTCTCCACCAGGGCGGATGTGATGAGCTGACGGTTCCTTCCTTTCCTCGAGGAGCTCAGCCACGTGGGCGACTAAGCATGGGGAGCGGCGGTCCTCACCTTCTTGTTTAATACTACCAGTCCTCTATCCAACGTAGCAAGCGGAGCATCGTTCAGAGTTCGGAGCTCCCCGTTCCATTTAATCTCCCCCAGGTGCGCAGATCAATCTAGTCATGGCCTGACCAACACTCCTTCACTCTATGGGCCTAGCTCTCAGCTCTGACCTCCTCTGGCGTTATTTCTAGTTGCTGCTTGAAGAGGACCCTCCCACTGTCGTATCAATATAAGATGCATCACCGTCGGAGCACAGAGTCACTAAGATCGAGGACATCTTCCAGCACCTTTGATTGTTGAACATACAGAAGCTGAACCAAGGAGTCCAGTTCAAGAGCCTTCTCCAAAAATTCTGAAGCCTTCCTAGGACAACCCAGGAAGTTTTGGTGCTGGTCTCGCCCACTTCTAACTTTGGACGGATCCGTGGCGGCTTCATCAGCGAACCCCTATCCTGCCAAGACTGAGCGGGCAGAACCGTAGACTCTCTTCTACTTCGGAATTCCCCACCCAGCCTGGCCGGCTTAAAGCCCCTCCGTGTGGGAGGTAGTGTTTGTTGTGATCACACAACTCCCCACCCCTTGTCCAACCCTCCTGCGTGAGGAGTATTTCATGTAATCATTTAAACTGGAAGAAGCTTCACCGACGCAGTGTGCGGGGAAACCACACTTCCCCGCTCGCCCACGTTTCCGACACGGGGTCGGTTTCTTCAAACCAGCCAGGTAATCACTCAGCCCTTGCTCATAATTTAGTGCTTGTTCATTTAATATCCGTCAATGCTCCGCTGGAGTGTAAGAGAACACCTGGTCCTTAAAGCACCCTTGCTTTCGAGTGACCACTGTGGAGGAAGCGAGTGACCCGAGTCCCTTGTGGCACTCGGTCGGCCCTTCAAATTTGGATTTCCATATCTTTGGGTGGGAACATATTCATAACCTTGCAGGCCCTCTACCAGCAAGGGCCTAGTCCCACCACCCTCGACTCGGCATCATCGAGTCACCCTAGGGTTGAGCGTGCGCACCAGTGAGCGACCGTCTTCGATAGTCTCTAAGTTGCGAATTGTGCTTGCTATGGATAAGTCCAAGGGGTTCTTTGTTTAGTTGCTGCATTCTATAGCGTGTTTCACTGTCTAGTTGTTGCATTCTCTATAGGCCATTTCACATCAATTGGTATTAGAGCAAGTCATTGACTTGTCTCTACAAGTCAAGTCCTAGGGCACGCCTGCATTGGAGTCATCATCGGTCCAACCCGTGCATTGTCCACCCACCATTGTCATCGTTGAGTCTTGGGTCAAATGTCCCCTCTCCCAATCATATCCCTTGCATACCTACCCAATGGAGAGCCCATGGAAATTGATTTCATTGACTTGGAGTCCGATAATTAGGTATCCCCCGATATCGGTGCCTCTCTTTCTTGGACCGGATAAATTGTGCTCAACAGAGACCAAGTCTTCGTTGAATTCCATAAATGGTTCGGGAAGACCAAATACTTTGATGGAGCTTGGTGTCAAATTGGTACTTTGGCGGGCCCTTGCATAATCCTAGGGAAACCATGGCTCGATGAACGGAATGCCACCCTCGACCCAATGCGTCGGTCTTGCCTTGTACATCCGCCACACCTTCCGGGAGCCTTTAAATTCAACAACCTTGTACGCTCCCATCCGCTAGAGTCCCGTCCTTGTTCAACACCCCGGGTGCACCACACACCGACTATCATCACCCCACCCTCAAAAGACCTTCCCACCCCATTGACTTTAGAAGAGGTAGCCCACCCACTTAGCCACATGGAGACAGGTGTCCCTCCGGACCCTATCCCCTCCATGGTGGGCACCCATGTCCAAATTGAAGGAGAAGCCTCGAACGAGGATCTTCACCCTACACCACCCTCTCTAGTTGAGGCCGAGCTCATCTTAGAAGAACCCCTTGGTAGGTGGCTAAGGGAGAGCTCGATTAGAGATATCATGGCCCATACCTACCTACCCATGGAGCGAGACCTCCCTCTAGTGCCCATCCATACCACTCACACCATGATCCAATCCTACTACGAGGTAGAGGGTTTAGATTACCTCCTCAAAGGCCTAGAATGGCAATTAGAGTTGACTTACTTGTTGACCCTAGGGATGGCCCACCCAACAAACCTTAGTCTCATCCACCCATGTGATGGGTCTATCACCTCAGTCTGCACCATTGGTTGCTACACGACCTCCTTTTCCTTCTCCCCATGGTGGAAGAACCCATCTCGGTCCACTTCCCTACCATTGAGATCCCAAGAACATTGGCCAACCCATCCACTCAGTACACCGGCCCAATCATTCCCGTAGAGGAGGATGACTCAGTGCTGTGTGAGGGTCTTGAGGACATGGGGCCCCTCCCTCTAGGTAGCCCTTTCCATGATCCCTTCGATCCCTTCCTATAGGAACCAGGATACCCATGTGACCCGACCACCTTACCCACCACCCACTTTTTCGTACCACAACCCACCATGTTTGACCCCATCCACCCCTTCCTAGACTCGAGCCTCATATGGGAACCCACAACGAGGGAAGATCTACACCTAAGGAACAAGGAGGTGCCTCTCCCCATGATGTCCACCTTCCTTGACCCCTTAGACCCTTTTGAATGGAACGTCCAAGGCCAAACCATACCCCAATACATCAAAGTCATTTTCGGGATAGGAAAACATATGTCTTGGCACCTCGAACCACTTGGCATGATTCATAAGTCGGGCACATTCATTCATATCACCTACATGTCATGTAGGAAACATGAGTGGTCCGTATTCGGGTATAATGGTCCACCTTCATTAATCATGAGTATTAAGCAAGCTAGGAGCATTCATGGATGTCCGGGTCCTCCGGCACTCATCGCACACACACATGATAGGTCTGCATTTGGATGCCCCAGTCCCCCAAGTTTCAAAACCCTTGATAGGGAGTCTAGACATGCTCGGTCTACTTTTGGTTGCCCAGGTCCACCCAACACCCCTTGGAGGTCAGCATTCACAAAATTGTATGAAAACATTTGCAAGCACATCAGCAAAAACAATGAGACTTACAAAATACAGGCCGACTCTCACCGACGCCACCAAGAATTCCGTGTGGGTGATTTTGTGATGGTGAGGATTGAGAGGCTCTCCCCGGGAGCTATCTCAAAACTGAGGCCTCGTGGGGCTGGTCCCTTCTAGGTTTTGAGGCACATTAGCACGAATGCTTATGAATTAGACCTCCTTGAGGATTACGGAGTAAGTCCCACATTTAATGTGGCTGCCCTAGTGCCATACAGGGGCCCCACGGTGGTACCCAGTGAGGATGTTGAGCTCATTCCCTACTTTGAGAGAGCACCCACCCTTGAGAGAAAGCTACCAACCAAGAGAGAGCAGCGTGAGCAGGTTGAGCAGATATTGGATGAACAGGTCACTACCACCACGAGCAAGGCGTATGAGCGCTACCTTGTTAGGTGGAAGGGCCGGCTTCCATCGGCAGATTTGTGAGAGGCCCTACTGTAGCACTCTTAGAGCAGGGAGGACTCTTACTCGATAGAGTCGAGTTCTCTGCACCCCGGGAGTATGATGGGGACATCTCCGCCACTTCATCTTTTCAAGGCCCCGATGATCGTCGATGGCGTATGGTCTTGATTCGCCTCTTTATTTTGAGTCATATGATGTATTTTTTTCCCTTATGTGAGTCTTGTCATGTAATTTCCCTTTGTATTTGAGTCGTGTGCCTAGGTTAGCAAGTTATTTACCTATGTTTAGAGTCAAATGGGCCTCTAATCTATCAATTGGGCCCATTGAGCCACCCTTGGACATGCTTTGTCTTTGGTGTAAATGTCAAGGGTATTATGGTCTGGTAGAATGTTGGGCTCCTATAAATAGGACCTCAACCCCATTGTGAAAACTAATGAATAGTTGAATAAAAATTGGAATTTCCAGAAATTGAGTGTTTCTTTGGAGTGAGAAGCTCCCCCTCTCCCTTTCTCTCTCTCTTCACCCCTCTCTCTCTCTCTAGGGCGCAAGTCCTTCTCTCTCCTCCCCCAAATTTCGAATTTCTCTCTCTCTCTACCCCATTCAATACTCTTTAAATCTCCTCTCCCCTCCCCATACTCCATTCAATTGTCCCATTACTTCCCCATCTACCAAAGCAACCTTTGGTATTCCTAAGCACCCCTTCACTCTCTCCAAGTCATCTTTCCCCTTCCCAAGCCACACTTTCACCCCCCCCAAGGCCCCAATTGAGTTCCCCACCCCTTGAGGGATGTGCCCCAGCCTCTCCCTCCCTCCCAACCTCCCCTGGTCGCACACCCCATCCTCCCCTTTGGTTTGGTCGACCAAGCCAGCCTTCCACCTCCCACCTTGGCCAGCTGCGCACCCTGCCAACCCTGCTCAATCTCCACCTACTCCAGCCCCCCTAGATTCACCCTCCTCACCTCCCAACTTCCTCCATCAACCCCCTAGCATCCCCCTCCACCTCCCACAGTCCTTAGACCCTTCCCCCTTGTTGCAACTTCGCCCATCCCCACCTCTTTCTACACCGTTTACCATTCAGCTCAGGCCAGTTCGCAGGCAGTATTGAAGGCTCTGGTTGAAGAGTTTGCCCCACCACCACCTCGACGTTCCAGAAGGCACACCATATATTACTGGAAATCCCTTCAAGTCATCTTTGTAGGCGAGGTGACCCGCCTCAATCCGAGTTTGGAGCTGTCTAGGAAGCTCGTTCTTGTTAGGCTGCGCGTTCGGCATCCGAGTGGAGATCATAACCATAGTGCAGAAGCTCCTACGGCCACATCCCTATTCCCCTTGGTGCGCCATTTGTCCGGGATGAGATACTACCAGTCCTCTATCCAACGCAGCAAGCAGAGAATCATTCAGAGTTCGGAGCTCTCCATTCCATTTAATCTCCCCCAGGTGCGCAGATCAGTCCAGTCAGGGCCTGACCAACACTCCTTCACTCTACAAGGCCTCGCTCTCTGCTCTGACCTCCTCTGGCATTCTTTCTGGTTGCTGATCGAAGAGGACCCTCCCACGGTCGTATCAATATAAGTTGCGTCACCATCGTAGCTTGGAGTCACTCAGAGCGAGGACATCTTCCAGTGCATTTGATTCTTGAACAAACAGAAGCTGAACCAAGGAGCCCAGTTCAAGAGCCTTCTTCAGCCTCCGCTGACCACGCTAAATTCTCCAAAAATTCTGAAGCCTTCCTGGGCCAACCCAAAAAGTTTTGGTGCTGGTCTTGCCCACTTCTGACTTCGGACGGATCCGTGGCTGCTTCATCAGGGAACCCCTGTCTTGCCAAGACTGAGTGGGCAGAACCGCGGGTTCTCTTCTACTTCGGCATTCCCCACCCTGCTTGGCCGGCTTAAAGCCCCTCCCTCTGAGAGGTAGTGTTTGTTGTAATCACACAACTCCCCACCCCTTGTCCAACCCTCCTGCGTGAGGAGTAGTTCATGTAATCATTTAAACAGGAAGAAGCTTCACCGACCCAGTGTGCAGGGAAACCACACTTCCCCGCTCGCCCACGTCTCTGACACGTGGTCGGTTTCTTCATACCGACCAACTAGTCACTCAGCCCTTGCTCATATTTTAGTGCTTGTTCATTTAATATCCGTCAACGCTCCGCTGGAGTGCAAGAGAGCGCCCGGTCCTTAAAGCACCCTTGCTTTCGAGTGACCACTGTGGAGGAAGCGAGTGATCCGAGTCCCTTGTGGCACTCGGTCAGCCCTTCAAATTCAGGTTTCCACAACTTTGGGGGGGAACATATTCATAACCTTACTGGCCCTCTATCAGTAATGGCCTAGTCCCACCACCCTCGACTCGGCATCATCGAGTCACCCTAGGGTTGAGCATGCGCACCGGTGAGGGACCATCTTCGATAGTGTCTAAGTTGCGAATTGTGCTTGCTATGGATAAGTCCAAGGGGTTCTTTGTTTAGTTGCTGCATTCTATAGCGTGTTTCACTGTCTAGTTGCTGCATTCTTCATAGGCCGTTTCACATCAATGAAGGCATAAGAGTTGGAGACCAGCTGAACCGGAGCCAACCGGTAGAACCGAAGCAAAGCGGCTACAAAGGAATGGGGAGGTAGGCGAAGCCGCACTTCCAAGCCAAGAGAAAAGAGCAGAAGAGGCCAGAACGAGTGGCTTGACTGGACTCGTGAGGTTCAGGCACTAAGAACTGGAACTGCCATGGCAACCCATACTACTTCTCCCGTCGCTTCACATCAACCTCACCCAGCTCGTTGCGGAGAGGCTCCGACGGTACCAAAAAAGCCCTTGGGGCCTGTCCTTCACCTCGCCCCTCTACCTCAAGATTCTGGCCCGCCATGGAATAGACAGAAGAACTGGAAGAACAAGGGGAAAGCTCTGGACCCGAGGACTCCGGAGGAGAAGGAAGCAGACAGATCATCGTCGCGGTAATCTCTTCCAACTCTGCGAAACCCGATGCGATTCACCTCTCCTCCGAACTGCTCTCACGATGCATGAGCCCCCCTCAAATATAAATGCAATAGAAGGCAAAAGCCTAAACCTCAGAGATAAAGGGACGCAAACAACGCGCAATGCTTATAACCCCTAGCTGGAAGCGGCGCAGCGTTTCGAACTTTCATTGAGGGGCCTTGTCGCCATTATCATAAAGTGTTCTTGACCATGGCCTTCTTTTCACGAATACTTTCGGAGAAATACTTCTCATTAAAGTGTTCCAAGAATTCGTCCCAAGTCACTTGACCATTGGGCAGAATTGCTTCCACCGATCCCCACCAAACTCGAGCATCCTTTTCTTGTTGATAGGTTCCTAGTAATACCTTTTCTTCGTCAGTACATTGCATGACCCTGAAGGTTCTTTCTATCTCCTGCACCCAATTCTCCGCCTCGTCCGGGTCGATAGACCCGCTAAACTTCGGGAGATTCATCTTTTGGAACTTCCTACGCAAATTCCCAACTCCACGTTGTGCTCTATCTTGTGCAACTTGTTGTAGAGCTTGTGTTAATCCTTGGACCGTTCGTTGCATTTCCCTCCATTGAGCTCTTTCAGTGGCCATTACTTAGCCTACAAAATGAGTTTTAAATAAATGATTAATCATATTTCGGTATTTTATCTAACGCGGATGTAACATGTTTTATTGTTTAACCCATAGCTCTACCCAATCTCACTGGGTTCCTATAGGGCAATGGCGGGGAGAACTCAATCTTGGACTTGATGACCTAGGGATTTAGAAAGTCTAGGCTCTGATACCACCTTCTGTCGCGCCCCGAACCGATAGCAACGGAACGTGTCGTTTGCTCGGAACGTGGCAGTTAAACAGTCGAGTTGATCAGAGCATAGTCATTTCCACAAAACACAATTTGGGCAAAATAACAAATTTTATTTCAGATATAAGTTTATTACAAATTAGTCCCAATAAAAGAATAGACTCAATAAAGGAAAATTACAAGGAGACATAAGATGCAAGATAACCAGACTAGACGGTTCATCTAGACGTCATAGTTCGCTTCACTCTTGCCCTTGTGCATCATGTTCGGTTTCGTCGTCACTAAGGTCATTACATGAAAAATATTGGAATACGCAGGGTGAGCGAACGCTTAGTAGGACTTAATATCTCATGCTCCAAACTTACTTTAAGTCAATTACAGTTTAAGATGCTCATGCAGGTCATGCAAGATATAGAAATCGAGAACTATAATGGCACGAGATAAATTCATGAATTATAAGAATAGACAAGTCGATGGACACTTTCAAGAGATATAAGAACAAGTAGATTGATGAAAGAATATATCAAGAACTTTCATGATGAGATAACAGGTACTTTCAATAAGATAATTCAAGAACATTCATGATGAACAATATAGAAGTAAGTCAATCACTTCTACTACCACTATGTAGAGTTTGCCAAGACACTAAGGGGAAATCACGATAATATGATAGCCCCTCAAATAAGGTAATCCACTATCTTATCATGATCAACAATAAGTTGTGGAAGGGTGTACTATGATGGCATTTGCTCCCGATCATCACTATCACGAGAGCTTTTGCACATCTAGCACTACATAGGATTGTGTACTATGATGGCAATTACTCCCGATCATCACTATCAAGAGAGCGTTTGCACACCTAGCACTAGATAGGAGTGGCCAATGCGCTATGGGGAAATCACGAAGATATGACCGCCCCTCATGGAAATAAGTTATAGACAACTATAGGTGGTGAATGCCAGCACTCGATCATCATATACCGGTAAACGTTTGGACTTTGCCTCGCCCAATAGGGTCAGATCAGGACCCATAGCATTTAAAATGTCATTTTATTGGGACCCACAGCCCCTGACATTTTGTATAGACTAATTCCATATTAATGGCCAAGAATTTCAAGGATCAAGCATGTACGACAATAGGGTAGATTTCATCGAACAGAGATTCAAGATAGACCTCGACAAGTCTAGTACGATGGCACACAAAAACTGAGACAATTCAAGAAATCTGGGAGATTGGCGTCTTGTCAGAGCACCGTATATTTAGGAAGTCGCGCCTACAATGGTGGTCACTCATTCTCTGAACAAAGCATTGAAGAATTGGTGCCTCCATAATACGGTTGCTTTTACACTAAGCGCCCGCCAATAACGTCACCCCTTCAACATGCTCACGACAGAAAACGGTGATAACCATTGTAGTCGTTAATCAAAGTAGCACCTTATAAGTCAGATAGAGACAGATCTCTCACAGAAACGTCATAACAACGTTCTATGAGGGCCGGGTGTCATGTTTTCTTTAGAGTGACATGACTAATAGGGTTCCAGGGTTCTTGTGGTACAACCAGCTCAGTCGGCCTTGAGGGAGTCCAAGGCTACGAGGTGACTTACGGAGGTCCCAATGACTAACTTGCCAGTCCGAAGGAACGGAATGTCCAACGGAGGGCTTGTATGTCACCGAGAGTTGAGGGTGTATCGGGAAATGTTGGCACTCAAAATATGATCATTAGTGACCAAGCCAATAAAGACGAATGACCCGGCACACCGGAGCATGGAAGCCGATGCGGATCAACATATTGAAGATTTCTCAAGCTGTCAGAACCTCGGGTCACTCCGTGTGGATACGGGGACTTCACCGCAGGGGAGCCGAGACAAACTCGTCAACCAACCGGCAGTGCGACCAAGCCTGCCCAATGAATCGGCATCGACTTTGTCGTGCCGCATCCACTACACCCGTTGTCCGATCAAGGATAATGGTCTATCCGGTGGTCCCCCACAATATGAAAGGGCTCTCCTGAAGATAAAGGAGTTTCCCCCTGGTTTCCCGAGAGGGAGGGCCGAAAGCTCTGATGGCAGAAGATCCCGATCGCCCGGCATGGGCACGGCTTCCCGTCAAGATGGGCCCCTTAGTGGCCGAATGATCGCCCGGCTCAGGCGGAACTATCTCCCGGCTATCTAACCTCCTAGAAAGCTCAGAGTGCGAGCCAGGCCGGACCAACAGCATGGAGCGTAGAGCCGAAGGCCGTGTCAGTGGAAAGCCCGCATGGTCAAAATCAAAGTTATCAGGAGTCTCAAGGAAGGCCGTAAGTCAACCTGGGAGCTTCTACAAGACACCTCGTCGAAGTTTCGAGGAGCATCGGCAATATTAATGTTCACGGTGATTCCCGGAATCATCCCCAGACTCATCGATGGGCTCGAGGCG